>CM054136.1:53653178-53675678 GCA_028751875.1 Rapana venosa
GAAATTTCGTTGAGACACTGTATTGCGGTTTCTGAAAAGAGAGCATATTACACAAGTTAAACTTGACTGACCCCACTCTCTTCCTCCTCTATGCGTTTTTCACTGGACCATGTCTTTATTCTTGTATTATTTTTTATTTTATATCGAGTATAACGAAATGAGCACTCATAATTATGCCTTTTTTTACATCCAGCCCCCGTGTGTATGCAGTTTTTGTATATTTTGTTATCTGTTCCCACCGGCACACAATGGCCTACTCTTTCGAAAAGCGGAACAGGATTTAACATGTTCTGCGTCCGTTCGCACACGGGGCTGGGGTATATCGTCTCATCTGAAGGAATTTTGGGGAGTGCGGAATCTGCACTGATGTTAACTCCAGGGGAAAAAATCCCCTTGAACAGGAATCGAACCCTGGTCGTCAGATTGCGAGCACAATGGTCTAACCACTAGGCTATCCCGTCCGTTCTCCTGCCCTTGTAACATTGCAGGTCTTCCCACTAGCCTCAGCAGAAACATTCCACCATCAGAGCTGCGCATGAGAAAATCCTCATGAAGTACGCCAGAAAATGAATAGTTGCCAGATTTTCTTGAAAAAAAGGAGGAAAATGGACTGGAATTGTCCACACACAAAAAAGCAAGAGGGGTAGATAATCGAAATTTACATTAAAAAGGACAGAACCAAAGAGCATACTAGAAAAGAAGACATTTCTAGCTCAAAGTTTTCAAAAGGTGGATTTTCTATATTTATAATACTTACTGATAGAACCCCTGGCTTGCCTCCGAAGAAAGATTCCATCCATCTCCACATAGTACATTGGCTGTGTTTGTGTCATTTAGTATGTGCCATCTTGTCAGTACCGGTCTATTCTTTTACATGATGGTGAAGCACGTTCGTTATGTGTGCAAATTTGCACCACTGTGCATGGGTTTATAATCTTATGAGATGTTCTTGGAAGACAATACTATCAGACACCAATGTTAACTATATAAGATTAATCTCACAGACACCTTAGTGATGACTTGACCCCCCCTTTCCCCCCCCCCCCCCCACCCCCCCATGCCCGAAGATTTACCATCGGTTCAAAAGGAAGAGGCTCAAATCACTAGGTCATTCCGCCCACTCGCCTCCACGTGATGCACAGTGATTGTCATGTCATCACAACCATCAGTCTGTGACACACACACAACAAGCTGCAGCATTAACTTTTTTTCCCTTCGTGGCTCATTAAGGATGCTATTAAGATATGCAAATGCGCTTTGGGTTCCTGTTCTAAAATCTGTCTGCGTGGTAAACGTTGTTCTCTCTGAGTGGCTCCAAACTGCTGACAGCACTGAGGAGATAAGGGGTTAAGTGCAGTGTGCCGAGAGTGTTTCTTAGTATTACACCAGTCAGGTATGTCAACAGCGTACTTCTGCATTTTCAGACTATCGTACTGCAGTTGGCCTTTACAGACTTATTCATATTTTGCGGTATACCACAACAATTGTCCAGCAACATTGTGAGCAGAAACATAACTTGCTGAATTCCCTTTTCCACGTTTCCTTAAACGAGCGTACAATTATGGCAGAAACCTAACAAAAGGGTTGGGAGCGCGCATACACACACACACACACACATACACACACACACACACACATATATATATATGTATATATATATTATATATGTAGATATAGATATATTTATATTATATATTATATATATATTATATATATATATATATATATGTATATTTATGTGTATATATATATATGTGGGGTGTGTGTGTGTGTGTTTTGTGTGTGTGTGTGTGTGTAAACCAGCCAGCCAATCAACATGTGGCCCCCTTAATTACACGAACAATCAAGCTAATAAAAAAAATACAAAGCGTACATGTTTGAGAGAAAAGGAGTAGAACAGAGAGAAACTAATAAGAGAGAGAGAGAGAGAAGGAGAGAGGAGAGAGAGAGAGAGAGGAAAAGAGGGAGAGAGGGAGAAGAGAGAGAGAGGAGAGAGAGGGGAGAGAGAGAGAGAGAGAGAGAGAGAGAGAGATCAGAAAGACAGACAAGCAGGGAGACAAATACAAGACAGATAGATTCACAGACAGGGAAAACGGGAAAGGAGAAAGGCAATTTATAATTACGTGTAGGCGACATTTATATTCAACTTCATTGGCTACAAGTAAATGCATATATAAATAATAATAACATGAAGAAAACAAACGAAACATATGACTGATCAATACTGCCTGTCCAGATTCCCAGTCCATATTGAGATTCATTCATTGAAAATAGAAACGACACCAGAAGCAAGAAAACCTGGAAACGAACAGAGACCACAAAGAGCAAAAAATACAATTAAAAAAGGTGGAAAATAATGCAAAGACCGATCGGGAGTGAAGAGGCTGGACAGTGGGAAGACTTGAGTGGAAATGAATAAATAAAATAAAAACCAGAAACAAGGTAAAGAACCGAAACAAGGTAAGGAACAAAAGTTATGAAGAAACAAAGAAAGTGGGGGGAAGAAGAGAGAGAGAGAGAGAGAGAAAAGGGGAGAGAGAGGAAAAGGAGAGAGAGAGAGAGAGAAGGGGGAGAAAAAGAGAAACTAAGAAAGAAAGAAAAGAGAAGAGAGATAAAGAGAGAAAAAGAAAGGAAAAAAAAGAAAGAAAGAAAGAAAGGAAGAAAGGAAGGAAGAAAGGAAAGAAGGAAGGAAGAAAGAAAGAAACTTTGAAAATGACCCAGGCCAAAAGTTGTTTTCCAGTTTTTGATTTAAGAGAAGACCTGTGTTATGACATTCTTATGCTTTGGAATGTCATTTTGGGATTTTCCGTAACATATCATCTTTACATAACATCTTTTCTTTTCCATACAGGAAGAAAAATATCTGAATTTGGGAGTGCGGTTGGCTATTTGAAAGAATACTTGAAAATAAACAACAACAAGCAGACATCACGTGCAGGGTTTTTTTTATTTTGCTTTTGCTTTTTTGCTGCCTCATCTTCATTGACGTTCCCGTCCTACTGTTCCCACGCCGCTCATCTTAATCTCACCGCCACAGCCATACCCAGACTCGTTATGTCTCATCCCCAGGCCCCGAAGTGCACAGGGAGCCTACCAGCCAGAGGGGCCCTGCATGCTTTCGTGCCGTTTTTTACTTAAAACAGTCTCCCATGATTCCAGGTGAGTGAATGAGTCCAAGTGTGTAATTTGTTTTAGGTTGTGCCTTTTTCATATGGTTTTTTCTGGGGAACTTGAACAGTTACAAATCCTTTAAAGAATTTAAACTTAATCTGATACAAAAAGTCCTGTCTTTTTTTGGCGTGTTCCCTTTCTGTCTTTCCTTTTGGGTTTGCCATTTTTGTATTATTTTCTGTCTTTCTTTCTTTCGTTCTTTTTTTCTTCTTTTTTCTTTTTCTTTCTTTTTTTTTTTCTTTTCTTTTTTTCTTTTTTTTCTTTTTCTTTCTTTTTCTTTCTTTTCTTTTTCTTTCTTTTTCATTTTTTTTTTTTTTCTTTCTTCTTTCCTTCGTTCTTGTTTCTTTCTTTCTGTCTTTCTTTTCTGTATATTTTTCGTTCTGTTCGTCTTTCTTTGTTTCTTTTTTGGTTTTTGGTGTGTTTTGGAGGGTAGTTAAACATATTCCACTGCTAGTTGTACTTTCAGTGACAAGCTCTACAGGAGAAGAAAAAAGTTTATGGCAACTGAGCTAAATCGCCTCAACTGTGAATAATGTTTACAGGTCAAGGTAGTCTGTCCAGTCATTTACATAAACAGCCGGCCAAAGAAATAGGCAGACCCGATGCTGATTTCAAAGAAGCAGGGGCACCAGAGATAAGGATAGAGAGAAAAATGATAGAGGGTGGCAATGATTAATCCTTTTCTGAGTACCAAGAGAATGAGTCGGTGTCTCTTCCTCTATCATATTCCTCAAAGAGGCTCACTACTACACACGCAATTGATCAGTGCATGAAGTTCTAGAGGGCCTTTGTAATTGATACGTTTGATGGCCTTGTTTGACTTTTTTTATTTTTTACAGAAAAAGCCCCTCTTACTCTCTGTCATCTATCTAACACCCCCCCTTCCCTGCCCAATATTGTGGTGTGTGTGTGGGGTGTTTGTGGGGGTGGGTGGGTGGGTAGTGGGGTGATGTTGTGGTGTGTGGCATTGGGGTTTTGTGTGGCGTGTGTGTGCGTGTGTGTGTGTGTGTGTGGTTTATGACGTGTAAGGGGGGTTTGTGCATGGAGGACAGAGTGTAAGAAGTTTTTGTTTCTGAATTGATGAAGTAGTGTGAGAGCCTTTTTATTTCTATTTCTATGATAAAGTGTAAGAAGATTTGTTTGTATTGATGACAAGGTGTAAGAGGTCTTTTTTGTATTGATGAGAGAGCATATGAGTTTTTCTTCTGTACTGACGGCAGAGTGTAAGATATTTTTACTGTATTGATGAGGGAATGTACGAGGCTATTTCTGTATTGATGAGGGTGTGGAAGAGATTTTTTTTCTGTGTTGACGGCAAAATGTATGAGCATTTTGTGTTTTGATGATGATGGTATGTGTGTGTGTATGTGCGCGCGCGCGTGTGTGTGTGCGTTTGTGCATGTGTGTGTTCATTCTTCAACTTAAACTTCTTTCAAACTTAAGTGATATTAGACGATAGGAAAGGGAGACTGATAAGATGAGCATTGGCGGTTGATTAAACGAATAGTTTCTTCTTGTATTGATAAAAAAAAAAATGTAAAGGGGGTTTCTGCTGTCAATTTTATGTTCAAATACTTCGGGGAGGGATAACTAATATTTATCATGGCCAAAACAGTAATAATCTGCCGGGGAGGCGCTTTCTTTGCCCCATTTCGCATGAACCTGATCTCGAGGGCGGATCACTGGTTTCTCCCTGAAAAAGGAACAAGACAACCCTTGTCTTCTCTCCCTCTCTATGCTTTTACCCTTGCCCCGAGGGGCTATGTAACTGGTACCTGGTGGCAGATGATCACATTGCGCACGTATGTGCTCTTCTCTCTTTCTTTTTCTTTGGTTCTCATTGCCTCCCAAAGTCTTTGGAAACTATAACAGTGTGGCTAAGAAGTTAAGACACTTAAATTGCGCTTTTTTAGTGTAGGGATGTGTGCGGTGGGAAACGATGACGATATTAAAAAAAGGATAATCGGTCTGGAAGTTAAAAACACATGAGTGCTTATTCCATTATCCTGGATAAAACTAATAAAAAATGATTAAATGACAGCCCTCAGTTTTGCAACGTTTCAGCTGATCTCGAGGTCTTGATCAATCTGGGTTTTCTCTCTGATATAAGAATCAAGACAACATTGTCTCTCTCCTACTAGTCTTTTTCCACTTGCTGATGCTAAGAAAAGCCCTTGCTGTTTAATTCCTTGCCCTGTTTAGTATTCCATAACAAATAGACAAGTGTAGATCTTATCCTTTTTTTAACAAGTTTGCGCTAAAAGACTCGGAGAAATCTTTTCCTTTTTTGTTGTCCTTGTCAAACGCTCAGACACAACATCTGTCTCTCCTAATTCTCTTTTCCTAATTGTAATTGTAAAATGATTTTTCTTGTTCAACTTAAAGTGTCTAACAAACATGAAGCATTATCTGTTCTTTCTTCTTTGACTGTTTTGCAGCTTAAATTAGGTCCTTATCTTCTTGTTTGTCTCTGTCTCGTCACCCTTCTCTCCTCTTCTCTCTTTCTCTCCTTATCTATTTATTCTTTGTATTTTTGTCTAAAAGAAATTTTGTATTCGTTTTTAAAAAGTGTTACAAAAGAAGCCAAAATATATCGTTCCCGTCTTTTTCTGTCTGTACTAGACAGCTCTGCGTTCTTTAGTTAGCATTCTCCTTCTCATCTTCTTCTGTCTCCTGTCATCCTTACATCCTCAACTGAATCTCACTTTCATTCTCTCCTCCTTTTGTTTTCGTCTCTCTGTGTCTGGGAACTGCCTTCTTGGTGCCGAAATGACAGTCTTCGCTATGCAATGTAGTCGATTCATGATAAGGTTTCCAAGGGGAAAATTTTGGGGGATGAGAGAGGACCTTAGAAGAAACAAGAGGTGGGAAAAAGAACAAAGGGCAGGGAAAGGGTTTTTGGGACTATTTGGGATTACCCGAAAAGCAAAGGAGAAAATTGTAATGGGAAATGGAAATGGAAAACTGCTTACGGTTCTAAAACTCCTTTTATGCTCTACCCATTTGTCCGTAGATGTTTTCAGCAATCGTTTTGCGCATGTTACTGCCCCTCCTGCAGGGATTGATCCCCCTTTCCCACTCTCTTGTCGGTTCTGCTTCTCGATAATGGCTGGTAGCATTGCCAATTGTGGAGCAAACCTGGAGCTGCCTCAGGTTCAAAAGGAACGTAAAGGAGACAAAAAGAGAAAAAGAACGAGGAAAGACATGAAAGAACAATGACGAAACAAGAAAAACCAAAGCTGAAAGAAAAAAGAGAAGTAGTTGAAATTTGGAAATTCAGGTTTGTTAGGATGAAAAGAGGAAATTTCCTGCTTCAATTTTGCCCTTGACTCTGACACTGTGTTAAGGCTACCAAGGCTGCTGAGGCAAACTGGCTGGGTCGTGGCCGTGTGTTGACACTTGCCCATTCCTCAATGTCTTAAAAAAACCTCTTGAAACCTGCTTTTTCATAGTAGTATGCGATTCCGAGCCCTTGTTTGGTTTTTTGGTGCTAAAATATTCAAACAAACCTCAACAAGTCTCAAATTGAAAAAAACATAGTGGCTGAATAAAAAAAACTGCTGTTTTAAATGTTGAGTGCAAAACGATTTTGGAAAAGAACAGTGTTTGGTCTTTTGACATTTATACCAATTGATTGGGAAGAAAATGGCCGAAAGTCCAATTCACAAGAAAGCTCATTTTGGGTTAACATTAAGCACATCTATATAAATTGTGGGGTTTTGTTTTTTCATGGTTTGTTGGTGATTTAGTAGAGTGAATCAAATGAAATCAGTAGATTAAGATAGAATGTTTACTATTGCAGATGTTTAGAATTAACGTGAATTTAAAAAAATTTCCTGTGTCTTTGTCCCAATGCTTTGAATGAACAGTTTTTCAGCCACGACAGTTTTACAAATGCCCACGTAGGTAGTGTGAATAGCAAAATTTATAATTTATAGGCATACAATTCAAATAACACGGTTTTGTTTTGGGATTTAAATGAAATATTATTTATTTGTAAAAAAAGTTTATTGATAAAATACCTGAATGTGTATATATACGTGTTTTTGATGAGTGTTAAGAAACATTTATAAAATGGTTCTATGCCATGTGTCACTTTAATTGTACAGTTAAGAAAGAAAGAACCGCGTTTGCAATCATGGGATTTAATTCGCATGTATTATAAAAGGCATAATTGAGGAACAAAAACGTTCGGTTGAACAAATTTTTTTTTTTAAAATTGCTAACTTGTATAAAATGTGTCACACCATGATAATCAAGCTTTAAAAAGTGACAAAGCTCTTTCTTGATTTCTTGTTGGTTTGTTTGTTTGTCTTTTTAAAAAATATTTCTATTTGGTGGTTTTTCTTCAAAATCATTCAACTAAAAGGTATCAACTCCTCTGTGTACTTGATCAAACTATTTCTTTCTAAAAGTGCACAATCCCGAACTTTTTTTTGAGAAACAAAGAGAAAATTCAATCCCGATGAGGAAAATGAGCAGAGAAAACAAGGTTAAAATAAAAAAGAAAAGAAAAAAGGGAGAGAAAAAAAGAAAGGGGGTAAAGAAAATTATACAAGCACAGCAGCAAAAAGGGAAGAAAGAAAAAAAGAAAGAAAGGTAGAAAGAAAGAAAGAGAGAAAAAAAGTAAGACAGACAGAAAGAAAGAAAGAAAGGTAGAAAGAAAGAAAGGACGAAAAGAAATTTAAAAAAAAAAGAAAGACAGCAAGGAAAAAAAGACAGAAACAAAGAAAGACAAGCTAAGAAAAGCAATTATAGCAGGAAAAGAAAACAAAATGAAAGGCAGAAAGAAAACAAACAAACAAACAGAAAAGCACAGGAAAGCAAACACACCTAACGGGGAAACGGGCAGAAAAGGCAGAGGAAATAAAACAAGTAGGCACAAAAGGAAGGAAAGAAGGCAGAAAAGCAATTTAGAAAAAAGAGAGATGATAACGATAACAATAACGATAACGAAGATTTATTCCACAAGGCCATAGTCCCATTGGAAAGGGGGTAATTACAGATCATCATGTGCAACATAATAATTCATGACACCCACACAATCACACACATACACACAGCGTGATAATAATCAAACATAATGTGGGCCTCACCCATTTAAACAACTTCGTCTTTTGAAAGATTTCTAAAGAAACATAGGAAGATTATGCATAAAAGTCTGATTTGATGATGTCAAAAGCAAAACTAACCGATGAAACATAGGTCTTCTATAATAATTATTTCAAAAGAATGTATTTCTCTCTCAGATAATCTAATACTGGGCAACATAATACAAAGTGAACTTCGTCCTCCTTCGCTAATCTACATAATGGACATTCATCATTTCTTCCAGAAAGAGATTTAAATCTTTGACTGTGCACAGTGATATCACATACCCGCAATCGACACTTAGTTAATGCATTTCTAACAAATCGGTTCATATTTAACACTAGATATGGTTCAATCAAATGATTTATTTTAAGAAGACTAAAGAATGAAAAATTTTCACTTTCTTGGACATGCAAGTCCCACTCTTGCCATCTGCAATCTACCATGTGTTGTTTGAAACACCCCCCAAAAAAAGAAGAAAAGAAAGGACGTAAAGAAAAGAAAACAAAGGCAGCAAGAAAGAAAGAAAGAAAGAAAAAAAAAGAAAGATAGATAGAAAAAAAGAAAGAACGAACGAAAGAAAGGACGAAGGACGAAAAGAAAAGAAAACAAAGACATAAAGAAAGAAAGAAAGAAAGACCAACTAGAAAAAAAATCCAATTATAGCAGGAAAAGAAAACAAAAAGAAAGACAGACAGAGAGAAAAAACAGACATGCAGAGCCAAGCAAACCAGCATGAGAGGAAAACGAGCAGAAAAGGCAGCGGAAATAAAACAAGTAGGCACCGACAGAAGGACGTAAGGCAAACCAACAAAACAAAATCAAACACAATAAAGACAGAGAAAATAGAGAAAGAGAACAGAAGAGAGAAGAAAGAAATAAACAAACAATTAAAGACAGAAGACTGACAGAAGAAAAGAAAGAAAGAGGGAAGGAAAGAAAGAAAGACAGTACAGACAGACAGAAACTAATAAAGAAAGACAGACAGACAGCCATACAGAAAGATAAAGGAGGAAAGAAAGAAAGAAAGAAAGACAGACAGACTGACAGAACGAAAGAAAGAAAGACACAGAAAAGAAAGAAAGTAAGAAAGAAAGAACGAAAAATAAAGAAAGAAAAGAAAAGAAAAGAAAGACAGAAAAAAACAGAAAGAAAGACAAACTAGAAAAAATATCCATTTATGGCAGGAAAAGAAAACAAAAAGAAAGACAGAGAGAAAAAAGAAAGCAATGCAGAGCCAAGCAAACCCACCTAAGAGGAAAACGAGCAGAAAAGGCAGCGGAAATAAAATAAGCAGGCACCGACAGAAGGACTTAAGGCAAACCAACAAAACAAAATCAAACGCAAAAAAAGACAGAGAAAATAGAGAAAGAGAACAGAAGAAAGAAAGAAAGATAGACAGACGGAAAGAAAGAAAGAAAAACAGAAAGAAAGAAAGAAAAAAAAGAAGACATACAGGCAGAAAGAAAAAAAGAAAGAAAGAAAGAAAAAAGAAAGAAAGAAAGAAGGAAAGAAAGACAGACAGAGAGAAAGAAAGAAAAGAAAGAAAGAAAGAAAAAAACGAATGAAAGAAAGAAATAAAGAAAGAAAAAAGAAGACAGAAAGAAAGAAAGAAAGAAAAATAGAAAGAAAGAACGAATGAAAGAAAGAAAGGAAGAAAGCCAGCCAGCCAGCCAGCCAGACAGACAGACAGACAGACAGAAAAAAAGAAAGAAAGAAAGACATACAGACAGACAGCAACAACAAAACACAGAAGAAAAGACAACTTGAAAAATATCCAATTATAGAAAGGAAAGAAAACAAAAAGAAAGACAGACAGAAAGAAAAAACAGACATGCAGAGCCAAGCAAACCAGCAAGAGAGGAAAACGAGCAGAAAAGGCAGCGGAAATAAAACAAGTAGGCACCGACAGAAGGACGTAAGGCAACCCAACAAAACCAACAAAATCACACACAAAAAAGACAGAGAAAATAGAGAAAGAGAATTGAAGAAAGAAGAAAGAAACAAAGAAACAAAGACAGAAGACTGACAGAAGATAGATAGACAGAAAAAAAGAAAGAAAGAGGGAAGGAAACATAGACAGAAAGAAAGAAAGAAAGAATGAAAGACAGATAGACAGACAGAAATGAAGAAAGAAAAAAAGAAAGGAAGAAAGAAAGAAAGGAAGGAAGGAAGGAAGAAAGAAGGAAAGACAGAAAGAAAAGAAAAAAAAAAGAAATAAAGAAAAGAAAACAAAGAAATGAAGAAAGAAAGAAAGAAAGAAAGAGAAAGAAAGAAAGAAGGAAGAAAGAAAGACAGACAGACAAGAAGAAAGAATGAAAGAAAGAAAGAAAGAAAGAACGAACGAAAGAACGAAAGAACGAAAGACAGACAGACAGATAGAAATAAAGAAAGACAGAAATAAAGAAAGAAAGAAAGAACGAAAAAACGAAAGAAAGACAGACAGAAAGAAAGAAAGAAAGACAAACTAGAAAAAATATCCATTTATGGCAGGAAAAGAAAACAAAAAGAAAGACAGAGAGAAAAAGAAAGCAATGCAGAGCCAAGCAAACCCACCTAAGAGGAAAACGAGCAGAAAAGGCAGCGGAAATAAAATAAGCAGGCACCGACAGAAGGACTTAAGGCAAACCAACAAAACAAAATCAAACGCAAAAAAAGACAGAGAAAATAGAGAAAGAGAACAGAAGAAAGAAAGAAAGATAGACAGACGGAAAGAAAGAAAGAAAAACAGAAAGAAAGAAAGAAAAAAAAGAAGACATACAGGCAGAAAGAAAAAAAGAAAGAAAGAAAGAAAAAAGAAAGAAAGAAAGAAAGAAAGAAGGAAAGAAAGACAGACAGAGAAAAAGAAAGAAAAGAAAGAAAGAAAGAAAAAAACGAATGAAAGAAAGAAATAAAGAAAGAAAAAAGAAGACAGAAAGAAAGAAAGAAAGAAAAATAGAAAGAAAGAACGAATGAAAAAAAGAAAGGAAGAAAGCCAGCCAGCCAGCCAGCCAGACAGACAGACAGACAGAAAAAAAGAAGAAAGAAAGACATACAGACAGACAGCAAACCACAAAAACACAAAGAAAAGACAACTTGAAAATATCCAATTATGAAAGGAAAGAAAACAAAAAGAAAGACAGACAGAAAGAAAAAACAGACATGCAAAAGCCAAGCAAACCAGCATGAGAGGAAAACGAGCAGAAAAGGCAGCGAAAATAAAACAAGCAGGCACCGACAGAAGGACGTAAGGCAACCCAACAAAACCAACAAAATCACACACAAAAAAGACAGAGAAAATAGAAAAAGGGAGAAAAGAAGAAAAGAAAAAAGAAAAAAAAAAAGACAGAAGACTGACAGACAGACAGACAGACAGACACAGACAGAAAGACAGACAGACAGAACAACAGGAAAAAAAAGGAAAAAGGAAAGACAGAAAGAAAGAAGAAAAAAAGAAAGAAAAAAGAAAAAAAAAAGAAAAAAGGGAAAGGGAAAGAAAGACAGACATACAGACAAAAAGAAAAAAAGAAAGAAAGAAAGAAAAAAAGAACGAAAAAAAGACAGCAAGAAAGAAAGAAAGAAAGACCAACTAAAAAAAAAACCCAAATTTTATAGCGGGAAAAGAAAAACAAAAAGAAAGACAACAGAGAGAAAAACAGACATGCAGAGCCAAGCAAACCAGCATGAGAGGAAAACGAGCAGAAAAGGCAGGGGAAATAAAACAAGTAGGCACCGACAGAACGACGTAAGGAAAACAAAAAAAAACAAACAAAATCAAACACAAAAAAGACAGAGAAATTAGAAAAAGAGAACAGAAGAAAGAAAGAAAGATAGACAGACGGAAAGAAAGAAAAAAAACAGAAAGAAAGAAAGAAAGAAAGAAAAAAAGGAGACATACAGACAGAAAGAAAAAAAGAAGAAAAAAAAAAAAAAGAAAAGAAAGACAGACAGAGAGAAAGAAAGAAAAGAAAGAAGAAAGAAAAAAACAAAATGAAAGAAAGAAATAAAGAAAGAAAAAAGAAGAGCAAGAAAGAAAGAAAAAAGAAAGAAAAATAGAAAGAAAGAACGAATGAAAGAAAGAAAGAAAGAAAAAAGGGAAAGAAAGAAAGACAGACAGACAGACAGCAAGAAAGAATGAAAGAAAGACCAACTAGAAAAAAATCCAATTATAGCAGGAAAAAAAACAAAAAAAGACGACAGAGAGAAAAAACAGACATGCAGAGCCAAGCAAACCGCATGAGAGGAAAACGAGCAGAAAAGGCAGCGGAAATAAACAACAGGCACCGACAGAAGGCGTAAGGCAAACCAACAAAACAAAATCAAACACAATAAAGAAGAGAAAATAGAGAAAGAGAACAGAAGAAAGAAAGAAAGATAGCCCAGACGGAAAAAAAGAAAGAAAAACAAAAGAAAGAAAGAAAAAAAGAAGACATACGGGCAGAAAGAAAAAAGAAAGAAAAAAGAAAAAAAAAAGAAAGAAAGAAAGAAGGAAAGAAAGCTAGACAGAGAAAAAGAAAGAAAAGAAAGAAAGAAAGAAAAAACAATGAAAGAAAGAAATAAAGAAAGAAAAAAGAAGACAAAAGAAAGAAAGAAAGAAAAATAGAAAGAAAAAACGAATGAAAGAAAGAAAGAAAGCAGCCAGCCAGCCACCAGACAGACAGACAGAAAGAAAGAAGAAAGAAAGAAAAAAAGACATACAGACAGACAGCAACAACAAAAACACAAAAAAAAAGACAACTTGAAAAATATCCAATTATAAAAAGGGAAAAAGAAAACAAAAAGAAAGACAGACAAAAAAGAAAAACAGACATGCAGAGCCAAGCAAACCAGCATGAGAGGAAAACGAGCAGAAAAGGCAGCGAAAATAAAACAACAGGCACCGACCAAAAGGGACGTAAGGCAACCCAACAAAACCAACAAAATCACACACAAAAAAGACAGAGAAAATAGAGAAAGAGAAAAGAAGAAAAGAAGAAACAAACAAACAAACAAAGAAACAAAGACAGAAGACTGACAGAAGATAGACAGACAGACAAAAAAAAAGAAAAGAGAGGGAAGGAAACATAGAAAGAATGAAAGAAAGAATGAATGAAAGACAGACAGACAGACAGAAATGAAGAAAGAAAAAAAAAAAAAAAAGAAAGAAAAAAAGGGAAAGGAAGGAAGAAAAAAGGGAAAAAAAGAAGGAAAGACAGAAAGAAAAGAAAAGAAAGAAAAGAAAGAAAGAAAGATAGAAAGAAAAGAAAACAAAGAAATGAAGAAAGAAAGAGTAAGAAAGAAAGAACGAAAGAAAAAAGACAGACAGACAAAAGAAAGAAAAACAGAAAGAAAGAACGAAAGAAAGAAAGAAAGAAAGAAAGAAAGAAAGCCAGCCAGCCAGACAGACAGACAGAAAGAAAGAAAGAAAAAAAAAGAAAGAAAGCAAAAAAGAGAAGAAAGAAAGAAAAGAAAGAAAGAAAGAACGAAAGAAAGAAAGACAAACTAGAAAAAAATCTATTTATAGCAGGAAAAGAAAACAAAAAGAAAGACAGAAAAAAGAAAGCAATGCAGAGCCAAGCAAACCCACCTAAGAGGAAAACGAGCAAAAAAAGGCAGCGGAAATAAAACAAGTAGGCACCGAAAGAAGGACTTAAGCAAACCAACAAAACAAAATCAAACAAAATAAAGACAGAGAAAATAGAGAAAGAGAACAAAAGAAAGAAAGAAAGAATAGCAACGGAAAGAAAGAAAGAAAAACAGAAAGAAAGAAAGAAAGAAAGAAAAAAAGAAGACATACAAAACAGAAAGAAAAAAAGAAAGAAAGAAAGAAAGAAAAGAAAGAAAGAAAAAAAAAAACGAATGAAAGAAAGAAATAAAAAAAGAAAAAAGAAGACAGAAAGAAAGAAAGAAAGAAAAATAGAAAGAAAGAACGAATGAAAGAAGAAAGGAAGAAAGCCAGCCAAGCCAGCCAGCCAGCCAGACAGACAGACAGAAAAAAAAGAAAGAAAGAAAGACATACAGACAGACAGCAACAACAAAAACACAGAAAAAAGAAAACTTGAAAAATATCCAATTATAGAAAGGAAAGAAAACAAAAGAAAGACAGACAGAAAGAAAAAACAGACATGCAGAGCAAGCAAACCAGCAAGAGAGGAAAACGAGCAGAAAAGGCAGCGGAAATAAAACAAGTAGGCACCGACAGAAGGACGTAAGGCAACCCAACAAACCAACAAAATCAAAAACACAAAAAAGACGAGAAATATAGAAAAGAGAATTGAAGAAAGAAGAAAGAAAAAAAGAAAAAAAGACAGAAGACTGACAGAAGATAGATAGACAAAAAAAGAAAGAAAGGGAAGGAAACATAGACAGAAAGAAGAAAGAAAGAATAAAAGACAGATAGACAGACAGAAATGAAGAAAGAAAAAAAGAAAGGAAAAAGAAAGAAAGGAAGGAAGGAAGGAAGAAAGAAGGAAAGACAGAAAGAAAAGAAAAAAAAAGAAATAAAGAAAAGAAAACAAAGAAATAAAAGAAAGAAAGAAAGAAGAAAGGGGAAAGAAAGAAAAAAGGAAAGAAAGAAAGACGACAGACAAGAAGAAAGAATGAAAAAAAGAAAGAAAAAAAAGAACGAACGAAAGAACGAAAGAACGAAAGACAGACAGACAGATAGAAAAAAAGAAAGACAGAATAAAGAAAGAAAGAAAGAACAAAAAACGAAAAAAGACAGCCCAGAAAGAAAGAAAGAAAGACAAACTAGAAAAAATATCCATTTATGGCAGGAAAAGAAAACAAAAAGAAAGACAGACAGAAAGAAAAACAGACATGCAGACCCAAGAAAACCCACATGAGGGAAAAACGAGCAAAAAAAGGCAGCAAAAAATAAAAAAAGCAGGCACGCAGAAGGAGAAAGGGCAACCCCAACAAAACCAACAAAATCACACAAAAAAAAAGACAGAGAAAATAAGAAAGAAAAAAAGAAGAAAAAAAAAAAACAAAGAAACAAAGACAGAAGATGACAACAGACGACAGAAAGACACAGACAGAAAGACAGCAGCAGACAGAAGGGGAAAAAAAAGGAAAAAAAGGAAAAACAGAAAGAAAGAAAGAAAACAAAAAAAAAAAAGAAAGAAAGAAAAAAAGAAAGAAAAAAGGAAAGAAAAAAGACAGACATACAGACAGAAAAAAAAAAAGAAAGAAGAAAAAAAAGAAAAGAACGAAAGAAAGACGCAAAAAAGAAAAAAGAAAGCCCAACTGAAAAAAACCCAAAATTATGCGGGAAAAAGAAAAAAAAAAAGAAGACGGAGAAAAAACAGAATGCGACCCAAGAAAACCCAGCATGAGGGGAAAAACGAGCAAAAAAGGGCAGGGGGAAAATAAACAAGTAGGCACCGACAAAAAGACGTAAGGAAAACAAAAAAAACAAAAAAAATTAAACCAAAAAGACAAGAAATTAAAAAAGGAACAAGAAAGAAAGAAAGTAGCGACGGAAAGAAAAAAAGAAAAACAGAAAGAAAGAAAGAAAAAAGAAAAAAAGGAACTACAACGAAGAAAAAAAAAAAGAAAAAAAAAAAAAGAAGGAAAAAAAGACGACAGAGAGAAAAAAGAAAAAAAGAAAGAAAGAAAAAAACGAATGAAAGAAAGAAATAAAGAAAGAAAAAAGAAGGCAGAAAGAAAGAAAGAAAGAAAGAAAATAGAAAGAAAGAACGAATGAAAAAAAGAAAGAAAGAAAGAAGGAAAGAAGAAAGACAGACAGACAGACAGCAAGAAAGAATGAAAGAAAAAACCAATAGAAAAAAAATCCAATTTTTAGCGGGAAAAGAAAACAAAAAGAAAGACAGACAGAGAGAAAAAAAGACATGCAGACCCAAGCAAACCAGCATGAGGGGAAAAACGAGCAGAAAAGGGCAGCGGAAAATAAAACAAGCAGGCACCGACAGAAGGACGTAAGGCAAAACCAAAAAAAACAAAACCCAAACACAATAAAGACAGAGAAAATAGAGAAAGAGAACGAAGAAAGAAAGAAAGATAGCCCAGACGGAAAGAAAGAAAGAAAAAACAGAAAGAAAGAAAGAAAAAAAAAGAAGAACATACAGGCAGAAAGAAAAAAAGAAAGAAAGAAAGAAAAAAAGAAAGAAAGAAAAAGGAAAGAAAGTAGACAGAGAAAAGAAAGAAAAGAAAGAAAGAAAAAAAAAAAAACGAATGAAGAAAAAAATAAAGAAAAAAAAAAGAAGACAGAAAGAAAGAAAGAAAGAAAAATAGAAAGAAAGAACGAATGAAAGAAAGAAAAAAAGCCAGCCAGCCAGCCAGCCAAAGACAGACAGAAAAAGAAAGAAAAGGAAAAGAAAAAGAAAGAAAGAAAGACATACAGACAGACAGCAACAACAAAAACACAGAAAAAAAGACAACTTGAAAAATATCCAATTATAGAAAGGAAAGAAAAAAAAAGAAAGACAGAAGAAAGAAAAAACAGACATGCAGAGCCAAGCAAACCAGCATGAGAGGAAAACGAGCAGAAAAGGCAGCGAAAATAAAACAAGCGGGGCACCGAAAAGAGGCGTAGGCAACCCAAAAAAAACCAAAAAAATCAAAACACAAAAAAGACAGAGAAAATAGAGAAAGAGAAAAGAAAAAAGAAAAAAAACAAACAAACAAACAAAGAAACAAAGACAGAAGACTGACAGAAGATAGACAGACAGACAGAAAAAAAGAAAGAGAGGGGGAAAGGGGAAACATAGAAAGAATGAAAGAAAGAATGAATGAAAGACAGACAGACAGACAGAAATGAAGAAAGAAAAAAAAAAAAGGAAGAAAGAAAGAAAGGAAGGAAGGAAGGAAGAAAGAAGGAAAGAAAGAAGGAAAGACAGAAAGAAAAGAAAAGAAAGAAAAGAAAGAAAGAAAGATAGAAAGAAAAGAAAACAAAGAAATGAAGAAAGAAAGAGTAAGAAAGAAAGAACGAAAGAAAAAAAAGACAGACAGACAGAAAGAAAGAAAAACAGAAAGAAAGAACGAAAGAAAGAAAGAAAAGAAAGAAAGAAAGCCAGCCAGACAGACAGACAGACAGAAAGAAAGAAAGAAAAAAAAGAAAGAAAGCAAGAAAGAGAAGAAAGAAAGAAAAGAAAGAAAGAAAGAACGAAAGAAAGAAAGACAAACTAGAAAAAAATCTATTTATAGCAGGAAAAGAAAACAAAAAGAAAGACAGAAAAAAGAAAGCAATGCAGAGCCAAGCAAACCCACCTAAGAGGAAAACGAGCAGAAAAGGCAGCGGAAATAAAACAAGTAGGCACCGAAAGAAGGACTTAAGGCAAACCAACAAAACAAAATCAAACACAATAAAGACAGAGAAAATAGAGAAAGAGAACAGAAGAAAGAAAGAAAGATAGACAGACGGAAAGAAAGAAAGAAAAACAGAAAGAAAGAAAGAAAGAAAGAAAAAAAGAAGACATACAGACAGAAAGAAAAAAAGAAAGAAAGAAAGAAAGAAAAGAAAGAAAGAAAGAAAAAAACGAATGAAAGAAAGAAATAAAGAAAGAAAAAAGAAGACAGAAAGAAAGAAAGAAAGAAAAATAGAAAGAAAGAACGAATGAAAGAAAGAAAGGAAGAAAGCCAGCCAGCCAGCCAGCCAGCCAGACAGACAGACAGAAAAAAAGAAAGAAAGAAAGACATACAGACAGACAGCAACAACAAAAACACAGAAGAAAAGACAACTTGAAAAATATCCAATTATAGAAAGGAAAGAAAACAAAAAGAAAGACAGACAGAAAGAAAAAACAGACATGCAGAGCCAAGCAAACCAGCATGAGAGGAAAACGAGCAGATAAGGCAGCGGAAATAAAACAAGAGGGCACCGACAGAAGGACGTAAGGCAAACCAACAAAACAAAATCAAACACAAAAACGACAGAGAAAATAGAGAAAGAGAACAGAAGAAAGAAAGAAAGATAGACAGACGGAAAGAAAGAAAGAAAAACAGAAAGAAAGAAAGAAAGAAAGAAAGAAAAAAAAGAAGACATACAGACAGAAAGAAAAAAAGAAAGAAAAAAAGAAAGAAAGAAGGAAAGAAAGACAGACAGAGAAAAAGAAAGAAAAGAAAGAAAGAAAGAAAAAAACGAATGAAAGAAAGAAATAAAGAAAGAAAAAAGAAGACAGAAAGAAAGAAAAAAGAAAAATAGAAAGAAAGAACGAATGAAAGAAAGAAAGAAAGCAGCCAGCCAGCCAGCCAGACAGACAGACAGAAAGAAAGAAAGAAAGAAAGAAAGAAAGAAAGACATACAGACAGACAGCAACAACAAAAACACAGAAAAAAAGACAACTTGAAAAATATCCAATTATAGAAAGGAAAGAAAACAAAAGAAAGACAGACAGAAAGAAAAAACAGACATGCAGAGCCAAGCAAACCAGCATGAGAGGAAAACGAGCAGAAAAGGCAGCGGAAATAAAACAAGAAGACACCGACAGAAGGACGTAAGGCAACCCAACAAAACCAACAAAATCACACACAAAAAAGACAGAGAAAATAGAGAAAGAGAATTGAAGAAAGAAGAAAGAAACAAACAAACAAAGAAACAAAGACAGAAGACTGACAGAAGATAGACAGACAGACAGAAAAAAGAAAGAAAGAGGGAAGGAAAGAAAGAAAGAATGAAAGAAAGAATGAATGAAAGACAGACAGACAGACAGAAATGAAGAAAGAAAAAAAAAAAAAAAAAAGGAAGAAAGGAAGGAAGGAAGGAAGAAAGAAGGAAAGAAAGAAGGAAAGACAGAAAGAAAAGAAAAGAAAGAAAGAAAGAAAGAAAGAAAGAAAGAAAGATAGAAAGAAAAGAAAACAAAGAAATGAAGAAAGAAAGAGTAAGAAAGAAAGAACGAAAGAAAAAAAAAGACAGACAGACAGAAAGAAAGAAAAACAGAAAGAAAGAACGAAAAAAAGAAAGAAAGAAAGAAAGAAAGAAAGCCAGACAGACAGACAGACAGACAGAAAGAAAGAAAGAAAGAAAGAAAGAAAGAACGAACGAAAGAAAGAAAGACATACAGACAGACAGCAACAACAAAAACACAGAAGAAAAGACAACTTGAAAAATATCCAATTATAGAAAGGAAAGAAAACAAAAAGAAAGACAGACAGAAAGAAAAAAACAGACATGCAGAGCCAAGCAAACCAGCATGAGAGGAAAACGAGCAGAAAAGGCAGCGGAAATAAAACAAGCAGGCACCGACAGAAGGACGTAAGGCAAACCAACAAAACAAAATCAAACACAATAAAGACAGAGAAAATAGAGAAAGAGAACAGAAGAAAGAAAGAAAGATAGACAAACGGAAAGAAAGAAAGAAAAACAGAAAGAAAGAAAGAAAAAAAAAGAAGACATACAGGCAGAAAGAAAAAAAGAAAGAAAGAAAGAAAAAAAAGAAAGAAAGAAAGAAGGAAAGAAAGACAGACAGAGAAAAAGAAAGAAAAGAAAGAAAGAAAGAAAAAAAACGAATGAAAGAAAGAAATAAAGAAAGAAAAAAGAAGACAGAAAGAAAGAAAGAAAGAAAATAGAAAGAAAGAACGAAATGAAAGAAAGAAAGGAAGAAAGCCAGCCACCAGCCAGCCAGACAGACAGACAGACAGACAGACAGAAAAAAAGAAAGAAAGAAAGACATACAGACAGACAGCAACAACAAAAACACAGAAGAAAAGACAACTTGAAAAATATCCAATTATAGAAAGGAAAGAAAACAAAAAGAAAGACAGACAGAAAGAAAAAACAGACATGCAGAGCCAAGCAAACCAGCATGAGAGGAAAACGAGCAGATAAGGCAGCGGAAATAAAACAAGCAGGCACCGACAGAAGGACGTAAGGCAACCCAACAAAACAAAATCAAACACAAAAAGACAGAGAAAATAGAGAAAGAGAAAAGAAGAAAGAAAAAAGAAACAAACAAACAAAGAAACAAAGACAGAAGACTGACAGAAGATAGACAGACAGACAGAAAAAAGAAAGAAAGAGGGAAGGAAAGAAAGAAAGTAAGAAAGAAAGAAAGAAAGAAGGACAGAAAGAAAGACAGACATACAGACAGACAGACATAAAAGTAAAGAAGGAAAGAAAGAAAAAAAAGGAATAAATAAAGAAAGAAAGAAAAAAGAAAAAGAAAAAAGAAGGACAGACAGAAAGAAAGACTTACCTTGAGGGGAGAGAGAGAGGGAGGGAGAGAGAGAAATAAAGAGAGAGAGAGAGACAGACAGATACATATACAGATACAATGAAACAAATAGAGAGACAGGGAGCGATAGAGACAGGGAAAAGAGAGAGAGAGAGAGAGAGAGAGAGAGAGAGAGAGAGAGAGAGAGAGAAGACAGACAGACAGACAGACAGACAGACAGACAGACAGACAGACAGAAGTACAGACAGACAGAGACAGAGAGACAGAGAGAGATGTAGCATATAGACAAGCAATGAACGATAAGGTAAATGTAAAGGTGTTCCAATAACCTACGCGGTCGTTGGGGAGCGAGATGTCAGAGACCTCATCTTTTCCAGGGGCCATCATATTGAGGGCGGCGCCCATCTCCTCTCCCTCGCTGCTTTACCTCCCATAACCCTAAAGAGGGCAGGTACACATTTACAGCTGAGTGAACCCGGTGACCATACCGAAGCCAAGGCGCATGACAGTCACCCATCCACTGGGTAAACACGCTCAACAGCTGCTTAACATTAGTTTGAGGTAAGCGAACGCTCTGACCACTGAGCTATCTGGTCCCCAAGAAATGGCAAGGTAGACCTTCCCCCCAAAAAGAGATTAATTTGTATAGTTCAAAACCAGTTGTCCACCATCTCTCAATTCTTAGCTTTGCATTATATACCAAAGCACTACCTCACCTGGCTACACTTGAGAACTGAAGTTTCTCTCGGAATAATCTCTGGAAACCGCGTTCGCTCCAAAATCAAATGGGAGACCGAAGTCGGATGCTCGGGGCTTGGCTTCTGAACCCAACGGGACGGGATAGCCTGGTGGTTAGAACATTGCGCTCGCAATCTGACGACCTGGGTTCGATTCTCGTTCAAGGGGAATATTTTTCCCTGAAGTTAAGATCAGTGCAGACTCCACTCTCCCCAAAAGTCCTTCGAATGAGACTATAAACCCAGGTTCCGTGTGCGAACGCACGCAGAACATCTTGCGCACACGTTAAATCCTGTTCCGCTTTTCGTAAGAGTAGGCCATTGTGTGCCGGTGGGAACAGATGACAGAATTTACAAAACCGCATACACACGGGGACTGGATGTAAAAAGCTCATAAGTGTTTATTCCATTATCCTCGTAAAATAATGTTTTAAAAAAACAACAACATCGCAACGCCTTTTTTAGCTGTTAGGTACACTCCTGCACTATTCAGTATCAGTCTAGTTTAGTTTGTAGGCTTAAAAACAAACACGCCATTTCTGTGTTTTTCCTTCATGAAGTACATGCATGTGATTATTATACACAAACAGAGATTCGAATTATATGTATAAAACGCCTCATATCACGGTATTTTTCTATCAGTCATATTACGGTGCTAAATCTAAACAAGTTCTTAATTTTTATTCCTTCTAACATTACAGTGTAGCTCCCATAAATTATTAATTCTATGACATTGCTGAATACTTATACCGTTGAGACCAGTATTGTTTTGTCACAAAGTCTGGAACATTTTGACGTTCACCTTCCATCACGATAGGTTGTGCTACGACTCGCAAACCTTGAGTTAGTGTTATTATTGTCGCTGTTGTTGTTGTTGTTGTTGTTGTTGTTGTTGTTGTTGTCGCTGCTGCTGTTGATTTTACGTTGCCATCATTGCAATCCGTTTTGCTATTTTCCTCAATTACAAGCAAATGTTTGTTTTAAATTGTCCACAAAGTGGTGCAGATGTTCATAGTTTCAGTTTTAGGAAACACACTTCTTTTAGGAAAATGAGCGGATTTCCTGTTTTAAGACTGTGGTACTTATGCTGTTTTAAGCGTACACTTTCACGAGTGTCGGCTAGTGCAAAAAGGGGAATACACACAAACTAGCGCACGAACAAACACACAACAACAACAATAACAATAACAACAACGACGACGACCACGACCACGACAATGACAATAACACCAATAACAACAAACAGCACACACTCATTTTACATGACATGACATCACATCACATCACGTAGACAGACGTAGGCAGACAGACAAACATAGACAGAGACAGACACAAACAGAGACACAGACACAGGTATAGACAGAGAGATAGAGACAGAGACAAACAGACAGACAGATGCAGAGATAAAG
>CM054136.1:53688178-53700678 GCA_028751875.1 Rapana venosa
AGAAGAAAAAAATAGTTTGTAACATTAACACACAGCTTGTAGATAATAATGAGCTCCACTTTATCAATACAGATTTCTTCCTCTTCAGACAAATTGCTATCAGGTCTGCTCATACAAATCAAACCAGTCACTCAGCCATTGATTCAATTTTCTCCAAAAAAATGAACATGCAGCCAAATTAATTGCATCACACGCTCCTTGAGACGGATTATGGCTGCTTGTATAGCAGGTCAGAAAATAACCGTACATGGAAAAAAATCTATATGAGTGGGAACCGGATGGGCGTGTTTTGAATTTCTTTACTAGGATTGAGAGCACATGCCCAAGTTGAAAGCCTGCGTAAGTGCTAAAGATAGCTGAGTGGTTAGAGACTCTCATGTCAATAATCTGAAGTATTCTGTAGGCGTGGGTTTGAATTGTCCGGACAGACACCGTATTCGAGTGGTTGAGATCGTTCGACTTTACAATCTCATGTTTTCATGAAGTCGTGAGTCCGAATCTTGGCAGCGTCTAATAAATTAAGGGAGGGGATTTCGATAATCTCCCAAGTCAGCTTCAAGTGGGGATTGATGTAAAAAAGCAGATAAGTGCTTATTCAATTATCCTTGATATAAAAGAATAAAAGAATGTGCAGACCTGCCAGTGCTTCAATTCCTTTTGAGTTTAATTACACACATGCCAGAAGATCAAACATGCAGCGTTACAGATCCGGTAATTGATGCCAGCATTCGATGATTTACGGAAACATGAACATATCCAGCCTTCATCTCGGAAGTCGGAATGCGGCTACCTTCATAGTGGGCAGAAACGGTCGCATATGTTATATTCGCAACATGTTCACCATTGGTAAACCTCAGAGCTCTATTCAAGAAACCAAAAACGATCCTTCATGGAGATGTGATGTTCATCAAATTGGGGGGTGGGGTGGTCTTTTTTCCCCTGAAATTCTGGTCTGGACTCTGTTGTCCTGCAAATCTTTCCAACAAAATGATGAATCAGTGTCCCATGTGTGAACAGATGCATTAGGTCCTAGGCAAACATTTAAACTTGCTCAACTATCATAAAAGGTAAGGATACAAAGAAAATTTTGAGATGTGTAGCTTCTTTTGGATTCAAGGTCCAAACAGCTATCAGATAGTCAAAAATGATTGCAATTTTAAATAATTCATTCATATATTTGTCTTTAATCCATTAAAAAAAAGTATTTTCACAATTGAAGGATAGGATGGTTTTCTAGTTAAGAAAAACCAAGACCTGTTTTTAGAACTGCAGAAAAATGCAAACATTGCCTCCAATACCCTTATCCCAACCCCAACCATCCACCTAAAATGTAATTTCAATTACACGTCCATTTCCAACAAGTTTTTCTATCTCATCATTTTTCTATGCACCTGTTTCTCTTGTTTTCAGGTTGTTTTTTGAGAAGGTGGGGAGCAGGGGGTCTGGAAGACAGTATCTTTCTCATATGCTGGTTAAGTCAATGGGAATACTATTTATCTGAGTCATTATGCTCTACAACTTCATAAGTAAAAATCCCTGAAGATGAAGGGAATGAGAAATCGCAACATGAATATTTCAGATCATTAGTCACGAGTAGCTGCTAACTACTTGACCCACTCTTTGTGCTTATGCAAGCTTTTTCCCTCCGGGCAACTGCCCATAATCAAACTAAATAAATTCATAACACACCTACCTATTATCGCATGCCTAGATTGTTACGTGTCTGGTCATTTTTGCCCCCGCCCACCTTACAGGCAAGTCATAATCCGCCTCGAGGATTGTGTAATACAATAGGCTGATTGTTCTTCTTGGAGAAAAATGGAATCAATGCATCAGTGACTGGTTGGGTTTGTAGCAGCAGACACGATAGCAATTTGTCTGAAGGGGAAGCTGGTGTTGATAGAGTGGAATTCATTATCACCTACAAGCTGTGGCACCATGCTACAGAGTATTTTTCTTGTCTATTTTTTTGTTTGTCTCCAAGGTCTTTGTTGTTGTTTAATTTAGCATTGTCTTTCTAGTACTATTATCTTAGCTCTATGTTGATATGCCTTATTTGTTGCTTTGGTGATATGTTCAAGTTCGAAAACAATTTGATTTTTAGGACTATAAATGTGATATATTATGACAACCCTTATCTGTCATTATACAACACATGTTTGTGAGTATTTATTTAAGGGTATTGTTCCTACTATTGTTCATGTTGGCTTTTTTTGTATTGTTGTTTTCTTCTTGTTCTTGTTCTTCTTGCTCTTTTTCTTATCCTTCTTGTTCTGCTTGTTCTTGTTCTTGTTCTTCTTGTTCCTGTTCTTGTTGTTGTTCTTCTTCTTCTTCTTGTCCTCCTCTTCCTCCTTTTCTTCCTCCTCCCCTGCTCCCCTTCTCCTTCTTCTCTTTCTTTGCATTCTTGTTCTTTGCATTCTTCTTCTTCTTCTTTGCATTCTTCTTCTGTGCATTCTTTTTCTTCTTCTTCTTCTTCTTCTTCTTCTTCTTCTTCTTCTTCATCCTTCTTTATCCTTCTTCATTCTTCTTTCCAATTCTTCTCCAAGAAAGACGTGACTACACAGTTAACTGTAACTTCACATAAAGGAAGAAGTTCCTAGCATGCGGTTTTAGACAATACAGTGTGAATTATAACGATGAGTTTGGCATTTGTAGTAAAATTCTTATACCTATTGATTATTTATTTTGTCTTAAAGCCCATGCACTTCCATAGCAGCATCATAGCATCATTCTCATAATTGATCATCATGCCCCTCCAAAAATGGCATGTCTCTGATTCAGTGGCCCCGGCTTCTCTAGTCTTATGGTAACCTCAGGTTCAGTTTCCCCATACACTTCTACTGTGCCTATGGTGAGTTTGTGTCATAGTCATTGGTGTTGGAGGTTCATGGGGTGTAGGGGTGGTGGGTCATTTGAGGGACGTTATGGTGGTCACTACCTTGGGTCCTCCGACTCTCTCAGTCTGGCTCCGCGACTGAGCTAATGCTGTCGTCAGTAGGGACCTTAGTAAGGAGTGTCCTGTGTATGTTAGCTCATAACAAGCACCACTAAACACCACGTATGAGCCCCTTGGGGTTTTCTTAAATAAATCTTGAATTTTGAACCAAATGACCCAGCAGCAGGGCAGAGCCCTTCTGGCTGGTGGCTGCAAGGCGGCCTGGCAATAATGAGGTCCCTGTGGACTTCTGACCCTGAGGATGCGGCATAACGAACCTGGGGTATTGCTGGGGCAGAGAGATTGAAATGAGCGGCTTGAAAACAACAGGACAGGGACGTCACAGAAGATGAAGCAGCAAAAAAACAACAAAACAAAAAAGCAAAAAAAGCAATAGAAAGGTTTACAAAAAATGCAGACATAAAACAAAGAAGAATACATTTACAAGAAAGTCTGCATTGTTTGTCAGATTCCGTACAAGATCCCCACATCTTCATTAACACCTCCCCACGCATTTGTTTCGCTTAATTAACAGCAAATCATCCCTCCAGGGCTTCACAGACGCAGACACACAGACACACACAGACATACACAGACGCGCGCGCGCGTGCGCACCCGAAACACACACACACACACATACTGGTAGTGGGGGACGGGTCAGCCTAGTGGTTAGAACATTGCGCTCGCAATCTGACGTCCCGGGTTCGATTCCCGTTCAAGGGGATATTTTCCCCTGGAGTTAACATCAGTGCCGACTCCACTCTCCCCAAAAGTCCTTCGGATGAGACTATAAACCGAGGCCCCGTGTGCGAACGCAGCAGAACATCTTGCGCACACGTTAAATCCTGTTCCGCTTTTCGTAAGAGTAGGCCATTGTGTGCCGGTGGAAACAGATGACAAAATTTACAAAAGCGCATACACACGGGGACTGGATGTAAAAAAGCACGTAAGTGCTTATTCCATTATCCTCGATATAAAATAATAAAAATTTGAAAATTTGAAATTTGAACTACCACCACCACTACCACCTATTTCTCTGTCTCTCTGTTTCTCTGTCTGAAATTGAAAACGAACGTTCGTTTTCATTTCAATTTATGTCTCTCTGTCACTTTCTGTCTCTGATCTTTGTCTCTGTCTCTCTCTGTGTCTCTCTGTGTCTCTCTCTTTCTCTCTCTCCTCTCTGTCTGTCTCTCTCTCCATAGTACTCCCTTTTTCTCTTCTGCTCTCATTACATTTATGTTTTCATTTCTTCTTCTTCTCATTCGTCGAACGCTCAGACAGCGACTATTGCTGTCTGTCAAATGAACGACACTGCGTTTCGCTGCTGTTAAGTGCCTGACAAGTCAGGTCCAGTGCATTCGACTTTGGCATGGGAGAGAATTGTTCTTTTATGTCTTTCTTGAAAGACGGCAAAAGAATGGTGGACTAAGCAAGGAGAAAATAGACCTTGAAGGACGTGACGGGAAGAAAAGGGGGAAAATAGGCAGAAAAACAAAGAGAGGGATAGAAATGAGAGATCTCTTAGCACTGACTTTCGAGAAGGTGGGGATGCTGTTGATACTCATAGGCCCTCAGCCATCCCATGGGTTTTCTTTCTGATCCTTTTTTGCTTTCTAGATGCTTAATATTATTTGTTTTGTGCTTTTCAGTGTTAGAACTATTTTTTTCCAGATTTTTTTGGCTGATTTATTTATTGTCATATTATTGTGTGTGTGTTTTTTGTGTTGTTGTTGTGTGTTTTGGGTTTTTTTAATGTGTTCTATATTGTTATATATTGTTTAGTAGTTTTGTGACTGCCTTAATTCCCACTTCATCCGGGGCTGTTATCAATTCAGATGGGATATCATCAGGTCCTGGCGCCTTACCACTTTTCATCTTGCTGAGTGCATGTCTCACTTCGTCTTCCATGATTATGTGGCCATCTTCGTTGCTAATATGAGGAGGTGGACCTCTGTCGACGTGGTATAACTATTTGATGTATTCTGACCACCTGTTAAGAATATCTTCTTTTTCCATGAGTATAACTCCATCTCTCGATTTTATACAACCTGTTTTTGCAGATGATTTCTTTCCTGTCACATCTTTTATTTTTTCATGCATAAGTTTGCTATCAAAATTTGCATTCATTTCAATTTCCTTGCACTGCATATTGATCCATTCTTCCTTGGCTTCATTACATTCCGACAGATATGAAGAAGTCCATCTACATTGCGATCCCTAAGAAACTGGGTACAGCTGAATGTGACCAACATCGTACAATCAGCCTGATGAGTCACCTCACCAAAGTTCTTTTACGAATACTCATGAAGAGAATGAGAAATAAAATACTCCCAGAATAATCAGAAACGCAATTTGGATTCATGGCAGACAAAGGCACCAGAAATGCAATCTTCGCATTGAAAACTCTCATGGAAAGATCCATCGAGGTCCAGAAAGACCTGTACCTCTGCTTCATGACTACTCAAAAGCGTTCGACAAAGTACGACACTCCGACTTGTTTGATATTCTGGCAGGGCTATACATCGACGGAAAAGATCTTCGAGTCCTCAGAAACATATATTGGGAACAGGAGGCAGCCATTGGAGTCGACAATGACATCAGTCAATATAGACCAATCTGCAGGGGTGTGAGGCAGGGCTGCGTGTTCTCGCCTGATTTATTTAATGTATATAGTGAAATAATTCTACGAAATATTGAGAATCATGAGGGAATTAGTGTAGGTGGCCACAACATCAACAACCTGAGATATGCAGATGACACAGTCCTTATCGCCGACTCTGAAGAAAAACTGCAAAAGATTTTAACAACAGTAACAGACGAAAGCGAAAAGAAAGGATTACAGCTCAATGCAAAGAAGACAGAATGCATGGTGATCTCGAAAAAAGCTGTTATACCACAATGCAACATAGCCTGTAAAGGAGAGAGAATCAGACAAGTAAACACCTTTTTTACCTTGGTTGTACTATCACCCCGGACGGCAAGTGTGACACAGAAATCAAGAAGAGAATCGGTCAATCTAAGGCAACTTTTAACAACATGAAATGCATTTTTACCAACAGTAAGATAAGCCTCAAGACAAAGATCCATGTTTTGAGAGCCTACGTATGGTCCATTCTTCTGTACGGATGTGAGTGCTGGACCCTAGCCAAGGACACAGAACAGCGACTAGAAGCAGTGGAAATGTGGTTCATCCGGAGAATCATGAAAGTCTCATGGACAAAAAGAAAAACAAATGCAGAAGTAATGGAAATGGCTGGGTACAAGAGATCCCTTCTCAACACCATCAGAGAAAGACAGCTCAAATTTTTCGGCCATATAATCAGGGCTGACGGACTAGAGAAACTGTTATGGAGTGGCAAAATCTGTGGAAACAAGAGCAGAGGAAGACAACGCACAAAATTCACAGACAGCTTAAACAAATTCGCAACGAATAAAGAGGGCACCAACAATGAGCTCATGAGAGGGACCGAGAACAGGGAAGAATGGAGAGCCATGATCGTCGATGTCTGCAGGACCAGACCGGACACTTGAAGAAGAAGAAGATATTGTTATTAAGCGCTCTGATTTGTATTTGCAAGATATAGTGCTATAAAATTCCATTTTATTATTATTATCATTATTTTCATATTGTCATAATGTTTGCTTCTTCTTTTCCTCCCTACAAAAATATATTTCCCCTCCCTCCCCTAAAAAAAGTTAAAAACTATGTGCCTGTATGTCTGTTTGTCTCTCTGTCTATTTCTGTCTCTGTCACTGTCTGCCTGTCTCTCTCTCTCTCTCTCTCTCTCTCTCTCTCTCTCTCTCTCTCTCTCCTCCTCTCTCTCTCCATGCACTGTTAACAATTATAAAACCATCAAAGAGAGAGAGAGGAGAGAGAGAGAGAGAGAGAGAGGATGAGGAGAGAGAGAGAGAGAGAGAGACTCAGACAGACAGACATAGAGACAGACAGAAAGACAAACAAACAGAGACAGATAGAGTGAGAGAGACAGAGACAGACAGGGAGAGACAGAAAGACAGAGGCATACGCGCACTCACATACCCACACACACTAACACACACTGACACACAACCACACACACACACACACACACACACACAGGTGCAGTATATCCCTCACTCGCTTGTGGTACCGCTTTGCGCATTTCCTTACCTAAGCATAACAAGCATACATACAATAACAAACAATACCTGTCTGCTTTCTCTGTAGTAGAAGTAGTAGTAGTAGTAGTAGTAGTACCCCCCCTCAAGACCTCCTTCCCTCCCTCCTTCCCTCACAGACAAGCGGCTAGCCTAGCCCTGCCAGTTACCCCAGCCTAGCCTAGCCTAGTCTAGCCTATGGGTCTAACAGCGCGCCTCCCTTCACGCATCAACGTCACTTACTTTTCTGCCCATCGCTGCTCAGATGTCGTGTGTGTGTGTGGGTGTGTGTGTGTGTTGTTTCCGTAGGATCCAAAGGCTGCGTAGTCGTGATTTACTACTAGTAGGCCTAGGCTACCACCACATGTGCTCTGGATGCTGTGAAAGCAGGGTCTACTAGACAGAGAGAGAGAGAGAGAGAGAGAGAGAGAGAGAGAGAGGGGTTAGCTACTGATGCTGCTGACTGCTAAGTGGTGGTGGTAGTGGTAGTAGTGAGAGTGAGTGATACGTCTCTTTGTTTTTCTGATCTTGTGTTTGGGGTTTTTTTGGGGGGTGTTTGTTTGGGGTTTGGGGGTTTTTGTGTTAAAGCTCCGTTCGTGGTTGTTTTTTTTAGGTTGACAGTGTGACAAAGTTGAGGAAGTTTGTGTTTGGTTAGTTCTGATGATTTTGTGAGGTTTTGTCAGTCCTACGGTTTTATATTGTTTGTTTTTTTTGGCTTTTAAAAAAACAAAAAGGTTTGTTGATTTTTTAAAAAAATTAGTCAGAATTTGGGGGTTTTGGATTGAGTGGTGATCGCTGTTGTTTTTTTCTTATATCTCAAAGAAAAAGATCCTTCTGTCGTCTGAAAGTTTTTGAACACTTTGTTAAAAAACAAATTTCAGATACTTTTTTTTTTAAATTAAAGGAGGAAAACTGAAACATCTGGAAGAAAAAAGTTTGTTTTTTTAAAAAAAAGAGTTTATATGAGAAGTATTCTTGGATAAAAGAAGAGGAAACTACAGAATCGATAAAACATTTTGACAGTGATAATAACTGTCGCAGCCTATGCTATATCACAATATTAATAATCTCGTATTGGGACACTTAGGAAACGGCTACTTTCACATCCTTGAACAAACTTAAATCAGAAACAAAAAAGTGTTTGTTTGTTGTTTTCTCTGTGTCGATTACTTGCCAACCACATTTGGAACACTCCTGGCTAGGAACTGTGTATATCAACTGTCTGGGGAAAAAAATATAGACACATAATGGAACAGTGTTAGTAGGACACACAGTTGGAACTTACGTCGCAATCGAATTTTGGTTGTTGGTCGTTTTCTGACGGCACTGGCTTGATTACCGCGTGTGATAGGCCTTTGAGACTGTCATTGTGACTATTCACTTTCAAGGTAAGCGGGATCTGTGTGTGTGTGTGTGTGTGTGTGTGTGTGTGTGTGTGTGTGTGTGTGTGTGTGTGTGTGTTGTGTTGTGTGTGTGTGTGCGCGCGCGCGCGCACTGTAGTGTACTGCAGTGTAGTGAGTGTGTGTGTGTGTGTGTGCGTGTGTGTGTGTGTGCGATCGTTCTTGTACATTATGTCAACTTTTGCAGAAGAGGAGAGTGACAGGATAATGGAAATGCATAACGTGGATTTCTTTTGTTGACTCGTTTTCTTTTGTTCTTTAATCCGTGTCTTGTGGATTTCGTACTATGGCAGTTGATGGTGGTCTTGTTGTTGTTGTTGTGTTGCTGTTGTTGCTGTTGATGTTGATGCTGATGTTGTTGTTGTTGTTGCTATTGTTGTTGTTCTTCTATTTGCATTCTTCTTCTTCGCATTCTTGTTTGCATTCTTCTTCTAAGCATTCTTCTCTTTCTTCTTCTTTTTCTTTTCTTCTTCTTCTTCTTCTTCTTCTTCTTCTTCTTCTTCTTCTTCTTCTTCTTCTTCTTCTTCTTCTTCTTTGCATTCTTCTTCTTCTTTGCATTCTTCTTTCTTTGCATTCTTTCTTCTTTCTTCTTCTTCTTTGCATTCTTCTTCTTCTTTACATTCTTCTTCTTCTTCTTTACATTCTTCTTCTTCTTTGCATTCATCTTCTTCTTCTTCATCGCATTTTTCTTCTTCGTATTCTTCGTTGCATTCTGCTTTGCATTCTTCTTCTTTGCATTCTTCTTTGCATTCTTCACCTGTACATTCTTCTTTGCATTCTTATTCACATTCTTCTTTGCACTATTCTTCTGTGCATTCTTTTTCGCATTCTTCTTCTTCTTCTTAGTTCTCCTTCTTCCTCTCTTACTCTTCCTACCTTGCCGACATTTTAAAACATCTCTTATTATGTGATAATGTTCATACTTTTCTGAATACAATTTATTTTTTTCTTTGTTTTGTCTCCTTAAATGTTTACCCCCTCCCCCGAAAGTATTTTCCTTTTCTTTAAGATTATTTATCCTTCTTTCTACATTCTTTACTTAAGTGTTAATTCTTTCGAATTTTTAGAATTACTATTCTTTTCTTCATCGCCATCATTATCACAGTTGTCATTATCGTCACTCTCCTCGCCATAATCATGAACATCGAGTTCGTCGTCCTTTTTTTTCTAATCCTCTTCCTCCTCCTCCTTCTTCTTCTTCTCGTCCTCCTCCTTATTTTCCTCTTCTTCATCCTTCCTCTACTCCTCTTTTACCATTGCAGGTCTTCTTCTTTTCCCTCTTCCTCTTCTTCTTCTTCGCAATAATTAACGATTCTTTTTCTTCTTCATCATCTTCTTCTTCTTCATCTTCTTCTTCGCAACTCTTCGCAATTCTTCGCAATTCTTCTTCCCAATTCTTCCTCTTTCTTCTTCTTCTTCTGCTTCTGCTTCTGCTTCTGCTTCTGATACTTCTTTGCATTCTTCTCCGCATTTCTTCTTCTTTGCAATTCTTCGCAATTCTTCTTCGCAATTCTCCTTCTTCTTCGCAAGTTATTCTTTGCAGTTATCTTTCGCAATTCTTCCTCGCATATCTTCTTTGCAAATTTTTCTTCTTCTTCGAAATTCTTCTTATCATTATTTCTTCTTCTTCTTCTTCTTCTTCTTCTTCTTCTTCTTCTTCTTCTTCTTCTTCTTCTTCTTCTTCTTCTTGGTAATTCTGCTTCATCATATATTTTCTTCGCAATTTTTATTCTTCTCTTTATCTTCTTTGCAATTCTTGTTCGCAAGTTTTCTTCGCAATTCTTCTGCTTCCTTTCTCTCCCGAATGCAGATTGTTATTTGAAAACTTCGATTTGCAAAATATAAAAAAGAATAGTCCATAGTTTAGCAGACAGCAATTGTTGAAAAGAGGATAGAGTAACACCAAAGAATAAAACCAACAAAGACATGTATCAGATGATAGAATTATAACAGAACAATTGAATAACCTTCACCTGTGTGAATCTCAAGCTTAATTTGAAATTCGAACAAAAAAAATCGAGATAACACATTAGAAAACAGTTGCCTATTTGAATGAATGTAAGCTTTCCAGTATCATTGTTAAAGTATATACGAGCGCGCGCGCATGCACGCACGCATGCACGCACGCGCGCACACACACACACACGCACACTTTCACTCACACACTCTCTCTCTCTCTCTCTCTCTCTCTTCTCTCTCTCTCTCTCTCTCTCTCTCTCTCTTCTCTCTCTCTCTCTGCTCTCTCTCTTCTCTGTCTTCTCTTCTCTCTTCTCTCCTCTTCTTCTTCTTCTTCTTCTCTTCTCCTTCTTCTTCTTCTTCTTCTTCTTCTTCTTCTTTTCTTCTTCTTCTTCTTCTTCTTCTTCTTCTTTCTTCTTCTTCTTCTTCTTCTTCTTCTTCTCTTCTTCTTCTTCTTCTTCTTCTTCTTCATCATCTTCCTCCTCTCTGTATGTCTTCACCGTTAGTGAAAAATGTATTTGTTCGTTCGTTTATCATCATCATCATCATCATCATCATCATCATCATCATCATCATCATCATCATCATCACCGTCGTCGTCGTCGTCGTCGTCGTCGTCGTCGTCATCGTCGTCGTCGTCGTTAGAAGTAGTAGTAGTAGTAGTAGCAGCAGCAGCAGCAGCACAGCAGCAGCAGCAGCAGCAGCAGCGTAGCAGTAGTAGGAGAGAGTAGAGAGTAGTAGTAAGTAGTAGTGGTAAGTAGAAGTAGTAGTAGTAGTAGTACCTAGTAGTTAGTAGTAGTCTTTTATTTTCAGGAATATTGGAATAAACAACCATGTGCTTCTTTAAATCCAGTCCCCCTTGTATATGCAGTTTTGTAAATTTTGTCATCCGTTCTCACCTGCACACAATGGCCTAAAAAAAGTAACGGCAAAGGTGTCCCATAATCTATAAGGTCGTAGGGGAGTGAGGCGTCAGATACCTCACTTTTCTAGGGGCCAGCATATTGAGGACGACACCCATCTCCTCTCCCTCGCTGCTTTACCTTCCCTGACCCTAAAGAGGCAGGTATCGATTTACAGCTGGGTGAACTAGGGGAACTGTACCGAAGCCAAGGTGCGCAAACGGTTACCCATCCAAGTGGTAACCACGCTCGACGCTGCTTACTTGGCTGGGGAAAAGCGAATGCTCCGACCACTGAGCTATCCCGTCCCCTATAGTGGCCTACTCTTCCGAAAAGCTGAACGGGTTTTAACGTGTGTGCAAAATGTTTTAGCGTGTGTTCGCACACGGGACTTCGGTCAGCAGAATTAATGAGTTTGGTGTCAAACTACTTTTGCTTGAATACCTTTTGTCCGATTAATTATGGAAAGTTTGGTTATTATTTTAGATGCAGAAAATATGTCTTTTTTTAAAGCTAGGACTTGAGTGTCTTCCTTTGCAATTTGTCCCGCTGTTCTTCTTAAAAAAACAAAAAGGTCAATGATCATGTCCCATACTACTTTCATATATAATTCGTTGCATGGGGAGCATGACGTCAGAAGACCTCACTTCTCTAGGGCCAATTATTGAGGGCGGCGCCCATCTCCCTCCCTCGCTGCTTTACCTTCCCTGACCCTAAAGAGGGCAGGTACCCATTTACAGCTGGGTGAACTGGGGGAAGTGTACTGAAGCCAAGGCGCACAAACGGTCACCCATCCAACTGGTAACCACGCTCGACGCTGCTTAACTTGGCTGGGGGAAAGCGAGTGCTCCGACCACTGAGCTATCCCGTATCCTGTTCTTCTTACAAGACTATAATATACCTTACTCAGATTATTTTTGCATGTCAACTGTAATCATGCTAATTTATTCGGTCACATTTTGCATTAATATGAACATTCAAGATTGCATGCCTATAAAAATGAGAAACAATTGACAGACACGATGAAACTGCAACACACATTCTGATTGAAAATTATTGAGTGTATTTATTTATTGTCTCCCTTTTTTTGTTCCTTCTGCAAATACCATTTCAATCTCACAAAACGATAGCAAGTTGAAGGTTGGGATTGCCTGTATCGCTTGGAATGTG
>CM054136.1:53713178-53718178 GCA_028751875.1 Rapana venosa
TAAAAAAAAAAAAAAACAAGAGTAACGACCTGTTAACGGTTATATGTTCTAGATCGATTCAACATAAGGACAAGATTTCGTTCAATGCGAAATATTGGAAACAGCTGTACAGATTCAATATTTCCTCTAGAGATTAAATAAGAGAGAATAATAGAACTTGTAAACACACACACACACACACATACACGCGTGCGCGTGCGCGCGCACACACGCACGCACGCACACACACGCACACACACACACACGCGCGCATAGGTAAATTTCACTCTGAGTCCGGAAATTGGTTGCATTATAGGTACTTTCTGAGATTTTATCAGGTAACAAAGACTAGCACGCACGCGTGCACACACAATCCACACACACACACACACACACAGATATTTACATACTACATACATACGTACATACATACATACATGCATACATACATACATACATACATACATACATACAATACACAACATACATGCATGCATGCATCATATATGCATACATACATACAAACGCACGCGCAGGGAGAGAGTGAGAGAGAGAAGACAGACAAACAGACAGACAGACAGACAGCAGACAGACAGACAGGCAAAGACACAGATATACAGCGTCAGAGACAGATAGACAGACAGACAGCAAGAGACAGAACGACCGAGAGAGACAGAGAGAGGCAGAGAGAGACACAGAGAGACGCAGAGAAAGAGACAGAGAGAGGGAGACAGAGATATAGAAATGCATGAAGGAATGGCTGACTGACTGACTGACTGACTGAATGAATTATTTAACTAATCGATTAATTAACTAATTAACGAACGGATTGACAACTCGATTACTTCATAGAAGGATCGATCAATTAACAAATTATCAATTAATTAATATTTCTAATAATCAATAGGGAAAATAGTGACAGACAAACAGAAAAAAGAGACAGACAAGTAGAGAGACAGAGAGAGAGAGAGAGTAGGACAGACACAGACAGACAGAGACAGACAGAGACATAGAGACTACACAGACATCCAAACAGACAGAGACAGAGAGATGAACCGAAACAGACAGACATAGGGAGTGATCTCCCTCCGTACTTTCTAGAAATAGAGTCAGATTAATGAAAGAATGTTGTTGCGTTATTTCTGGAATACCTGCACATTATACCTTATCTATCTTTATGCAACGCGCTGGCGAATGTAGACACAATTGAAAGTGACACCGAGAACATGCAGGTGATGGGAGAAGTAAGAGAAGACACGTGTAGGGGGCCTGTATTTTATCTCTTATCCTTGCTAGTCACTTTAGGAGAAGCGTTGCCTCTCATATTCTTCTTCTTCTTCATATACTTCTTCTTCGCAACTCTTCTTCTTCTTCGCAACTCTTCTTCTTCTTCGCAATTCTTCTTTTTTTTCGCAATTCTTTTTCTTCTTCTTCGCAATTCTTCTTCTTCGCAATTCTCCTTCTTCGCAATTCTTCTTCTTTGCAATTCTTCTAAGCAATTTTTCTTCTTCACAATTATTTTTCTTCTTCGCAATTCTTCTTCTTCGCAATTCTCCTTTGCAATACTTCTTCTTCTTCGCAATTCTTCTTCTTCTTCTTCGCAATTCTTCTTCGCAATTCTTCTTCTTCGCAATTCTTCTTCTTCGCAATTCTTCTTTTTCTTCTTCTTTTTCCAGTGTGAGACATTGGTTAACTTTGAACCCATCGTTTGGAACATGAATACGAATACACATATTTTGATATCTCAAAAACACGATACACATACATGGTTTCCAAGCAGACCTTAAAGCAATCAGCAATCATGCATTGTAAAATTCATGTGGTGTACGAATAGCTCTAAAAACAATCAACAATCATGCATTGTCAAATTCATGTGGTGTACTAATAGCGCTAAAAACAATCAACAATCATGCATTGTCAAATTCATGTGGTGTACGAATAGCGCTAAAATAATCAACAATCATGCATTGTCAAATCCATGTGGTGTACGAATAGCGCTAAAAACAATCAACAATCATGCATTGTCAAATTCATGTGGTTTACGAACATAGCTAAAATCAATCAACATTCATGCATTGTCAAATTCATGTCGTGTACGAATAGCGCTAAAAACAATCAACAATCATGCATTGTCAAATTCATATGGTGTATGAATACCGCTAAAAGCAATCAGCAACTATGCATTGTCACATGGAAATAGCACACAGCGATATTACAGTTTCAGGCAGATTGTTTCCTATTCTTCTAAACAAAAAGCATTCATAATACAGCAGTGACGTCCATCCACACATGCGTGCACACAAGTAGACGAGCACTGGTGCATGCATGCGCGCACCCACATACACCAACACATAGACACAGACAGACAGACACACATACACGCACGCACACACCATTTGAATATGAAATATTTTCTAGTCCAATCAGGTAAGTGGTTCTACTTTTCAAACCTACACAATGGGCGCAGGGCACCTAGTATTCACTTTATTTGTTTTTAAGAGAAATAAGATGATGGAAATAACTTTTTCGATCCGTATTATTGCAAACAAAGTAGAGCAGATTAAATAGGGGTAGTAGGTCATCAATGGATAGAAAGTTGTAAGACACGATATGGGTCACATCAATTTTCATAGAGTAATCATATAGTAATCTGTATTATCGGGGACGGGATAGCTCAGGGGTTGGAGCACTCGCTTTCCCCCAGCCAAGTTAAGCAACGTCGAGTGTGGTTACCACTTGGATGGGTGACCGTTTGCGCGCCTTGGCTTCAGTACAGTTCCCCCAGTTCGCCCAGCTGTAAATGGGTACCTGCCCTCTTTAGGGTCAGGGAAGGTAAAGCAGCGAGGGAGAGGAGATGGACGCTGCCCTCAATATGCTGGCCCCTAGAGAAGTTGAGGTCTCTGACGTCTCGCTCCCTTACGACCTTGTAGTTTTTGGGACACCCCTAATCTTTATCATCACACTATTATACGATAAACTGTGATGCAAACGAGAAAATTGCCATGTGGCAATTTGAATTGCAATTGCAACAAGACAACGCAGTGTAGTGTAGGCCAATTCAGTGTAATGCAAATAAGGTTTGATATACCACACCATACCGTGCCATATAATACTATAGCATGCATTACAACACACATACTACAGCATTTTCACAACAACATGAACAGCTTACAATTATTGCAAACCACTAGGGTACACACACACTCACGCACACAACACCCCACACACACACACACGCGCGCGACACAACACACACACACTCTCTCTCTCTCTCTCTCTCATCTCTTACTTATATCTCTCCATCTCTTCTCTCTCTCTCTCTCTCTCTCTCTCTCTCTCTCTCTCTCTCTCTCTCTCTCTCTCTCTCTCTCTAACATCACTTTAAGTGAAAGACGTAAAATGAAAGACACACACACACACATGCCTCCTCTACTCTCTCTCCTCTCTCTCCTCTCCTCTCACTCTCCTCATCTCTCTCTCACTCTCTCCTCTCTCCTAAACTTACACACTACACACTACACACACACACACTACACAGCGCGCGCGCGACGACATCACAAAACTAAAAAGAACAACTTCATTGCGTTTGTAATAAGTACGTTGATATATTGCTGGTATTGACGTTTATCAATAATATCTAAAAGAAACAAATACTCTTTCGCTTATTTGCAATATATTTTAATCTCTCTACCTCACTCTCACTCTCTCATCGCATTCACCTGCACACACAGACACACACACTAAAGCCATCACACACACACACACACACACCACACACACACACACACACACTAAACATGCACACACATACACACACATCACACACACACAACAACCACACCACCACACACACAACCACTCACCCCCCTACCCCACACCACACACAACACACACACACACACCCACCCCACACCCACACACCCCCCCCCCCTCCCCCCACACACACACACCACACACCACACCCCCCCCCCCCCCCCCCCCCCCACCCCCCCCCCCCCCCCCCCCCCCCCCCCCCCCCCCCCCCACACACACACACACACACACACACTTACCGGCACTTCAGATCTAACAAAAACACATACATTTTTTTTTCTTTTCTTTTTTTGCGGAAGGTGGCGAGGTCGGCTTCTACTCAAAGAGTAAGGGGCGGATGCAGGGAGGGGGAACAGGAAGGAAAGAAAAGAAAAACGGGAAAAAAAACCCGAACAAAAAACAAAGAAAAACCCAAGTAAAGCGGGACAGCTTAACAAACAAATAAGCCTTGAGCGTTTGTTAGCACTACGAAGCCAGAGGCTTGAGTACACTGGGAGTACCAGAAGAGAGTCTCCCCAAATTGGTTGGCGTCGTATGGTGCTGTCGTTACCTGGTTTATTGTCCCTAACTGAATCAGGATCATTCGGAGGAGACTGTAAACCGAGGTCCCGTGCGCGAAAGCACGCTGAACAGCTTGCGCGCACGTACACAACCTGTTCCGCTTGTGTAAGAGTAGGCCATTGTGTGCTGGTGGGAACTGATGACAACATTTACTAAACTGCGTGCACACGGGGTACTGGATTTAAGATAAGCATATGAGTGTTTATTCCATTATCCTCGAAAGAAAAGAATAAATAAAATAATGTAAGATAATAGATAAAATGAAAAATAAAATAAAGACATCTGGCTGCACGAACCCGGTCTAAAACGTAACTAAAAATATGTTAAAACTGCTTAGAACATAATTTTTGTGTGTGTGGTATCTACACACATGAAAACATCACTGACAATATTTGCAAAGAAACTAGTATTACACAAAATAAAAGCTCGGTCGAGACTGCGAAAAGTAAAACGAGTACTCCTTAACTTTTGTCATGGAGAAAATCTTATTAAATTGCCAATGTTTTCACTCTTGCAGAGGCAATAGGAAGGATTATCATCATATTTAGAATTATTTTGTCTTGAAATTTGCATTTTGTGGATTTGCAGTCCGTCTGGTGAAGGAATGGAGAAGGTAAGTTTCCGCAAGAAGTGTGCAGACAGACGGG
>CM054136.1:53725678-53730678 GCA_028751875.1 Rapana venosa
ATATCGAATATGCCCAGCAGATTTGATCACTGATTTCATCAGTGCAAGAGAACGAAGGAATGACCGAATAGGAATGCAAATCAGAAATGGAATTAAGCAATGTAGGGTGATGGTTGCATTCTCATGTAAATAGACTTGTACCGTCACATGCATGTAAAGATTCGAATACAAAAGCAGTGTGTGTGTGTGTGTGTGTGTGTGTGTGTGTGTGTGTGTGTGTGTGTGTGTGTGTGTGTGTGTGTGTGTGTGTGTGTGTGTGTGTGTGTGTGTGTGTGTGTTACAAGCTGTTTTGTTTTCAATCGTAAACAAATGTAATGTTACGTGCTACTAGGTTTGGTTTCTTGGCAGTTGTACATAGATTGTTAGAAGGAAAGTTTTGACTAGTATGTTTTATTTCATCTTTTTTTCCCTTTCGCTTACGATGCGGTCTGATTAAGTGAGTCTTGCAAATAATTGATACGAAGCTGGCTGATAGTGTTTTGTTTGTGTTGTTTTTTAAATCAGGAAGACTTTAAGCCTGCAGTATCATAACATTTGTAAAGTTGATAGGTACAAAACAATTCCATCTTTTAAATCATGTCATGCGAGACGAGATAAACTCCAAGCAGCAACACAAACAAGGTCAACACCCATTGAAAATAGGAACACGAACAACAACAGTAACAACAACAACATCAACAACAAAACAACATAACCAACAACATCAATGACAACTAAAAAAACAGTAATATAAGAGAGTCCTACAAGACACAAACAAAAACTCAGGGGTTTTTCTTCCAGTCGATCAATCAATTGACTAGTCAATCAGAGACTACTCACTTACTTCAACGATAAGAACATTTCATATTCAAACTCCAACAGTCAGGTAATGGTAGAGAAAGCCACAACACTTATTAATGTACTTATTCTTTTATATCGATGATAATGGAATAAGCACTCGTGTGTTTTTTTACATCCAATCCCCGTGTGTATGCGGTTTTGTAAATTTTGTCATCTGTTCCCATCAGCATACAATGGCCTACTCTTTCGAAAAGCGGAACAGGATTAAACGTATGCGCAGTGGACTGCCCAGACAAAACTTTACCATCTGTACACTGTCGGCTACAGAACGGGCTCCACTTTTGGATACAGCTAACACTGCATACATGGATCGGTGGTCTAGAGGTAACGCCTGCCGCCTGCCTAGAAAGCCAAAAGTCCGGGTCGGAAGTGTGCGGTGGTTTGATCCCCGTTTGGGTCAAAAACTGTTCCCCCATCCATTAGACCATCAGCGGTGGTCTGGGTGCTAGTTTTTCGGATGAAACGATAAACCGGGGTCCTGTTTGTTACATAAAATTATTTAGCGCACGTAAAAGAACCCTCAGCAACAAGAGAGTTCTCCCTGGCAAAATTGTGTAGAAAAAGCCACTCTGATAGGGAAACAAATGCATTTAAAGACAAGAAGAAAAACAAATAATGGGTGGTGGTGTTCTTGTGACGACGTGCTCTCTCCGAAAAGAGTAGCCCGAATTTCTCGCAGAAAAATCTGCCGTGATTTTAAAGTGGTATGAACATAAACATGAAAAAGAAAAAGTACATACCTAAACCAATCCCATACTTTGCAAGACCGTTTGCCCCAAAGCTAACAATCCAGCCACTCCTCAGGATCAAATTATATTGTCTGAGATGAGAGATGGAAAAAAAAGCAGAATTTTTTTTAAAAGAAAGTTAAGGAGACTTTTACGTTATGATTTCAGAGTCCTTTTACGTCTGGGATATTTTAGGCCTAGTGGTATGTTTAGTTCTGCTCAGGTCAGTTCAGTGTGTCCCTTGATGGATTGACTCATTGTTGTAGTTGTTGTTCGGTTGCTTGGTTTGTTCACTATTTTTGTCTTATTTTTAGGTTTTGTATCTCTCTCTCTCTCTCTCTCTCTCTCTCTCTCGCTCTCTCTCTCTCACGCACACGCACACACACACACACACACACACACAAAGGCACCTGGTAACACATATATATATATTTTATATATATATGTCATATATATATATATGTATATATATAGATAGATAGATAGATAGATAGATAGATAGATAGATAGATAGATAGATAGATAGATAGATAGATAGATAGATATAGATATGATTCAGATTTTCAGATTCAGATTCAGATTCAGAATATTTTATTGCGATTTAAGTCAAGTAGACTTATTTGACACAACAAAACAAGCAAACATCAGTTATAATCATATATATGTATGTATGTATGTATGTATGTATAACTATATCTATATCTATATCTATATTATGTATATATATATATATATATATATATATATATATATTATTGATGGTGTTGTGTGTGTGTGTGTGTGTTGTGTGTGTGTGTGTGTGTGTGTGTGTGTGTGTGTGTGTGTGTGTGTGTGTGTGTGGTGGTGTGTGTGTGTGTGTGTGTAACGATCTACACAGAGTAAGAGGAAATAATGATACTGCTACTTCCGCATAATCTTCAACTATACTTACGAACAGATTGCATAGGACGATTTTTACGTTATAATGTAGTATGTGGTCAGCCACACGCAAGCGACACAAAACCTTTTTGGTTGGTGAAATACGTCAAGCAGTACTTCTCTTCATACACTTCTGTGCACTGTGGTGAGCTTGTGTCAAGCTTTAGGGGTTGGAGGTTCACGTGTGTAGGGCGTTGGGGAAACGTTCTGATGGTCGACACCTGCAGTAGGCGACTCTCTCAGTCTGGCTCCGCGACTGAGCTACTACTGTCGTTAGTATGGGGCTTAGTTGGTGGTGTCCTGCGTATGTTAGCTCAGAACAGGCACCACTGACCACCATCACCAAAGTGACCCAGCAGCAGTGCAGGGCCCCCTCCGGCTGGTGGCCCCACGGCGGGCTGACATTGATGGGCTCCCTGTGGACTTCTGACCCTGAGGATTCGACATAACGAATCTGGGCATGGCTTTGACGGAGAGATTTTAAAAAAAATTATTCTTTTATATCGAGGATAATGGAATAAGCACTTATGTGCTTTTTTACTTCCAGCCCCCGTGTGTATGCGGTTTTGTAAATTCTGTCATCCGTTCCCACCGGCACACAATGGCCTACTCTTCCGAAAAGCGGAACAGCATTTAACGTGTGCGCAAGATGTTCTGCGTGCGTTCGCACACGGGGCCTCGGTTTATAGTCTCATCCGAAAGACTTTTGGGAGAGTGGAGTCTGCACTGATATTAACTCTAGGGAAAAATATCCCCTTGAACGGGAATCGAACCCGGGTCGTCAGATTGCGAGTGCAATGTTCTAACCACTAGGCTATCCCGTCCCCATTGAGATTGAAATAAGCAGCGTGGGAACAGCAGGACAGGAACGTCACAGAAGATGAGACAGCGAAGCAAAAAAAAAAATTCAACCATTACTGGCAATATCGATTATATAAGCTGTCCCTGCTTCTCAACATCCAAAATCCCATCACCCTGCCAAAGTGTATAACCTGTGTGTGTGTGTGTGTGTGTGTGTGTGTGTAGTAGTAGTTCTTCAGTTTAACGTCCTTCCACTAAATAGTGATATCAGACAGGAAAGTGTGTGTATGTGTGTGTGCGTGTGTGCCCGTGTGTGTGTGTGTGCGTGCGCACGCGCACGTGCTTGTGTGTGTGTGTGTGTAGGGGGGAGGGGTATGCATATAACTAATCAATCGCAATAAACAACTATTATGAAACAAGCATAAACAAGAATTCGGGAGGAGGGGGGGGAACCAAAAAAAACAACAACAAAAAACAAAAACAAAAAACAAAAAAAACCCCCAAAAAACCCCAACAAAAAACAAAAGAAAAAGAAGAAAAAAAAAGACAACCAACCCCAAAAACATCAAACAGCAAAAATACCAACTTTCCAATTCATATAACTTGAAGCTATCCTTATATCAGAGGAGTCTGAACATAGGAGTATGGCTTAATGACAATACAATTTCTTTCATTAATGGAATGTCTTTAAGAACTTGCTGCAAGCTACGGACTGGGAAGGCAGGTAAGATGTTTTCCAGATCTCTGCATCGTAAAAGAATGTGATCATTGGTAAGATTTTCACCACAGATACATGTTGCTTTTTAAAAAAATTTTGTTCTAAAAGCATTGAGCTTAAACCTGTATATAAGAGATACAACATTTTTATATTCATGTAAATTACGATATTTGATCTTATCAAAAGATAATACATGGGCTACATCATCACTCCAGGAATAACCGGTACTTTGTAGTTTCTTTTTAAAGTGTTTCCAACATGCATTTTGTAACATGCTATAGCCCTCATGGGTGGATAGAGGAACACTTATGCTGCAAGACCCATCGATATGCTCAGCTCCACATTTTGCTTTTCTGTCAACTTTTTCATTAAAGTAAATACCACAGTGCGAGGGTATCCAGCAAAATGTAACACCAGTGCCTCGTATCATTAGAAAATGAATTAGATGACTAATCTCAATTATGAAATCTTGTCTCACTTTTGAACTGAAGTTTCTCAGGGCAAGTAAGACTGACCTGGAATCAACACAGAAAAGTATTTGAAATATGTCTTTAGGAAAATCTAAAAGATAATATAAAGCCATCAAAATAGCAGACAATTCAGCTGTAAAAATAGATCGATTTTTTCCTACATTAAATGATTTCTCTATTTTCAAAGATGGTATGACAAACGCTGCACCCGCCTCATTATTGTTCAAAAGGGAACCATCTGTGTAGATTTTTAAATGATTTGGATATGTAGTTTGCATATATTCTTTTACTGATGCGCTAAGAATATTTTCATTACCTTTTTTCGTTAAAGAGGAATAATTTACGTCGAAATTAGCTCTCTTAAGTTCCCATGGGGGACAAGGCGAGAAGTGAATCTTCGATTTAGCTATTTTTGTGGGATTTATATCTGCTTGATCAAATAATTGAGAAGTATAGGTTCTAGCTGTAGTTACAGAGCGAATAGAATGTGCTCTTTTTGGAAAGTTGACATCAGATCTTATACTA
>CM054136.1:53733178-53735678 GCA_028751875.1 Rapana venosa
TGTAAAAAAACCAATCACTGCAGTTGTAAGTGTAACGTATTTTAATACAAATACAAAGGAATACGAGACAGTACAACATAACCCATTCCAAGACAATGCAATACAGAAGAGTAGGATAGAAAAGAGGGGTTTCCTAACACAGATTTTCAGAAGGTGGGGATGCTATTTATACTGACAGGCCCCCAGATTCCCCATGGAGGGAGTTCATGTTTGTGCATTTGCAGAATGTGTTTGTGCGTGCGTGCGTGTGTGTGTGCGTGTGTGCTTGCGTGCGTGCGTGCGTGCGAGTGTGTGTGTGTGTGTGTGTGTATGTGTGTGTGTGTGTGTGTGTGTTCGTTCTTGTATTTAGCGTCTGTTCACTATAAGTTAAATTAGACGGATATGTGTGTGTGTGTGTGTGTGTGTGTGTGTGTGCGCGCGTGTGTGTGTGCGCGCGCGCGCGTGTGTGTGTGTGCTTGCGTGCGTGCGTGTGTGTGTGTGGTGCGAGCGCACGTACGATTACGCGCATATAAACATGCTCCTTTTGTGTGTGTGTGTGTGTGTGTGTGTGTGTGTGTGTGTGGTGTGTGTGTGTGTGTGTGTGGTGTGTGTTGTGTGTGTGTGTGTGTGTGTGTGATGAAGGTGTATACGTCGTTGTGTATCTATTATCTATCTGCTTGCCTAAATGCCCTCTGTGCGTGAACACGTCAAAGTCAAAGTCAAAATCAAAGTCGAACTGTCATTTCCAGATGCCACATGAAATAATCACTGCATTGTTTTAACTCGCGTATGTATGCGTGCCCGTTCACCTGTGTGGGAGAGAGTATTCCCGTTACACAAGCTCATTGCTTTATAATAGCATAGCAGAACTAGAACCAGGAAATCCTTTTTTTTTTCTCCAGTGATAGCTCAGAACAAGGGCAATGCTGGTCTTTCTGGACAAAACCTATTATTGCTGTTATCTGAGAACCCCATAGCAGTGTGGCAATTTAGGCGACAGGAGTCCACCCTCTCTCTTTGATTCCTAGCTAAACATTCCCCGACTTTTGTGGGTTTGGGGTTTTTATGCCTTCATTGCTCTCTTTCGTTCGTTCTGTCTGTCTTTCTTTCTTTCACTTCAAACCTTTTGTTAGAGATGACTAGTAAGAATGATTCGTTTGTTTGCAGTATAAGATGTCTTGAAATAATGGCATTGGTATACTGAATGTTACTTGGTAGTGGGTTGAAGAGGTAGATATGTTTGTCTTTCGTGTTGTTGTTGTTTTAAATGTTCTTTTTTTCTTTGTGATTGTTTCTATTTAATTTTCCTTTCAGATATTTATTCTGTTTGTGTAGGTTTTGATGTGTGTGTGTGTGTGTGTGCTTTTTTCCCTCAATGTTCGTCTATTTTCTTCCATTAAGTGCATGCAGTCTTTTGTATCGCATGTTTGTTTTTTTCTTGTTGTTTTAGGAATTGCATATTGTAGTTTCTGTTTCTTCTTTTAGGTGTGTTTTTCCCCCAAACTGTTTTTGACACATTTGTGCACATTAGGGGTGCAGAAGAGAAGTGCAGGTAAAGGAATGAATATTTCTAATGTTATGATCTTACTTGTTTAAAATGGAGATTGGGGGCAAAGAAGTAAAAATGGAAGAAAAATTAAGGTCAGATCATTCAAAATGTAGGATACCTCTATGTTGCATAAACATGGACAATGAAAATGGAGGGCAACATATCAAACTAGGAGTGCTTAAAATTATGTGTACGAATTCAAGAGCGGAAGCCGATATAGCTCAAAAACATGAAATAATAATTCTTTTCAATGATATGTACTTTGAAACTAATAGTGGTGTTTTTTTTAAATTCGCGCTATTAATCTTATATTCTGTTTATGGTACTTTTATTCTTTTTTTTTTCTATAAAAATTGAAATTATATGTCCTCGTGTTGTGATATGTCAGTGCCGACTCCACTCACCAAAAGTCTTTCGGATGAGACTATAAACCGAGGCCCCGTGTGCGAACGCACGCAGAACATGGGACTGGATGTAAAAAAGCACATAAGTGCTTAGTCCATTATCCTCGATATAAAAGAATATCTCTCTCTCTCTCTCTCTCTCTCTCTCTCTCTCTCTCTCTCTCTCTCTCTCTCTCTCTCTCTCTCTCTCTCTCTCTCTCTCTCTCTCTCTCTCTCTCTCTCTCTCTCTCTCTCTCTTCGTTATTTACTCTGCGTATGCTTTACACTCTCCTACCCTAGTCACGTTTTTCTCTCATCTTTCTCCACCTTTTTGCTCCTTTGTTGTCTGCTATTCTCCTTTCGTTGTGTTGTTCTTCTGTGTCCTTCTCTGCCCTTCTTTCCTGTACCCTCGCTAGCTTTAATTTTCCTTTTTTACTTTTATTTTGCCCTGCTAGTGTGTGTGTGTGTGTGCGTGTGTGTGTGTGTGTTGTTTGTGTTGTGTGTGTGTGTGCGTGGTGTGTGTGTGTGTGCTTGCGCGCACGTGTGTATGTCTGTGGTGTGTGTTCTGTATGTGTGTGTTATTTTATTT
>CM054136.1:53743178-53750678 GCA_028751875.1 Rapana venosa
CCTATGAGGTCGTAGGGGAGCGAGGCGTCAGAGACCTCACTTCTCTAGGGCCAGCATATTGAGGGCGGCGCCCATCTCCTCTCCCTCGCTGCTTTACCTTCCCTGACCCTAAAGAGGACAGGTACCCATTTACAGCTGGGTGAACTGGGGGAACTGTACTGAAGCCAAGGCGCGCAAACGGTCACCCATCCAAGTGGTAACCACGCTCGACGCTGCTTAACTTGGCTGGGGGAAAGCGAGTGCTCCGACCACTGAGCTATCCCGTCCTCTCTGAATTACGTTCGCCATAATTATAGTTTTATCAATATCTCGACAATTTTCTTTCCATTTATTCGGTTTTTACGCCCACTCTGGTTTTGTCTTTGTTTCCCCATCTCTGTTTTTTTCTGATCTTTAAAACTTTATATCCTCTTTCTCCACTATCTCATTTGAGGCTTTATTCGTTTTGATAAACCTGCTATTATCATTTACAGAAAAAATCAGTAGATAATGTGCTTAGTTACTTTGCAAAAAAAAGTTTGCTGAATATGTGCACAGCTTTTGGACTGTGTGATCTAAATAGCATGTGTTGTGAGGATACTGTTGGCCATCATACGTACATACCGATACGGTGGATCGGTGGTCTAGAGGTAACGCGCCTGTCTAGAATACGAAAAGTCCGGGTCGGAAGTGTGCGGTGGTTCAAATCCTGTTTGAGCCCGAAACTTTTCCTCCATCCATTAGACCATCAGTGGTGGTCTTGGCGCTAGTTTTTCGGATGAGACGATGAACTGAGGTCCCGTGTGTTACACAAAATTATTCAGCGCACGTAAAAGAACCCACGGCAACAAGAGAGTTGTCCCTGGCAAAATTCTGTAGAAAAAAGCCACTCTGATAGGGAAACAAATACAGTTGCAGACACAAACAAAACAACAAAAAAGGGTGGCGCTGCTCTTGTGGCGACGCGCTCTCCCCAGGGAGAGCAGTCCGAATTTCACGCAGAGAAATTTCGTGACTTAAAGTGGTATAAAATATATTTTAAAAAAATTAATATTACATTTTAAGAAACAGGATATTATGTGCACTCTCTCCCTAAATGCTCTTTGATCATTTACAGAATAAACAAGTCTTTCCAGCAGCGCATCCTTATTATAATTCTTGTTTTCTGTTCTTGTGCTGAGTTTTTTTTTAAACTCTCTTCTGACAACACACTTCTTAGAGGATTAAAGACAAACGAAAAATAACGATGAAAGTGATTCTCATCTTTATTGTTCGTTTTTTGTCTTCATACTCCAAGCAGTCTTTCAGCTTTTTCCATTCCTTTACTTTGCACTCTCTGTCATACAAGTTCACCATCATTGTTGCTTTTGAGCACGTTAATTTTAACCTCTTTTATGTATTTTCTTTATTTTCTATTTTGCTGTCATAATTTTTCTTCCATTCTTTTTTCTCTCTTCTTGTCTGTAAACGTTTCATTCTTCATCTCAAATGTTTTACTTAGGGCTGTATTTGTTTTGATAATTATTTTCTGTTTGTCTTGCTGTTTTCATCATGTGCCTTTCTTGTTAAAAACGATTGATGATGGTGATGATGATGATGATGATGATGATGATGATGATGATGATGATGATGATGATGATGATGATGATGATGATGATGATGATGATGATGGTGATGATGGTGGTGGTGATGATGATGGTGATGATGTGATGATGATGATGATGATGATGATGATAATGATGATGATGATGATGATGTGATGATGATGATGATGATGATGGTGATGATGATGATGATGATGATGATGATGATGATGATGATGATACTGCTGCTTCCGCTGCTGCTGCTGCTGCTGCTGATAATGATGGTGATGATGATAATGATGGTGATCATGATAATGGTGATGCTGCTGCTGCTGCTGCTGATGATGACGACAACGACGACGACGATGATGATGATGATGGCGATGATGACAATGATGACGACGACGACGACGACGATGATGATGATGATGATGATGACGACGACAACCACGTACAGAAGTTATTATTGCAGTCCATGCTGTTGGTGCTGTTGCTGCTGCTGCATTTTTTCTTTCCTCTCTACCTCCTCCCTGCTCTCTTTCTTGTATGGCTTCCTTCCTGTCCGTCTATGGGTGACTTGTTGACTTGAGCTGTGCTAGCGTGTCTCCTTTGTTGACAGTCGTCGTTTGGGCCAAGTTTTTTTGACAGGAAGTTTGTCCCGGAAGACGTTTCTTTCTTTCTCTCTCTCTCTCTCTGTCTGTCTGTCTGTCTGTCTGTCTGTCTGTCTCTCTCTCTCTCCTCTCTCTCTCTCTCTCTCTCTCTCTTTCACTCACTCTCAGTCTCTGTCTTTCTGTCTCTCTCTGTCGCTCACTATGTCTCTCCGTCTGTCTGTCTGTCTGTCTGTCTCTGTGTCTGTCTGTCTGTGTATGTCTGACTCTCTGTTTGTCTGTCTGTCTCTCTCTTTCTTTCTCTCTTTCTCTCTGTCTCTATCTCTCTTTCCTCTCTCTGGCTCTCTGTTCTCTCTCTTTTCTTTCTCTTTCTATCTCTATCTATGTCTCCCTGTCTCTTCTCTTTCTACCTATCTCCCTCTCTCTGTCTCTCTGTCTCTCTCTCTCTCACTCTCGTGCATGTGTCCTGATTTTCCCTCTTGTTCGTACTTCTTTCTATTGTCATTTACCTCCAGTTAGATAGTTTTATATTGTTCTCTATCCTTTTTCCACCCCTTTTTACTGTAGTGAATGTTCCCACACTGTTGATGCAACTGATCACAGTGTTAAGAACTACCCGCGATGATGGTGGTAGTGGTGTGTTGGGGAGGTTTAGTGGCAATGCCTCTTGTTATCCTTGTTGCTATTCCTTTTGCTTTCCTTCTTTTTCCCCCCACGTCTTTCCTGTTTGCTTTTTGGGGGGCATGTTTGGGTTTCTTTCCTGTTCTTTCTTTGAACTGTTGGGTTTTTTGTTTGCTTTAGCATGTATCTTTTGTCAACAGCTGTTGTTTGGCAGGCAGACTTTCTACTGAGAGGAAGTAGAGAGTTCTAGATAAGGGGACTGGTTTTGTTCTTATTCTATCTTTGTGTTTAGCTGTTTGTCTTTCTGTATGTCTGTCTGTCTGTCCGTCTGTGTTTCTCTCTGTTTCTCTCTCTCTCTTTTTCTCACTCTCTCTATCTGTCTGTCTGTCTTTTTGTCTGTCTGTCTGTCTGCCTGTCTCTGCCTGTCTCTCTCTGTCTCTATCTCTCTCCCTTTGTCTCTGTCTCTCTGTGTGATAAGGGCGGGGACTGGATGTAAAATGGCTGCATGAGTTCTTATTCATTATCCTAGAAATAAAAGAATCTGATTTGATTTGGTGTCTCTCTCTACTCTGTCTGTCTCTGTCTTTCTCTGTCTCTCCCTTTGTCTCTCTCTCTCTCTCTCTCTCTCTTCTCTCTCTCTCTCTTTCTTATTAAGGGTGGGTTCTGGATGTAAAATAGCTACATGAGTGCTTATTCATAATCCTAGAAATAAAAGAATTTGAATTGATTTGATGTCTGTCTGTCTGTCTCTATGTCTGTCCCTCTCTCTCGTGCATGTGTCCTGATTTTCTCTCTTGTTCGTACTTCTTTCTCTTGTCATTTACCTCCGGTTAGATAGTTTTATATTGTTCTCTATCCTTTTCTTTTCTTTTTTTACTGTAGTGAATGTTCCCACGATGTTGATGCAACTGATCACAGCATTAAGAAATGCTGGTGATGATGGTGGTAGTGGTGGTGGTGGGGTTTAGTGGCAATGCCTCTTGTTATCGTTGTTGCTATTCCTTTTGCTTTCCTTTTTTTCCCCACGTCTTTCCTTTTTCTCGTTGTGTGTGGCTTTTTTGGTTTTTTCCTGTTCTTTCTTTGAAGGGGGTTTTTCGTTTGCTTTGCGTTATCTTTGTAAACAGCTTTTGTTTGGGGGGAAACTTTGTGAAGGAAGAAAGGGGTTCTGATGAGGGGATTTTGGTTTTTTTATTTGTTATCTCTGTTTTTTGCTGTTTGTCTTTTGATTCTGTCTGTATGGTTTCTCACTCTGTTTGTTCTGTCTTTTTCTGTTTGTCGCCCTCTCTGTCTTTCCTTTTTCCCTCTCTCTTGTCTCTCTTCTGTCTCTCTGTCATGTTCTCTCTGTTGTTTTCCCCCCCTCCCCCTCTCCTCTATCTTTTCCCCCTTCTCTTCTTTTTAAAAGGGGGGGTTTTGGGGGTGTAAAAAAGGCTGCATGAGTGTTTTCTTTAAACTAGAAAAAAATAATTTTGATTTATTTGATGTCCTCTCCTATCTCTCTCTTCATTAGTCTCTGTCTGTCGTTGTCTGCCCCTGTCTGTCTGTCTGTCTGCCTTCTCTCTCTCTCTCTTCTTTTCTCTCTCTCTCCTTTTGATAAGGGGGGGCGCTGAAAAAATACTGGAGGGGTGTTTATTCACCCCCTAGAAAAAAAAATTTGATTTATTTGATGTCTGTCTGTCTGCTGTTGTCTTTTTTCTGTTGTCTCTCTGTGCTGTGTCCGATTTTCCCTCTTGTTCGTACTTTTTCTATTGTCTTTACCTACAGTTGTAGTTTTATTGTTTCTCTATCCCCCCCCCCCCCCCTTTTTTTTTTTTACTGTAGTGAATTTTCCCCACACTGTTGTGCAAGATCACAGATTAAGAAATCCCCGTGATGGTGGTTTATGGTGTTTGGGGAGGTTAGGGCAATGCCTCTTGATGTTGTTGCTATTCCTTTTGTTTTCCTTTTTTTTTCCCCCCTTTTTTCTTTTTGCTTTTTTGTGTGTGGCAGTTTGGGTTTCTTTCCTTTTTTTTTTTGAACTGTTGGGTTTTTCGTTTGCTTTCGCGGTATCTTTTGTAAACAGCTGTTGTTTGGCAGGCAAACTTCTGAGAGAAGCCCAGTGTTCCGATATGGTGATTTGGGTTTTTTCTTATTCAGCTGTTTTGTGTTTAGCGTTTTTTTTCTGTCTTCGTCCGTCTGTCTGTCCCTTGTTTCTCTTTTCTCTCTGTCACTTTTTCACTCTTTGTCTGTCTGTCTCCTCTGTCTTTGTGTCGTCCCATCCTTTTTTCTTGCCTTCTCCTCTGTCACTCATGTTTTTTTCTCTCTCCCTTTGTCTTCTCTCTTTCCTCCTTTTATCTCTCTCTTCTCTCTCTCTCGTGAAAAGGGGGGGGGACTGGTTGTAAAATGGCGCTGAGTCTTATTCATCTCTAGAAATAAAAGAATTTGATTTGATTTGATTTGATGTTTTTCTCTGTCTTTCTCTCTCTGTCTCTCTCTCTATCTCCCTCTCTCTTCTCTCTTCTCTCTCTCTTCTCTCTCTCTCTCTCTCTCTCTCTCTCCCTCTCTCCCTCTCTTTCTGATAAAGGCGGGGACTGGGTGTAAAGAAAAGCAAACTGAGTGCGTATTCATTATCCTCCAAATAAAAGAAGTAGTTTGACTTGCTTTTGATTTGATTTGATTCTCTCTCTCTCTCTCTCTCTCTCTCTCTCTCTCTCTCTCTCTCTCTCTCTCTTTCTCTCTCTCTTTCTTTTCCTTTTTTTATACCCTCTTGTTTGTCTTCTTGAAAAAAAAACAATCGAGATTTCTTTGTTGGTGGTGATTCTGGTACATCTGATTATTAGCAACACTGTTGATGCTGCTGCTACTGCTGCTGCTTTTTCCCCTAGTCTTTTTTTCTCTTTTGTTTTCCCTCTTCCAGCTTCGTATCCCATCCATCCACACACACCCTCCCCCCTCAGCCTCCCCCCACCTCCCCACTACTCTGCTGGGTTTTTTTTAAGGAGTTGAAGTTTAGTGCTGTAGCTCATGTCTTGTGTTGATAATCGTTATTTGGCAACCTTCCTGACCGGAAGTATGCACCGGAAGACGTGACGGTCTGTGATGGTGGGTTGTTTTTTTGTTTTTTTTGTTTTTTTCGTGGGGGGGGGGGGGGGGGGGGGGGTTGGGGGGCTGAAAGAAGAAACCGGTTTACACTTGCAAGAAAGATCTTCGCAGAGGATATGACTTTGAAAAAAGAAAAGAAGAAAAGTTCTGACTTGAATGTTTTTTTTCTTTTTTTTTGCGTTTATTTTTTCTGATGCTTGTTCGTTTCTTTATGCTTTTGTTTTATGTGAAGTAGTGTGTGAGTGTCTGTCTGTCTCTCTATGTATGTACCTCTCTCTCTCGCTCGCTCGCTCGCTCTTGTTGTTGTTCTTGTTGTTGCTCTTGTTCTTGTTCCTCTTGTCTTGTTGTTCCTTTTGTTGTTGTTGTTGTTCTTCTTCTTCTTTTCTTCTTCTTCTTCTTCTTCTTCTCCTTCTCCCTTTTTCTTCTTCTTCTTCTCCTTCTTCGTAATTCTTCTTCTTCTTCTGCTGCTGCTGCTGCTGCTCTTGCTTGTTTGTTCTATTTATCCTATCAGTCCGCATTCAGTTTTTTGTCTGCTATGTCCTCATTTTCTCGTTTCTGCTTTTATTAATGCCTGCTTTTTTTTCTTTCTTATTGGGGAATGGGGGGGGGGGGGGGGGTTGCCTTTACTTTTCCCCTTTTCTTCTAAGCTCTATTTGTCCTGGTAACGTAATTTTGCTTACATCAGTGATGGTGGTGATGTTGGCAATAATGAGGATTTTGCTCGCGTCATCCACAATGCTGTTGTTGATATTACTGGTTACCGACACACTTCATGCTCTTACTTTCTACATTTTTCTTTGTCCTTGTTCTTGTTGTTCTTGTTGTTCTTGTTGTTCCTTTTGTTGTTCTTGTTATTGTTCTTCTTGTTCTTCTTGTTCTTCTCGTTCTTCTTGTTCTTCTGCTTCTTGTTCTTCTTGTTCTTCTTCTTGTTCTTCTTCTTGTTCTTGTTCTTGTTCTTCTTCTTCTTCTTCTTCTTCTTCTTCTTCTTCTTCTTCTTCTTCTTCTTCTTCTTCTTCTTCTTCTTCTTCTTCTTCTTCATCGAAATTCTTCTTCTTCGTAATTCTTCTTCTTTGCAACTCTTCTTCTTCTTCGTCGTCGTCGTCGTCGTCGTCGTGGTCGCAATTCTTCTTCTTCTTCGTAATTCTTCGTTGCAATTCTTCTTCTTCGCAATTCTTCTTCTTCGAAATTCTTCATCGTAATTTTTTTCTTCTTTGCAATTCTTCTTATTCTTTGCAATTCTTCTTCGCAATTCATCTCCTTCTTCGCAGTTCTTCTTCTTCGCAGTTCTTCTTCGCAATTCTTCTTATTCTTTGCAATTCTCCTTCTTCACCTTCTCCTTATTCGCAATTGTTGTTGTTCTTCTTCGCAATTCGTTTTCTTCTTTACAATTCATCTCTTCTTTGCAATTCATCTCCTTCGTCTTCTTCTTCTTCTTCTTCTTCTTCTTCTTCTTCTTCTTCTTCTTCTTCTTCTTCTTCTTCTTCTTCTTCTAGGAGTTCTTAGTTGAAGGGATTTTTTGCTGTATAAGCACGTGTCTGTTGTTGATAGTTGTCCTTTGGCAACTTCTTCTGGCAGGAAGTATGTCCGGGAAGGCATGACTATCTGTGGCTTTTTGCTGACAGAAGAGTGCT
>CM054136.1:53758178-53763178 GCA_028751875.1 Rapana venosa
GAACACGTTGCCCCATTCTAGAGGTGTTCAGCTATTGTGAACATTGCGCTAGGTTTATTCTGGCCCTAGTGCGTCGGATGAGACTTAAAACCGAAGTCGCTTGTGCGAACGAAAGCAGAACATCTGGCGCACACGTTAAAACCTGTTCCGCTTCTCGGAAGCGTAGGCCATTGTGTGCCGGTGGAAACGGATGACAACATTGACAAAACTGTACACGCACGTGGACTGGATGCACACAAAAAATCACAATGAATAATAATTTAACTATCCTCAAAATAAAAGAAAACAAATCAAAGTGTGCACTCTAGCGTGTGGTTACAAAGGTGTTAATGGGTGAAGCACATCAGTCCGGATTCAAAGTTGCTGTAATACTTGTGTGTGTGTGCGTGTGTGTGCGTGTGTGTGTGCGTGTGTGTGTGTGTGTAGGGGGGGGGGGCTGCGCGTGTGTGTGTGCGTGTGTGTGTGTGAGTGTGTGCGCAAGAAACCCAACTGTCAATCCACAATGTGCAATCGCTTGATCGAACAAATGAATTATCCCGCAGAGGAGTATAGATTTTCAATGAAAAAGAATCCCCAGCGATAAATGGGCTTACCGTAGAGATTTCTTTATTAGCTGAAATTGTAACCACGGACTCTGTGTGTGTTTTAATTACTTTCATGATATTTTCCTTTCAGTACGAACATGAAACCATCAGGAGATTTATTTAAAATTTTGATGTGAATGCTGATGCACCTTTTTTCCTATCAAAATCAAGCTGCGCATCCCATATTTCTTACTAAGATCATAATGGTCAGTTTGTTTTGCGCAAAAACATACTTTCCTTTTAACTGAAGTTAAATCTGAACTATGTAGTACTATGCACCTTGTCAGAGAAATTTTATTCTACAATGAAAGTAGTGTGAGACATGCATGTAAAAAACCCCAAAAAAGCTCTATGCATTTTTTAAAAATTTCCACACAGGTTGCACATCTTATCTTCAGATATGTCCATTTTCTACAGCAGAACATCAGCGAAGTCGGAATGCAGCTGCCTTCGAGGTGGGCAAAAAAAAACCCGGTTGTATACGCAAAAAAATCTCACTATCGATGAACCTCGGAGCTCTAGCCGAGGAACGAGAGAAGAAAAAATGCATGCAGAAGAACATGAATGGCATATAGCTGTCATGCAGAGTGTTCCACTTAAAATAATGTTGAGCCTTCTTTCTTTCATTACACAATATAGAAGTTGGGGCACACAAGTGAAGAACCCGGACCCTTGCATCAGAGTGCTACATGGACATATATGTCTTTTAACTTCATCGTTATGGCTTTGTTCTCGCCTTCCTTCCTTCCTTCCTTCCTTCCTTCCTTTCAGGGTGAATTTTGGCTGGAGGTTCTGGGTGCCAAGCTTTAGTTTAGCACAAAGAAGCTCGATTTTGTCCTGATCAACTGATTGCAGATCCATGTCTTCCATTTCAGTGGAATCAAATTTATCGGGCCATTGAAAGCGAAAAATGCAGGCTACATAGTTTAATTTAGCTTCTTTTAAGAAAAAACAACCAACTCTTTTGTTAATGACTTCTATTTCTATGGCATTAAATTTATCAGCACATTGAAAGCGGAAAATGCCTGCTACACAGTTCATTTTAGCTGGTTTTTTCATTCTTTTGTTAAAGTTTACGTCATTAGTTATTACTTGCATTTCTGTGTGCTGCTATCGAGTGAAGAACAAGGGTTTGCTCTTTTATCCTCTGTTGGAAGGTTATTCCAGAGCAGTTGATGATCTAAAATGTGTGTCTCCCAATCACCACCTATGGTAACTGTTCTGTGCTTCGGCATTCTTTCTTTTTTTTTCTCCAAAAGAGGGTTTTCATTTATCTTAAAGCTTTGATTTTGTTTGGTCCCTGGATACTTTCAAAGAATTTAGATCTGTGGAGCATCTCCGAAGATGGAATGCGGGTACCTCAATAGCGGTTGCATACGCAAAATGTCATCATCGATGAACCTCGGAGCCCAAGCTGAGGAACAAACTAACAAAAAGAAAACGTATGTTACATAAAATATGTCCTGTGAAACCATTTTCTGTTACACAAAATATATCCTGTGAAACCATTATCTCTTACATAAAATATATCCTATGAAATCATTTTGGAATTATGTGTCTAAGCTTACTGTTTGTTTTGCTATGGCTAGCATTCATGCCTAATGTAAGTAAAAAGCTTTCTCGCGTTTATTTTGTATCAATCATGTTTACGCCTCCATTTTTTTTTCAAGAATCCATTATCTTTTTGTTTTGAAAATCTCATATGCTTTTCCGTTAGAACATTTCCTTTGCTAAACGAATTTGTACGGGAGTTTTATTCATTTTTATTTAGAACGTGTTCTTATAAGCAATGTGTTTGCATGCATCACAAACACACAAACAGGCTCTGTATAAAAGCATTTAGTTGTTGTTTTCCTGTGTATGCTATAGTTATGTTTACTCCAAATATTTATTATTTGTTTCATTGTCGTTATTATATGAAGCTTATTTTCCATGTTTACCGCTTGTGTACGAGTTTTAAAGTGTGAACATCACAAGTTCCTTCTTGCGCCAAAAAAAAATCAACATCCTTATCTTCTTACAAATATTATTTTGTTGGTTTTTTTTTGTCTTCTCTGTTCTATTCAATGCCTTGAGGTATTATTATGAATTGAATATTGGGTTTAGAATAAGAAGGGGGCGTGGGGTAGGGGGCGGGGGTAGGGGGCGGGGGTAGGCGACGGGGGTAGGGGGCAGGGTGGCTTAGTGGATAAAGTGGTGCACTCGTAGTTGATCACTTAGGATCGAGTCACCACTGAGACGCCCGTTTCAGGAAAATTGACGCCGGATTTAACATTAATAATGACTCTGCTCCCCTAAAAGTCCATCGCAAGAAACTACAAACTGAGGTTCCGTCTACAAACGCACAGAAAACATCTTTCGCACTCGTTAAATAACCCCCAAACATTCCACTTTTCAGAAGTGTGCTACATTTCGTGCCAGTAGGAACGGATGATCAACTATACCTCAAAAATGCATACACCTGGCGTGTTTAGACACCATCCCCGAAGTCGGAATGTGGCTACCTGAATGGTAGGTACACGTGATCGCATATGCAAAATTCTCACCATTGGTGAACCTCGGAGCTGTAGAAGAGGAGCCAAAAAATAGCCAAAGAAGAGGAAAGAAGCTCTATGGACAGCTAAACAGATGGCGTTGTTAGAAAACGTCCCTTCTTGCAATGGCTAGGCTTTTAACTGATTGCGCTCAAGATATACACCTGTGATTTATAGCTTAAGGTTGGGTTTTTTTGCTTTTTCTGTGGGTGGTGTGTCTCCTGTGGGGACTGAGTAGCTCAGTGGTCAGAGCACTCGTTTTCCCAGCATTGAGTGTGGTTACCAAAGTGGATGGGTGACCGTTTGTGCGTCTTGGCTTTACCACAGTTCTCCAGTTCACCCAGCTGTAAATGGGTTAATGCCCTCTTTAGAGTCAGGGAAGGTAAAGCAGCGAGGGAGAGGAGATGGGCGCCGCTCTCTCCCCTGGAGAAGCTGAGGGCTCTGACATCTCGTTCCCCAACGACCACATGGGTTATGGGAGACCTTTATCATGACCTTTTATGACTCGTGTAAGCCTACTTCCTTGTGCATGCCATGGCCACAAGGTCCGACCGCTATTCTACAGACTTTCTAGCAGGGCATAATACGGAGACATTCTTCTTGCTCGTCGAACGCTCAGACAGTAACTACTGTCGTCTGTCGTATATGAGCGAAAACGCGTTGCACTGCCGTTAAGCGCCCGGCAATTCAGGCCCAGTGCCTCTGACTTCGACGAGGGATAGACTTGTCCTATTGTAAGTCTTTCTTGAGAAAAAAAAGGCAGGAGAAAGGACCGAGAAGGCAGAGAATAGACAAGAAGGAGGTGACAGGAAGCAAAAGAACGAGGCAGAAACAAAGATAGAGATAGAAAAGAAAGAATTCCTAGCACACACTTTCCGGAAGCTTGGGAATGCTATTTATACTGAGACACGGCCCTGGAATCCCTACAGGAGAATACAGAGACATGAAAGTCGAGGCAGACACAGAAAACAATGGCATACAGCACATCTCTCAATGGACACAAACAGACTTTGCTTTGACCCAAGCATTGGCACAGGATCACCACGAAAAATGAGTGAGGTTACGTTTTGTGTCAGTTTGGGGCCTACCCCTACCACTGCACTCTCAACTCTGGGGCAAGTGTTGTTTGTGTTGTGTTGTGTTGTGTAGAATGGTAATGCTTGGTTGTGGCTTGCGCTACTCATCATGTTGTGCCAGTCTGCCATTAATAATTATCAGTAGCCTATTCTGTCCAAAGATAGTCGAGATGGAAAAGGAACTGTTAGGTTTTCTTTTTGTCTTCGAAGTTTCCAGTGTGTGTGCTTGTTTGATGCCTGTACATCTGTGGTTTTCCATTCTGTCTGAAACACTCACTGTATTGCATTTCCTAGTGTCTCGCATTGCCCGTTTGTGTTAACTAGTCTTCTTGTTCTTGCTCTTTTTGTTCTTCCTCTTCTTGTTCTTCTTGTTCATCTTGTTCTTCTTGTTCTTGTTCTTGTTTTTGTTCTACTTCTTCTTCGTCGTCGTCGTCGTCGTCGTAGTCGAACCCTCAGACAGCAACTATTATTGTCTGTCATTTGAGCAAAAACAGAAAAACATCAACAAAAAACCAAAAACGTAAAAGAACAGTTGCGCTGCCATTAAAGGCCTGACAAGTCAAGAACAGCGCATCCGACTTCGGTGTGATCTGTTAAATAAGTTATACGGTCTGTGATTTGTTTGTATGGGTTGTTGGGTTTTTTGACGGCTTGGCAGTAAAGGGAAAACCTTAACAATTCATTTCTGAGATTGATTAGAAGCGATGACATACTATTGTTTTTCTATTTATTTATTCATTTATTTATTCTTTTATATCGAGGATAAGGGAATAAGCACTCATGTGCTTTTTTACACCTAGTCCCCG
>CM054136.1:53785678-53795678 GCA_028751875.1 Rapana venosa
GTAAGTGGGTTAGTGGAGCATACAACGTAACACAGCTACAGACACAGACACAGACAAACGCGCGTGCACGAACACACGCAGACATACAGACACAAACACACACGCACACACACATACGCGTGCACGGAGACACAGACAGACAGACAGACAGACATACATGCATGCATGCATGCATACATACATACATGCATACATAAATACATACACACATTCATACATACATACATAAATACATACATATATACATACATATATACATGCATGCATGCAGTCATATAATATACATTCATACACACATACATACATACATACATACATACATACATACATACATACATACATACATACATACATACATACATACATACATACATACATACATACATACATATGTCTACTATCAATAATAAGTATATGTTAAATCCAAGCACGAACACACACGCGCGCGGGCATGCATACATGCATGCATATATACATACACAATCACACACACACACACACACACACACACACACACACACACACACACACACTCACACACACACACACACACATGTTTATTGTTGTTATCATTGCTTAGCCCTTTTCTGTGTACTACCTACGATATTCAGCAACAGATACAACTATCACAGCATACAACCATCAACATAAATGCCCTCTCCCTTCCTCTTCCTATCGTCTAATATCACTTTAAGTGAACAGACGTAAAATCGAAGCAAAAACAACAACAACAACAACAACACACACATACACACACACACACCTACACACACACTAATCAATACAACAGATAACTCTGCTACTATCTGTACACTATTCAACCGTAGCCTAAACCCAAACAGTAATTACAACCACAGGCGCGGGAGCTTCCTCCACTGTCTTTTACATATTGTATCCCTGGTCCTAGGTGTATGTAACTATAAGCAGCGCCTACAGACAATCTTCCTTAGCCTAGCATGATTACTTCTTTTCCTGCCTTACTTTGCTACAGCTCTAAGGTTCAACGATGGTGGAGATTTTCTTTTTTTGCGATTGCGACCACACACAAAACTGTCCTCAAGTAAGATCACCGCATTCCACATTTTAGCTATGAGGTCTTAGCCTAACGCAACAGCAATATTCGTTCAGGTTTTTAAACAAATTCCATCTGTTCCTACACGCACACACTGGCGTACTCTTCTGGAGGGTTGAAACGGGGTTTTATTTTAAATGTGTATAAAATGTTCTGTATACGTTCAACAAGGAGCCTTGGTTCGTCTGGACATTGAATGCAGATCTACAAAGAAGGATCCAGGCTTTTGGAGGTGAGATACCTCAGAAGACTCCTTGGCATTTCATACACGGACCACATTACCAACGAAGAAGTCCGACAAACCATCACCAACAAGTAAAGCACTACAAAGACCTGCTGACCACAGTCAAGAAAAGGAAGCTCAGATGGTGTGGACATGTTATAAGATCAGACGGGCTCTCCAAGACCATACTGCAAGGAACAGTATAGGGGAAGAGAAGGCGAGGCAGGCCGAAGAAGAAATGGGCAGACAACACCACTGAATGGACTGGGAAGAGCTTCTCCATAACCCAGGCACTTGCCCACAACCGCCGCAAATGGAGCCAATTGGTGCAACGTTCGTCACTGCAGTGCCCCTACGACCCTGGAGGGGGTTATGGGAGCAGATGAAATGATACTGTATTGTATTGCAAACCATTTTAAGACATGGCAGATTTCTCTGCGTGAAATTCGGGCTGCTCACCCCCGGGGAGAACGCGTCGCCACAAGAGCAGCGCCACACATTATTTTATTTTTGCTTTTCCAGTCTGCAACTGTATTTGTTTCCCTGTCAGATTGTCTTTTTCTACAGATATTTGCCAGGGACAACTCTTTTGTTAACGTGGGTTCTTTATAACGTGCGCAAAATAATAATGTGTAACACACTGGACTTCGGTTTATCGTCTCACCAGAAAGACTAGCACCCAGACCACCACTCATGTGTTTAATGGATTGGGGGAAAAGTTTCGGACCCAAACGGGGCTCGAACCACCGCACACGTCCGACCCGGAGTGTTGGCTTTCTAGGCAGGTGCGTTACCTCTAGACCACTGATCCGCTGTGTAGTCAGTACTGATGTTTACTTCACAGGGAAAATTCCACTTGAACGGGTGTCTCGATAGTGGATCAAACCTACGTTGTCCTATTGCAAGCTCAATGTTCTAACCACTAGGCTATCACACACATCCTGTTAGCATACTACTCTTTGAGCTAGGCTGTGTTCAGTGTGTGTGTGTGTGTGTGTATGTGTGTGTGTGTGTGTGTGTGTGTGTGTGTGTGTGTGTGTGTGTGTGTGTGTGTGTGTGTGTGTGTGTGTGTGTGTGTGTGTGTGTGTGCGAGTAGGAATAAGTTTTAAACAAGCACATGGAAATGCGACGTGTAATTACAGTTTTAATTCCAAATAGGGAAGAAGTCACGGTAGTGTATTGAATATGTGTGTGGGTTTGTGTGTGTGTGTGTGTGTGTGTGTGTGTGTGTGTGTGTGTGTGTGTGTGTGTGTGTGTGTGTGTGCATGTATGTATGTGTGTGTGTTTGTATGTTGTGTTGTGTGTTTGTGTGTGTGTGTGTGTGTGTGTGTGTTTGGGTCTCTCTGTGTTTCTGTGTCAACCTGCATGCGTTTGCTGTGGTGTGCATATCAATGTCAATATCAATGCATATCAGCAGCTATACATGCCTGAAAATGTTTCTGCACTGGCATTATCACTTAGGAAATAGTCTTGCAATATACATATTATATATATATATATATATATATATATATATATATATATATATATATATATATATATATATTACAATATCAAGTTTTTGTCATCCAGATCATAATGATTGACACGTGAGCAGCATATACAATTTTGTGCCTCCCAGAATTTCTTTTTTTTCTGAGAAAAAAAATGTGACAGATGTATCACCGTCATCATTTTAGCTGGTCAATGATTTCCAAAAATTGTGTTACCGACACACGATGCCTTTCCTTTTTCAAGAGCCAATTCAATTCTGGGGTTTTTGTGTGTTCTAATCTGGCTGGAGTTGCTTCGTGCACGGGAAGGCCTATGTTAATAATCAGATACATACCCAGAACTACAGCATATTAGGCTTTTTTTGTCCATGGAGTGTATGCTAAGTTCTTGTGTCTGTGAGTGACTGGAATGTATTCGATATCTTCTTTGCCTGTCTTTGTCTTCCTCTCTTTGTATATGTCTGTGTATCTTTGTGTCTATGTGCCTCAGTAGCTGTGACAAAAGTCCTTCAAATGAGACTATAAACGAGGTCCCGTGTGGGAACGCACACAGAACATCTTGCGCACACGTTAAATCCTGTGCCGCTTTTCGCAAGAGTAGGCAATTGTGTGCCAGTAGGAACAGATGACAAAAGTTACAAAACCGCATACACACGGGGACTAAATGTAAAAAAACACATATGTGCTTATTCCATTATCCTCGATGTATATCATATTCTCATATATATATATATATATATATATATATATATATATATATATATATATATATATATATATATATATATATATCGAGGATAATTGAATAAGCACATATGTGTTTTTTTACATCCAGTCCCCGTGTGTATGCGGTTTTGTAAATTTTGTCATATGTTCAGTCTCTGTCTCCTGGTCTCTCTGTCACTGTGTGTGTGTGTCTGTCTCTCTCTCTCTCTCCTTCTCTTCATATACATAAATAAATAAATAAATATATATATATATATATATATATATATGCATACATACATACATATATACATACACTCATACACACACACACATACATACACACACACATACACACACACATACACACACAAGTTTCCATCAGGCTTTAAGGTTCAGATGCTGTGTTTAAACCCTTCTGAGAAACTGATTGTGAACCTGGCAGTTTATGTAATTGAATGTCTACAGATCAGAAACATGTAGCTCTTTCCCTGCCTGCAACAAAGACTGGTGCTCACTGTATTATAGCACCTCGACTGCTCCATGGTTGCTTTTTCATATTGTGTTCATATGGGTCTTATGGCCTGCAAAAACTGAATAAATGTGATTGATTGATTGATTGATTGATTGATTGATTGATTGATTGATACACACACATACATACATACATACTGTGTCTCTGTACGCAATTTCTTCAACAACTAGTTTCTTTCCTGGGCACATTCAACATGACACCTCGCCAGAGGACAGAATGCAGCAGATATGCCACACTATCACTGGGCCAATTAGTGGTGTTAACCTTCCTTCAGAACTCCTAGTTTCGCTTGGTCTTTTGGTACAAGAGGTCATTTGTAGCTGTATTTGAGTTGCTCTGTGTGTGTGAGTAGGGTACATAATGACAATTCTTTTTCGTTGTTGCTTGTTTGTTGTAAGTACAATATATATTCTGTGTTTTATCCTGGAGTGTTACGTGTAATTTTGTGTGTGCGTGCGTTCGCGTGTGCGCGTTATTGCGTATGTGTGTGGAGGATAATGGAATAAGTACTTGTGTGTTTTTATTTACATTCAATCCCCGTGTGCGTGCAGTTTTGTCAATGTTGTCATCAATTCCCACCACCGGCACACAATGGTCTACCCTTCCGAAAAACTGAACGGGTTTTCAAATGTGCGCAAGATGCTTTGCGTGCGTTCGCCACACGGGACCTCGGTTGACATTGTGAGTGTATAAACATGCCTACAAACACGTACTATGTGTTTGATATTTATATATATATATATATATATATATATATATATATATATATATATATATATATATATATATATATATATATATATAGTCTCTGCACACAGACTGTAAAAGCTACTTTGAGAACTAATTTTTGTCACATGCATCGTGCTAGATCTTACGTGTAAAAAGGTAAAAGGTAAAGATTTCCCATAACCTATGCGGTCGTAGGGGAGAGAGGCATCAGAGACCTCAACTTCTCAAGAAGGCCAGCATATTGAGGGCGGCGCCCATCTCCTCTCCCTCGCTGCTTTACCTTCCCTGACCCTAAAGAGGCAGGTTTCCATTTACAGCTGGGTGAACTGAGGAACTGTACTGAAGCCAAGGCGCGCAAACGGTCACCCACCCAAGTGGTAACCACGCTCGATGCTGCTTAACCATAGCTGGGGGAAAGCGAGTGCTCTGACCACTGAGCTACCCCGTCCCCCAGCTCTTACGTGTGTACAAGGCACAAACTCCGACACGTCAAGCCAAAAGTAAAAAACAAGAAGGCAACAGATGTTTCACAGATGATAGATCGTTCTTTTCTTTATGGTTTTGGTGAAAGTGGTTTTGTTGTTTTTTTATATCGAGGATAATGGATTAAACACTTATTGCTTTTTTACATCTAGTCCCCGTGTGTATGTGGTTTTGTGAATTCTGTCATATGTTCCCACCGGCACACAATGGCCTACTCTTTCGAAAAGCGGAACAGGATTATACGTGTGCGCAAGATGTTCTGCATGCGTTCGCACACGGGGCCTCGGTTTATAGTCTCATCCGAAGGACTTAAAGGACTTATGAACTTGTTATGCTGATATATCGTTCCTTTCTTTAGTGATTTTTTGGGGGTGCGAATATATATTTCTAGCTGGACTGAGAGTTACAGAGAATATGGCTAGGCATATGTTGACTTTAACAACAACAACAACAACAAAAATCTGCCAGAGATTTATGTTTTCCCTGAAGTGCATTACTTATTCTGTGCCCTTGAGCGATTGGGTTGTATTGATCCTCCTCTGTGTGTGTGTGTGTGTGTGTGTGTGTGTGTGTGTGTGTGTGTGTGTGTGTGTGTGTGTGTGTGTATGTGTGTGTGTGTGTGTGTGTTGGTGTAAGTGTGGATGTGTGTGTGTGTGTTGGTGTAAGTGTGGATGTGTGTGTGTGCGTGCATGTGTAAGTGCGTGTGTTTGTGTGCGTGAGCGCGTGCGTGCGGGCGCGTGTATGTATGTGTGTATGTATATATACAATTATGTATGTATGTATATATGTATGTATGTATGTGTGTATTCGTGCGCGCGCGCAATCATGTGTACGTGCCTACATACGTATGACTATGCGTCCTTACCAACATACCAAGCACACTTACGAACCTTTCAACACAACTGCAAGAAAATAATGGTCAAGTGCAACTTCTTTAACACAGGCAACAAACTGCCCACATCGTGGCCATTTGTACGTGAGCAGCACATAAAAGCCACTACTCCTAAAAAACGAGAGGCGAGAGATGTGTCACGGTATTATTTGCCCAATTAGTGATAATTATTACCTTGCATTGCTTATACCTCAACGATCTCTTGTCTTTAGATTTTTTGGGTGGGAGTTGTCATTTTCGTATCTGGATCGTAGTTTTCGTGTGCGCAAGTGGGCATATCATGTTGCCAACTACATGATATTAAAAAAAAAAAAAAAAAAAAATATATATATATATATATATATATATATATATATATATATATATATATATATATATATATATATATAATATATAAAGTGCAGCGTATGTAATGTTCCCTGTGGAGTGTAAGATTGATACGTGTCTTGATAAGTGATGGGGATGTGTTTGTGTGTGTGGTTGTGTTTTTTGTGTTTGTGTGTGTGTGTTTGTGCGTGTGAGTGTGTGTGTGTGGTGTGTGTGTATATGTGTGTTTGTGCGTGTGTGTGTGTTTGTGTGTGTGTGTAATGTTTGTGTGTGCGTGGTGTGTGTGTGTGCCTTTGTGTGTGCCTTTGTGTGTGCCTTTGTGTGTGCCTTTGTGTGTGTGTGTGTGTGTGTGTGTTTGTGTGTGTGTATATGTGTGTTTGTGCGTGTGAGTGGGTGGTGTGTGTGTGTAAGTGTGTTTGTGCGTGTGTGCTTGCGTTATTGCGTGTGTGTGTATGTGTGGGTGTGTGTAAACGTTCGATTGCGTGTGTGTATATGTATGATATGTGGGTATGAGCATGTGCGCGCGTGTGTGCGTGCGTGCGCGCGCGCGCGTGTATGTGTATGTGTGTATGTATCTGTGTATCTCTGCATATGGGAATCACTTCACGAGTATGCTTATAATGCGCTAGGCAATGTGTGTGCGTGCGTGTGCGCGTGCGTGTGCGTGCTCGCGTGTGCGTGTGTCTGTCTGTCTTTCTGTGTATGTGTCTGTCTGATGTGTACATGGCTGCAAGGAGTCATACCTACAAAACCTACCAACCAACATGCTTCCTTAGCACACAGGCTATGTAACCTTTTTTATTTCTATTTTTTAACAAATACCTACTTTTTTGTCGACGAGCATAATGATCCCCAATAAACCCCTATAGAAGCGGGCGCATAATATAATTTGACACCTTCCAGAAAAAATATAATTATGGCAAGTGTATTAAAGTATTATTAATCGGCCAATTAGTAAGATTAACTAGCATTTTTTCTGTCATCCCATTTGTTTGGGTATTTTTTTTGTTGGTGGTGCCGATTTACATGTACGTACTCACAAGACTAGAGTCGCTATGAACGTTCGTGGGTAGGCAGGCATGTGTTGACAACGCCATACAATATACAGAATGCATGATGTTTTCCATGGAGTGTATGCTTCTTGTGTGCTAGCGAGAGAGAGGGAGAGAGAGAGAGAGAGAGAGAGAGAGAGAGAGAGAGAGAGAGAGAGAGAGAGAGAGAGAGAGAGAGAGAGAGAGAGATACGAGGTGAAAAGTGAAGAGAGGGGTATAATATGATCTCTCTGTCTGTATCGCTGTGTTTGTGTCTCTGTGTTTGCCTCTGTCTTTGTCTGTGTCTTTGTCTGTGTCTCTGTCTGTCTGTCTGTGTCTCTCTCTGTCTATGTATGTCTGTTTGTCTCAGTGTGCATACGTGTGTTCGTGCGTGCGTTCGTGTGTTCGTGCGTGCGTGTGTATGTGTGTGTGTTTGTGTGTGTATATGTGTACTACACTATACTACACTACACTACACTACACTATAGCGCAAAAACTGCACTGCGCTACATGTACATTACATTGTACTTTACTTCCCTAAACTACACTCCAATATACCACACTCACTATACTACATACTACATTTCATTCCACTACACTCGCTACATATATCACACTACACTACACTACTCGGAACTACTCTACACTACACCACACTACACTCCTCGGAACTACACTACACTACACCACACTACACTACTCGGAACTACACTACACTACACCGCACTTCACTATACAACACTAATCTCCACTCCATTACACTCCACTCCACTCCACTCCACTCCACTACATTAAACTCCACTCCGCTCCACTCCACACCACTCCACTCCACTCCACTACATTACACTCTACTGCACTGTTCTGTACCGCACCACACTCCACTCCACTCCACTCCACTGCAAAGCACTACACTGCATTACACTACACTACATTACACTACACTGCACTGCACTGCGCTGCGCTGCACTGCACCACACTCCACTCCACTCCACTCCACTCCACTCCACTACTCTACACTACACTACACCACACTATAATATTTCCCCATAGCAAAGCTGGTCGTCGGAGCAGTGCACTGAGAGAACCACCTGCTCTCTCTCTCTCTCTCTCTCTCTCTCTCTCTCTCTCTCTCTCTCTCTCTCTCTCTCTCTCTCTCTCTCTCTCTCTCTCTCCTCTCTCTCTCTCTGTTTGACTGTATGTCTATCTGTCTGTTTGTCTCTGTCTATGTATCTCTGTCTCTGCCTTTGTGTCTCTCTGTCTCTCTCTCTCTCTCTCTCTCTCTCTCTCTCCCCTTCTTCCTCTCTCCAGCTATTTGGTGGCGACCATGTACGTGCTAATGACGAAGTATCACTCACTACAGCTTTCCCTGGGATCATTCACTGATACTGTCCACCAGTCTCTTCTTTCTTCAATGCCTGCTTCGTCTTCTATCTCCCTGGATAGTGGTCTGCAAATTGGTTCTCGATAGGCTATCAAGATTATATTGTTTAAAAAGACTTCACCACTATTTTGTTTTAGCCATTCCAATCCAATCCTATTGTTTATAGCCCCACTGACCACAGAGGCCATAATCAGGGCTGTCACCTCGTCAACTTTTTAAATTTCAGATTAAAACTGTGCAGCTATATACAGATTAAAGCAGGGTATAACACCAACTCTACTGTCATTCCTTGTAACAACGCCCTGGCCAACCATAAGGGTCAACCCAGTACGGGCACCGCGTTGTGGGGAAAAAACACATCAACCACACATAAAATGAGATAAAACCAAAAGCACATTCCTTAAAACGACATTGTCCTTAGTGATCAATTTTAACACTTGGACTCATATCAAGCGGAAAAAGCCCGATTCTCTCAGGAAGTTTAAAAAAAATGGTGTCCGGTGGAACATCGCGAAAAAGGATCTTCAGGGAGTCTGCAGTAAAATGTCTTAGCTTGTTTTTAGAATGGGCTCTAGCGGTTATTTTTTTGATGATGTGCTCTTTTTTTCATTGTTTGGTGAAGTGTTCCAAGGGAGTGAGGCTGAGTGAGAGTTTCCCAATATTGTAGTATTATTTTCTTTTTCCACTGCTTGAATTTCTTTTGTTCAGGTCTACTGTTAGAACCCAGGATAATCGTGGGTACAAAAAAAAAGTAAGAGAAAGTGGCCCATGCACATCGTTCAGTTTTGTCCTCGGTTTGATGTTGTTTTTTCTAAAAGATATAAGTTTATTTTGTCTTCTCTATGTTTGTTTAACATTGTATTTTAGTCCCAGTGGACATAATCCGATTATTATATATTTTTATTAATTTTTCCCCAGAACGGTCTGAGCTTTAGTTTGTATAATTGTGTCTTTGCCAAACACGCGTTTAAGTCTCTGTGGAGATGACTTCCTTTTAATAGAAAGCTCTCCTGCCAGGTCGTACTGATTCCATCACCCGCATTTCCTGCAAAGAAGACTGCGTACTGTCAATGGAAAAGAAAACAACACAGAAAAAAATCAATCAAACAAACAAAAAAAACACACCAAC
>CM054136.1:53813178-53815678 GCA_028751875.1 Rapana venosa
TGTGTGTGTGTGTGTGTGTTCCTGTGTGTGTGGAAACAGCCAATGTACCATCCCAAGTGTCTGATCTTAAGAATGAGCTATAGTAGTCACATAGCCCTGTATTAAATAAGGAGACAAGAATATCTCAATCATTCGATCATCGGAATCTTGATTTTGGGGTCGATCATCTCAAGGCATTAAGTTTGCATAGCCACCAAGACTGTCTCTTTTGCCTCCCCGGCCCCCTCTCTCCCTCCCCCTCTCTCTCTCTCTCTCTCTCTCTCTCTCTCTCTCTCTCTCTCTCTCTCTCTCTCTCTCTGTCTGTGTCTCTCTCTCTCTGTCTCTCTGTCTGTCCCGTCTGTCTGTCTCTGTCTCCCTGTCTCTGTCTCTGTCTCTGTCTGTCTCTCCGTCTCTCTGTCTCTGTCTGTCTGTCTCTCTCTCTCTCTCTCTCTCTCTCTCTCTCTCTCTTCTCTCTCTCTCTCTCTCTCTCTCTCTCTTCCCCTCCTCCTAATCCTACTTTCCTTCCTCCTACTCAAAGAGCTAATAATTATTAGCTATGACTCGCGTCTCTTCCCTATTTTGGCAATGAAACGCTAACCCGAGATTTTCCTACAAGCGTATGGAGGTGCTGCGGTTAAAGACGGAGTAGATCATCTCTTACACGTTAAAATCCGATCCATACCTTTCAAATATAGCAGACAGTTATGGCTGGCGTTATGGGCGACACCTGGTTGGGGAGGAGTGGGCTCTGCCAAGGGTAAGATGCTTATGATGATGCATTTGACAAAAGAGTTTCAGCGCAATGCCTCGGTAAAAGAGATGGATCCTTGGTGCCTGTTTAACTCATTCAGGTTTTTTGGGGGGAGGGTGCATGCCTGGTTTACAGCTTAAGGGATACCTCACACGATCAAACATTTTTACCTGATTCAAAACAAGTTTTTGCATTCACGCCAAGCAGTGATGAGGAGAGAGCACTCATAATTTAAACACATTTGATGGTAGTTTGTGAGGCATTGTCTTGCTCTTTTTTTTTAAAATTCTTTTACTTTGAGGATAATGGCATAAGCACTCGTGTGGGTTTTTTCTTCCAGTCCCCGTATGCAAGCGGCTTTATAAACGTCATCTTTTCCCCACCAGCACACAATGGCATACTTTTCCAAACAGTGGAGCAAGTTTTAACGATTGGGCAAGATGTTGTGGGCGCGCTCGCACATAGGGCAACGATTTTTAGTCTCACCCAAATAACTTTTGGGGAGTCAGTGAATTTGGCACTGGTGTTAACTCCAGAATATAAAATTCCCTCGAACGGAATTGAACCTGGATCTGCAGATCGTGAGCGCATTGCGCAACGCTCTAACCACCAGGCATGAACAATCAGGTCATCCCTCACTTCTTTGCTCTGGTTTTATTGGCGATGCGGTATATAATATGTTCTCACTGTCCGAATATCCTCATAAAAACTATAATATACACTTTTTGTTTTAATCACAAAAGGCTGATCTAATTACTAATATAGCAAGATTAGTTTTGTGTGTCCCCATTTTTATCTATGATCACAGTCGATCTTCTTCATCTTGCCAAAAGTCTTTCGGATGAGACTATAAACCGAAGTGCCGTGTGCGAACGCACGCAGAACATCTTGCGCACACGTTAAATCCTGTTCCGCTTTTCGTAAGAGTAGGCCATTGTGTGCCGGTGGGAACAGATGACAGAATTCACAAATCCGCATACACACGGTGACTGGATTGAAAAAGAAAGCATACCAATGCTTATTCCATTATCCTCGGTATAAAAGAATAAAATAAAATAAAATAAAAAATTACATGAAATAATGAATTTTAGCCTAGGCCAAAAGCTGTGCCAGGTAGAATTTATGTCAGCTAAAGTGCCTAGGCCCACGTGAACATGTTGTTATGTTTTGTAATGATATGCTGAGATTGTCTGTAGCCATGACACGCTCTTAGCATAACAATTTCCTGTATGAGAGAAAAAATATCCTCTGAAGTCAGTGTGTGGCTGCCTATGTAGAGAGGTACTTGAAAACGGTCACTCACGCACACACTTGAAAACATTCATACACGCCAACACTTGAAAACAGGCATACACGCACACACTTGAAAAACAGTCATACACGCAAACTCTTGAAAAACAGTCATACACGCAAACTCTTGAAAAACAGTCAAACTCTTGAAAAACAGTCATACACGCACACTCTTGAAAAACAGTCATACACGCAAACTCTTGAAAAACAGTCATACACGCAAACTCTTGAAAAACAGTCATACACGCAAACTCTTGAAAAACAATCATACACGCAAACTCTTGAAAAACAATCATACACGCAAACTCTTGAAAAACAGTCATACACGCAAACTCTTGAAAAACAAACTCTTGAAAAACAGTCATACACGCAAACTCTTGAAAAACAGTCATACACGCAAACTCTTGAAAAACAAACTCTTGAAAAACAGTCATACACGCAAACTCTTGAAAAACAGTCATACACGCAAACTCTTGAAAA
>CM054136.1:53825678-53830678 GCA_028751875.1 Rapana venosa
GTATTTGAATATATCCCCTCAGTCGGCCGGATTGCGGCTGCCTTCGAGCAAAAACAGTGGTATACCAGCAAACTCGCACCAATTGGTGAACTTCGGAGCTCTAGCCGAGGAACGAAAACTTAAGACAAATTGAACATGACAATTCTTAATATCAGTATCGGAAACAAAGTCATGTTGCCATAACAAAAACACTTTAGTTTTCCTTGAGTTCTGGCTTCATGACAAATCCTTCATACGATGTTTCATCAGAGTTGCAAATCGTCAAATTATCTGCGAAGTACCTTAAACAAGAACATCGCAGAAAAAAACGAAGAAAAAAACCAACGATTGGAATGGGAAAGGAGCAGGAAGGATGAAATGAGAGTAGTAATGGTTGCTGCAAACTATAGCGTGGCTTTTTCGTTGGGGGGCCCCCGGGGGGGGGGGGGGGGGGGGGGGGGGGGGGGGGGGGGGGGGAGGTGAGGGGGGGGGGGGGTCAACTTCGCGTGTTCTGCATTCCTCGCACCTGCACCACCCCTCCCTCTCCCACCCTCCCTCCCTGTTCCTCGGCCCCCCTCCCCCCCACCCCCCTCTCTCTCTCTCCCATGTTTCTGTAGGTCTATGTGGATCGGTGGTCATCTCTGTTAACAACATGCTGTGAGGTCCTGAATGCAGGTCTCAACCCTTCAAAGAGAGTGGCTAGACAGACATGTGCAAGGCACGTGTATCTGGTTACGAACAGAAGTGGGGGTCAAGAAGAAATAGTGGGCAGGAGTGGAAGTGGCTGAGAAGACTAATTGGGCACAGGGAGAGATACAGACAGACAGACAGACAGGGAGCGAGACAGAGACAGAGGGACAGAGAGTGAGAGAGAGAGAGAGGGAGGGAGAGAGAGAGATGGAGAGAGAGACAGAGGGAGTGAGAGTGAGAGAGAGAGAGAGAGAGGGAGAGAGAAAGAAAGAGAGACAGAGAGAGACAGAGAGGGACAGAGAGAGAAAGAGGACAGAGAGTGTGAGAGGAGAGAGAGAGTGTGTGTGTGTGTGTGTGTGTGTGTGTGTGTGTGTGTGTGTGTGTGTGTGTGTGTGTTTATGTGTGTGTGCAAGCGTGCGTGCGTGTGTGTGTGTGTGTGTGTGTGGTGTGGTTTGTGTGTTGTGTTGTGGTGTGGTGTGGTGTAGTGTGGTAGTGATGGTGGTGGTGGTGTGTGTGTGTGAAGTCAAATTTTTTATTTCCAGATGGTACATTGGATAAGCAATGCATTTGCTTTTTTTCATCAAGCCATCTATCTAGGAACAAAAACAACTTGAAGTGTGTGTGTATGTGTGTGTGTGTGTGCGCTTGCTTACATTTTTTCTTCCTGAAATATGCTGCCTCACACATAACCAGTGTTAAAAATAAATAAATCGCTATATATCATCTCTCAAAGATTAGCAACCACACAACCATGTGAACTCTACATGTTGGTAATAATGTGTGACTTAGAAAGGGGTGTGAATGGTATATCTATAAGCTATTTTCTCAAGAACAACAACAACAAAACACCAACGACAACAACAACAACAACGACAAAACGTGCGTTTCATCGAAACCCACTGCACTGCAGTCTCACCGATTCCATCAGATATTTTTGACATTTTACACAGGCTTTTTACTTTTTGCAACACATTAACAATGCATAATAAGTTTCTGATTATAAGAGCTTTTGATAGTAAATTCTAATTCCTACTTAACATAAACAAAAAAGCTAATGTAGGACTTGAAACACAATGAAACAAACGAACAGAGGGACACACATAATCTATCTCGCCATTCCCTTGTCAACTCTTGCGTACTTTCTAATTTTCCCCCAAATAATTATCTATCTGGCTCTAACATACACCTGGCGATGGTTTATCACTGTTTACGATGTGTAACCTCGCTGTAAGTCTTCACACAGGCAAACCTGACACGGATCGTGTCAGTCTTGCATAGTTACCCCACATACCTCAGTGTGGAAAGACATGGGATACAGTAGGTGGGATAGATTGGATGGCGCAGGAAGGTATGGGGAGGTGGGGGTGGGGGTCGGGGTGATGGAGAATGGGGTGGTGGGGAGGGGAGGTAGGTGTTGATAGGGATTGGTGGAGGGGAAAAACTAGGTCAGTGTGAGTGTTTGGGGTTGGGATGTGTGTATGTGTGTGTGTGGGGGGGGGGGGGGGGGGGGGGGGGGGGGGGGGGGGGGGAGGGGGGGGATGAGGATGTGCATGTGTGTCTGGGGGGATGTATGTGTGTGCGCCTGTGTGTGTATGCATACGTGCATGCGTGCGTGTGTGTGTTTTGTGTGTATATGTGTGTGCACATGTTTACATTTTTTTCTTTTCTTTCTGAAATATGCTGCCTTACACATAGCTATGCTAAGAGTAATTCAGTTAATATATATATATATCTATTATCTCTCAAAAACTAGCAACTGCACAACCACGTGAATTCTACAGGATGGTAATAGTGTGTGGCTTAGAATGGGATATGAACAGCATATCTATATTTTCTCAACAAAACGTGTACTTCTTCTATACACAGTGTTTGGCTAGATTCCACCAGATATATCTTTCATGTTATGCCTCTGCAACACATTGCTAACACAATACGTTTCTGATTATCAGAGCTGTTGTTAGTTTCTAATTCTGCATTCACTAAACCGAAAATTAACAAGGGATTAGAAAAACAACAACAAACAAATTAATGAGAAGGGTCATACTCATAACCCACTGTCTCACTAGATTTGATCAGGTATCTGACGTTATATAATATAGACTCTTTTTGGGGGGCAACACATTGCCTAGCTTAATAAGTCTCTGATTATAAGAGCTTTTGATATTAATGTCTAATTCCTCATTAACATAACAAAAAACCATGATCTTGGATTTAAAAAAACAATAAAAACAAACCCAAGAAGAGGGACAATGGTAATCTAGCTTGCCATTCCTTTGTCAACTTTTGTGTACTTTTTAATAGATCCCCACCCACCCACCTACATAATTATCTGGCTGTAATGCTTTATCACTGTATACAATGTTTTTACTGCACTGTAAGTCTTTTTCACACAGGCAAACCTGGCATGGGTGGTGTCAGTCTTGTATAATCACCCCACATACCTCAGTGTGCGTGTGTGTGGTAGTTTATAATTTCTTCTTCAATAATCGAAAAGCTAATCCTGTATAATAGAAGAAAGAGAAGGTAGACAATGATAATGCTATTCTTTTGTCAACTTTTGCATACTTTCTCATTTTCCCCAGGAATAATTATCTATCTGGCTGTAACTTGGCCTACCTGGCGATAGTTTATCACTGTTTACCATGTGTTACCTCACTGTAAGTGTTCACACCTGCAAACCTGACATGGATGGTGTCAGTCTTGCATAGTTACCCCACATACCTCAGTGTGGAAAGACATGGGATACAGTAGGTGGGATAGAAAGGATGGTGCAGGAAGGTATGGGAAGGTGATGGAGGATGGGCTGGTGGGGGGGGAGGGGTAGGTGGGAGGCGGGTGTTGATAAGGAATGGTGAAGGGAAAAAAACTAGGGCAGTGTGTGTGTGGGTGTGTGTGTGTGGGGGGTGATATGTTTGTGTGGGGATGGAAAGGGGGTATGTGTGTGTGTGAGAGAGCATTAGTTTTTGTAGTTGCATATGTGTGTGTGTCTGTATGCGTGTAAGTGCGTCTGTGTATCTGCGTGTGTCTGTGTGTATGTATGTGTATGTGGACGTGGGTGTATTACTGTGTGTGCAAGTGTGTGTATGTGTATGCATGTGTGTGTGGACACGTGGAAAAGCACTCTTTCTTAATAAGCCTATGTGGCAAAGCTTAGGAAAGCAGATCTCTGACATCCTTAATGATGGAGATAGAATCATCGGGTAGGTGCACTTTGGAAACATTCCCAGCAAGGATATTTTTTTCTGTTAGAGTTTCTCACGGTTCAAACCGAATTGAATAAGTTAAATATTATAATTTGATAATATAGAGTTCCAACGTGTTTGTTGTTTTTTCACTGCTTTCCTTGGGTGTAGAATATATCAGATATCACCAAATACACACACGTGCGCGCACGCGCACACACACACACGCACGCACGCACGCACACGTGCATGCGCGCGCCGGAGCGTGCGCTATGTTGAATAGGAGGCAACATTTCACAGATCATTGCGATTAATCCACACGACTTATCGCCTGTTTGTGGTCGTGTACTTTGCGTTTTGGAAAGTAAAGTCCAGTCCAATACTATAAAAGAAAGAAGTGAAAATGACAGGTTGTTAAATGTCTCTGTTTCCAAAGATTGCAAAGGTTAAGGTTATATTTAATGCAATTTAGTTGTTTTTTCTGAAAAAATATCCATTTCATACATCCACATCTGACATTAGAGAATCTGAAATCCAAATTAGAGGGGTAATTTTGGGGTAGGTAAGTATTTAAAGCGTATTTCAAAGGAATGAACAAGAAATCAAAAGAAAAAGTGGTAAAAGGTTTGTGAGCAGAAGGGGTGAGGGTTAAACAATGACAAATCATATCTATGGCAAAACAACTGTAACAGTCAAAGTGCAAGCGACTCTACTCTCTTTGGCACATTTTCGATAATACAGTATGTGGTTTAAACAACGTGTTATTCTAAGAAAGCATACACTTACAATAGAGCAAGGACAAGGTTAAAGAACAGCAATGAAAGTGTTAGTCTTTACTTTGGCCGCTGGTAGACATCAAGTTGTTGAAGCTGTAAAAGTATAAAAGTATGTAGTCCTAGCAACAACAAAAAGGAAACGGATAGATAAAACTGCTATGACAAGATCGCCTCCATCCATGCCAAGCCCTTGGCAAACCAGTCACTACCCGTTCTCCATTAAACGAGGTTGAAAGCCCTCTGAAGTCGGAGTATGGCTGACTATATGGTGAAGTACTTAAAACCAGCCGTACATCTGATTCCCATGAGGGAAGAGACGGAGTGCATAGTCTGGATGATCCTCAGAGTGCTTACCTGGCCATCGCTCGACAGC
>CM054136.1:53835678-53845678 GCA_028751875.1 Rapana venosa
AAAAAAAAAGATTAAGCATCATCTATTTTGGAAATCACTCAAACACACACACACATGCACACGCACACACACACAAACACACACACACACATTTCACGGTGCAGTGGCCAAATTACTGCCCCCCCTCCCCCCCCCCCCCCCCCCTATTTATTAAACATCTGCTCTACAGTTGTTGTTGGTTCTTTTTATTAAAGAGGAAGTCTCTGTTTGCTAGAGAAAGAAACGGAAAAACGAACGAAAATATAGTTTGCAGGTGTGCACTTAGTGTTTGAACACTTCATTGCTAATTACCTTCAGAGGTTTGTTTTCCTGTTAATTGGGTTCTCCTCAAAGGTTTGCTCTTCAAAGAGAAACTTGTTCTGTATTTAGCAAACAAGTAACGGTGTACGGAAAGCAGAAGACCGCGGCGAGTGGAGGAAGCTGGTTGCAAAATCTTCCTTGGTGCCCCCACGGTCCACGGGATAACGGTATAGGTGAGGTGAGGTGAAGTGAGGTGAGGAACGATGTGCGCCAAACTGGAAACACAAAACGACCAAGCCAACCAACAACAACAAAATCAATGTAAGAAGAAGAGATGGCTGACTGCACACTTGCTGAACGTTAACAGTAAAACCATTTTAAAAAAATGAACATCCTTGAAGTCGGAATGTGGCTACCTTCGTGGTGGGCAAAAAAAACCCAAAACCGGTCGCATAATTATGCAAACTATCACAAGTATTAGTGAATGTTGGAGCTCTAGCTGAAGAACCAAAACGAATTGGAATATGTACCAGAAAGACAGAAAAGACTAGTAGAAATATACCGCAAGTTTCTTCGTTTTAAAGAAAGAAAATCATCATCATCATCATCATCATCATCATCACCATCATCATCATTCTCATCCTCCTCCTCCTCCTCATTATCATCATCAGGGGATGCAGAAGATAGAGTACGTAAGTATTTTTTTTTGTATTTCTACAGTCTCATCATCATCATCAGGGTATGCAGAAGATAGACGATGTAAGTATATTTTTTCAATTTTTATAGTCAAGAGAAAAACAAATTGAGTGAGATATTCGACGGATTTAACCCATCATTGTGGTAACCACATTCAGACTTTGGGAACGGTGTTTAACCACAAGACCTATGTGCATGCCGATTGTTTTCTTTTTTCTTTTTTTTTCTTTTCTTTTTTACATTTTATCATCCGTTCCTACCGGCATGGCATGGCCTACTATCCAGAGTGATGGAAAAAGGATTCTAACCTGTGCGCAAAATGTTCTACGGACGTTGGCACTCGGGACCTCGTGTTTTTGGGGTTTTTTTTTACTGTAAGCTGAAGGACTTTTGGGGAGTTTATTTTATGTTTATCTTATTTATTCTTTTCTATCGAGGATAATGGAATAAGCACTTACGTGCTTTTTTTACATCCATTCCCCGTGTGTATAATGTTTTGTAAATTTTGTCATCTGTTCCCACCGGCACACAATGGCCTACTCTTACGAAAACCGGAACAGGATTTAACGTGTGCGCAAGATGTTTTGCGTGCGTTCGCACACGGGGCCTCGGTTTACAGTCTCATCCGAAGGACTTTTGGGGAGAGTGGAGTCTGCACTGATGTTAACTCCAGGAGAAAACATCCCTTTGAACGGGAATCGAACCCGGGCTAACCTCGTTTTTAGTGTCATGCGAAGGCCTTTTGGGGGAGTGGAGAAGTAAGTACTCATGTTAACCGCAAGATAAAAATCCACTTAAACTGACACATTGGTAGTGGTTCGATCCTGGGGCCATCAGATTATGAACGCAATGTTCTACCTACTAGGCTATCCCGTTCCCGGTGTTATGCTTGTTTGGTATATATATAGATGCGACATTTTAGTTTCAAATATTCTCCAAAGGACTTTGACAGGAGTGAAAGTTAGTGTTGACTCAATAGGAGCAAAGTCCCCTGAATACAGAAACAATCCTCAGCAAAGACTCGAATCCAGTCCCTCAGTTATCAGCACATCATGACTGCAGTGCTCTGACCACCAAGAATTTACACTGTTAATCCTATAGAAAGGTCAGAAACAATGAATATATCACTTTTTTTTCTAATGTCAAAGACGCATAGAGAAGCAAGAAAGATCTAAATCAATAGTTGACACCTACACAGATTTCTGAACTAGCAGCTCTCTCTCTCTCTCTCTCTCTCTCTCTCTCTCTCTCTCTCTCTCTCTCTCTCTCTCTCTCTCTCTCCTTCTCTTTTTCTCTCTTTCTCCTCTCTCTCTCTCTACCTATCTGCCTATCTGTCTGTCTGCCTGTCTGCCTGCCTGCCTGCCTGCCTGCCTGTCTGTCTGCCTGTCTGTCTGTCTGTCTGTCTCTAACTATCTATCTATCTATCTATCTATCTGTCTGTCTGTGTGCCTGCATGTCTGTCTGTCTGTCTGTCTGCCTGCCTGCCTGCCTGCCTGCCTGTCTGTCTGTCTGTCTGTCTCTATCTATCTATCTATCTATCTGTCTGTCTGTCTGTCTCTATCTGCCTGCATGTCTGTCTGTCTGCCTGCATGTCTGTCTGTCTGTCTCTATCTATCTATCTATCTATCTGTCTGTCTATCTGTCTGTCTGCATGTCTGTCTGTCTGTCTCTATCTATCTATCTGTCTGTCTGTCTGTCTGTCTGTCTACCTGCATGTCTGTCCGTCTGCCTATCTGTCTGTCTGTTTCTAGCTAGCTAGCTAGCTGTCTGACTGTCTGCCTGCATGTCTGTCTGTCTGTCTGTCTGCCTGCCTGTCTGTCTAGCTGGCTGGCTGGCTGCCCGGCTGTCTGTGTACATACCTGTCAGTCTGTTCTCTCTCTGTGTCTCCCTGTCTATCCTTTGTCTGTCTGCTATTTGCTGGTCTGCTGCTGCCTGCCTGTCTGCTACCTGCACTGCCCTCTCTCTGTTCTCCCTCTCCTAGTCTTCTCCTATTTTTCTCTTCTTCCCTCTCTCTCTCTCTCTCTCTTCCCTCTCTCTCTTCTCTCTTCTCTCTCTCTCTCTCTTTCCTCTCTAGCAACATCCATCCAACACCAGAATATTATTTTCGTTGCAAACTCTTTAAAGTATTTTTTTATTTTTTTATTTTTATTTTATACCACTTTAAGTCACGAGATTTCTCTGCGTGAAATTCGGGCTGCTCTCCCCGGGGATAGCGCGTCGCCACAAGAGTAGCGCCACTTTTTTTTTTTTTTTTTTTTTTTGTCTGCAACTGTATTTGTTTCCCTATCAGAGTGGCTTTTTTCTAAGAATTTTGCCAGGGACAACTTCCTTGTTGCCGTGGGTTCTTTTACGTGCGCTGAAAATTTTGTGTAACACACGGGACCTCGGTTTATCGTCTCATCCGAAAGACTAGCGCCCAGACCACCACTCATGGTCTAATGGATGGGGAAAAATTTCGGGCCCAAACGGGGTACGAACCACGCACACACCCAACCCGGACTTTTCGCATTCTAGACAGGCGCGTTACCTCTAGACCACCGATCCACCATGCGTCGTGCGTGCGTGCATATTTGACGTTTGTTATGTACTGCCTACGCCCTCATTCTGTTTTACGATATTTCTGTCAGTCCAATCCTTTGGTTGGTGGCGTTTTTATAATGCTATGACCTGTTATTTTGTCTGTGTGTGTGTGTGTGTGTGTGTGTGTGTGTGTGTGTGTTGGTGCGTGTGTGTGTGTATTTTAGCCAATGTCCTTGAAATTTGGTCGAAGGCGTTTTTATAATGTTAGTACCTGAATATTTTGTATATGCAGATGACACAGTCCTTATCGCCGACTCTGAAGAAAAACTGCAAAAGATTTTAACAACAGTAACAGACAAAAGCGAAAAGAAAGGATTACAGCTCAATGCAAAGAAGACAGAATGCATGGTGATCTCGAAAAAAGCTGTTATACCACAATGCAACATAGCCTGTAAAGGAGAGAGAATCAGACAAGTAAACACCTTTAAATACATTGGTTGTACTATCACCCCGGACGGCAAGTGTGACACAGAAATCAAGAAGAGAATCGGTCAATCTAAGGCAACTTTTAACAACATGAAATGCATTTTTACCAACAGTAAGATAAGCCTCAAGACAAAGATCCATGTTTTGAGAGCCTCCGTATGGTCCATTCTTCTGTACGGATGTGAGTGCTGGACCCTAGCCAAGGACACAGAACAGCGACTAGAAGCAGTGGAAATGTGGTTCATCCGGAGAATCATGAAAATCTTATGGACAAAAAGAAAAACTAATGCAGAAGTAATGGAAATGGCTGGGTACAAGAGATCCCTTCTCAACACCATCAGAGAAAGACAGCTCAAATTTTTCGGCCATATAATCAGGGCTGACGGACTAGAGAAACTGTTATGGAGTGGCAAAATCTGTGGAAACAAGAGCAGAGGAAGACAACGCACAAAATTCACAGACATCTTAAACAAATTCGCAACGAATAAAGAGGGCACCAACAATGAGCTCATGAGAGGGACCGAGAACAGGGAAGAATGGAGAGCCATGATCGTCGATGTCTGCAGGACCAGACCGGACACTTGAAGAGAGAGAGAGAGACCTGAACTATTTTGTCACTTGAAACTAGCGGCTTTGTCTTGTTTGCTTTCTAGGCCATTTTGCTTCCCAAGTGAAGAGCATGGTTAGATAGATTTTACCTGATAGGCGATGTTACCTGATAGACAGCGAATATACAAGAGTTGTCTGTTCTCTCTATAGTAAGGAGGACAGAGAAAAGGTTTGCTTTTTTGTGTCATAGCAACAGGACGAGGTTCTAGTTTGGGTGTGCACTTTCTTCATGTGAACGGTCTTGTGCGTGCATGCATGTGTGTGTTTTGTAGGTCCCACTACGTCTTCTTTCATCGCATGTTAAATATATCTTGTGTGTATATAAGTGTGTATGTGTGTGTTTGTGCAAGCGTATGTGTCTTCGCACGCATGAGAGAGAGAGAGAGGGAGGGAGAGAGAGTGTGTATCTGTCTATCTGTCTGTCTGTCTGTTTGTCTGTCTGCCTGTCTGTCTGTCTGTCTGTCTGTCTGTCTCTCTCTCTCTCTCTCCTCTCTCTCTCTCTCTCTCTTTCAATTTCAACATCCAACACCAGAATATTTTCTTTGCCCAAACTTTTAAAGTATTTGACCTTTGTTATGTACTGCCCTACGCCCCCATTCTGTTTTACGATATCTCCATATCTCCTTCAGTCCAATCCTTTGGTTGGTGGCGTTTTTTATAATGCTATGACCTGTTTTATTTTGTTTGTGTCTGTATATGTGTGTGTGTGTGTGTGTGTGTGTGTGTGGTATGTGTGTGTATGTGTGTGTGTGTGTATTTCAGCCAATGTCCTTGAAATTTGGCCGGACGCGTTTTAATAATGTTATGACCTGAACTACTTTGTCACTTGAAGTCAGCCGCTTTGTCTTGTTTGCTTTCTAAGCCATTTTACTTCCCAAGTGAAGAGCTTGGTTAGATAGATTTTACCTGATAGACGATGTTACCTGATAGATGATTTTACCTGATAGATGGCGAAGATACCAGAGTTGTCTGTTCTCTCTGTAGTAAGGAGGACAGAGAAAAGGTTTGCTCTTTTTGGTCATAGCAACGGGACAAGGTTTTAGTTTGGGTGTACACTTCATGTAGGTGAATGGTCTTGTGCGTGGGTGCGTGCATGTCTGTGTTTTGTAGGTCCCACTACGTCTTCTTTCATCGCATGTTAAATATATCTTGTGTGTATATAAGTGTGTATGTGTGTGTTTGTGCAGGCGTATGTGTCTTCGCACGCATGAGAGAGAGAGAGGGAGGGAGAGAGAGTGTGTATCTGTCTGTCTGCCTGCCTCCCTGCCCGTCTCTCTGTCTGTCTGTCTGTCTGTCTGTCTGTCTCTCTCTCTCTCTCTCTCTCTCTCTCTCTCTCTCTCTCTCTCTCTCTCTAGCAACATCCATCCAACACCAGAATATTATTTTCGTTGCAAACTCTTTAAAGTATTTGACGTTTGTTATGTACTGCCTACGCCCCCATTCTGTTTTACAATATTTCTGTCAGTCCAATCCTTTGTTTGGTGGTGTTTTTATAATGCTATGACCTGTTTTATTTTGTCTGTGAGTGTGTGTGTGCGTGTGTGTGTGTATTTTAGCTAATGTCCTTGAAATTTGGTCGGAGGCGTTTTTATAATGTTATGACCTGAACTATTTTGTCACTTGAAACTAGCGGCTTTGTCTTGTTTGCTTTCTAGGCCATTTTGCTTCCCAAGTGAAGAGCTTGGTTAGATAGATTTTACCTGATAGACGATGTTACCTGATAGACGATGTTACCTGATAGACAGTGAAGATAGCAGAGTATTGTCTGTTCTCTCTGTAGTAAGGAGGACAGAGAAAAGGTTTGCTTTCTTTTTGTCATAGAAACGGGACAAGGTTTTAGTTTGGGTGTGCACTTCGTGTAGGTGAATGGTCTTGTGCGTGCATGCGTGTGTGTGCGTGTGTGTGTATGTGTGTGTGTGTGTTTTGTAGGATCAACTACATCTTCTTTCATCGCATGTTAAATATATTTGGGTTTTTTATATAAGTGTGTATGTGTGTGTTTGCGCGTGCATATGTGTCTGGGTGCTTGGGTGTGAGAGAGAGAGAAGGAGGGAGAGAGAGTGTGTGTTTTTGTGTCTGTGTGTCTGTGTATGTGTGTCTCTGTGTGTGCGTGCGCGTGTGTTTCAGTCAATGTCCTTAAAATCGATACTGATTATGAACACCTGTGGTTGTGTGTTTGTTTGGGTGTTGTTGCTGTTTTTTTACATTGGAAGCCCCTCCACCCCAGCCCCTACCCCTCACCCCCATCCTCACTAAGCCCTTGCGCCAAGCAAGACTAACGCTAGCCACACACACACACACACACACACACAAGCAAGAACATCAATTCCGCATACATACCAACATGTGGTGTAGATTAAGTCAGGCCGCTGCACTCACGTGCGGTAGTATGATGTGAACCTTACCCATGGTATGATAACGAGAGAATGAGAGCTTTGCTAAGGGTGTGAATGCTAGATATATCAGCGGTATCCTCCCAGACGCTGCTTTCCAACAATAACATAGGAGGCATTTGTTCGTAAGTAACAAAGCAAAAAAACAAAACCACCACCAATAGACAAACAGAAAACGAACCGGGATCAGTGCTCCAGAAGTGAACGATGGCGATGTGTTATACGTAAGAGTGTACGCAGCTGTTCAGCATGAAAAATGTAGCTATTGATGAGAGGTCTTATATGATATTTAAAAGAAAAGAAAAGATACACGCAATAGTTCACACACACACACACGCGAGCACACACACATCCATACACACACGCACGCATACACTTCGCACACACACACATACACACATACGTGCATGCACGGACACAGACACTGACAAACACACACACACAGACACACACACACACATAGCGTGCGTGCGGACACAGACAAACACACACACACACGCACGCACGGACACACACACACACACACACACACACACACACACACGCACGCACGCACGCACGCACGAAAGAACACACACATGAATTATATCTCTTTCTGTCTGTCTATCTGTCTGTCTGGTTCCTGTCTGTATGTCTCTGTCTCTGTCTCTCTATCTGTCTGTCTGTCTATCTCACTCACTCACTCACTCACTCTCCACCCCCATCCCCTATACCCCGAGGCTATTCTCACAAGCAACATTAATCAACCTAACATACCTGCGGAAGACACCCCATAATCATTTCCAGCAAGGAACTGGGTTTTCTTCATACATAATATCATTAAGTATGATGCGAACCACAGGTGCGGCTAAGAGGCCGTTAAATCACCACCAGGGCCCTGATGAATGGGTCCCCCGAGGCCCCTGGCTTATCTTTACCCTGGCTTCCTCCAATAAGCAATGTCAGGGTAGTTTGTTACTTGCCCCTCAACGTATAAGAGTCGCCTGACTAAAAGTAAGGAAGTACCTCTGTATATAGCAACCACAGAGAGATACTTCATTTTTGAGAGGTAACTCTTGAGGGAGTTTATATGGTACGTAACCAGCTTTCAGTGCCAGCTTCAAGGTAACTGTAGTAAGGGTAAGGATGCTTCAGATTCTTCTTCTTCTTCTTTCTTCTTCGCTGAACTGTCAGACAGCATTTCTTGCTGTCTGTCATAATGATGAGCGAAAAGTTGTTGTGCTACCGTTAAGTTCCGGACAAGTCAGGCCCAGCGCATCTGACTTCAGCGCGGGATAGAAATGTTCTTTTTTAAAAAGTTTTTTCTAGAATAACGGTAGGAAAATGTACAAACATGAAATAAACAACCCAACCCCAAAACAAACAAAATGTCAAAGACAAGAAGAGGTTGCAGGAAGAAAAGGAACAAGGCAGAAACAAAGATTGGGGATAGAAGAATGAATTTCTACCAGTAAAATGTCCCAAGGATGGGGATGCTATTTATACTGACAGGCCTCCAGTACCCCATGGGGGAAATGGGGTGTTATGCGCTTTGATTTGTCTTTGCAAGATATAGCGCTATATAAGTTCCATTTATTATTATTATTATTACCTGATTGCTTAGAGTGTTATAACTGTCAGTGGATAAACAAGAGGCTGGGGTGGGAAGAAGCACATGAAATACAGGCCAGAAAGAAAAACAAGCAGTTGTAGACCTCGCAGCATGCAGAAGTGGGTTTTGTTTCTCTTGTGGGAGCATTTCCCCAATCAGAACCCCAGAGGTCACTCATCACACCTGTGGATCAATGTGAGACAATAAGTTCACTAGGAAAAACAACAGATTTCTTTTTTTTGCATGAGTGTATCCAAGTACTTCCCTGTATAGGCAGTCATGCTTCAACGACTATGGATTTGTTCTCCATTAACAGAGAGTGCAGACTGTTATGCTAAAAGCACGTCATGGCTGAACACAATCTCATCATAACATATTCAATTCCATTGAAATCAATACTAACACTTAACTATCTCAGAAACAGAGACATTCACGCGAATTACAGGCTATACATAAAATCAGTGAAAATCATATAAGCATAATATAATGGGAAAAAACCCACTACAACACAATATATTAAAGCATAACCAACTGACCTTATAGATAAGACACTTTGCTCACATCAATACCTGTCAATGCTTTTAGTCTGGGTTACAAACTACGGTTTGGAAACCCCCCCCCCCCCCCCCCCCCCCATTAGAAACGCAAGATCCTACTACCTTTCAAGTCAGTCAGCAAAAGCCAATCAAAGCACAGCACGCACTATTATACTCTGGCTGACCTATACCTTTCCAGCACGTGCAATACACCCATACCTGCGTTCATGGGGTGTAGGGGACTGCCGGATCGTGATACGATGGAAGTTAAGCTGAATTTACTAATGGATCATAATCATGCACTTTATCCGGAAATAGAAAACTTGCAAAATAGTGTTGTTGTTGTTGTTTTTTTCCAGAACGAAAGCCTAGACCTAGAAAGGCAGCATTGTGTGTCCTTGGCATACTTGTGAACAGGTTTCAAGTCAGATTTTCCAGCTGCTCTTTCGAATACAACAACAGCGCCAAAAAAAGGAACAAGAACTTCTCTGACATTTTAGATTGCCTCAAATAACAAGAAAATCTATTTAAGCTTTAGCCTGAAAATACTGCATCAACCAATCAATCAATCAAGCAAGCAAGTAAGCAAACACAAGAGAGACAGAGACAGAGAGACAGAGAGGCAGACTTATGCCTAAAATGTCATTCCCACACGACTCCGATCAATTTCTCCTTGTACTCTTCCACCTGCTACTGCCACGAAAATTTTCACTCCAAGCTGTTCATGGGTTTTTTTTGGGCTGAAGTGGCCTCAAAACCTGTCTTTTCAAACAACTTTCATCTCTCTGGGTATGTTTATACAATCCTCTCTCTCTGTCTCTCCCTCTGATGTTTATACAAACCTCTCTCTCTGTGTCTCTCCCTCTGTCTCTCTGTATCTCTGTGTCTCTCTCTCTCTGTGTCTCTGTCTCTGTCTGTCTCTCTCTCTC
>CM054136.1:53850678-53860678 GCA_028751875.1 Rapana venosa
ACGTAGATCTTTTCCCGTTAGTTTTTTTTCTGTCGATATGAAAACTCAATCTGAGTGGGGTTGTTCACCTCACCCTCATCAACTACAATACTCGCCATAAAACGCAATGAGTATTTAAGTTATATAGATTCACTGTAGCCTTAGGTACAACAAACTGTAACACAAAAATCAGTCGCCCTATTACAATATTATGTTGATGATACAGTACAGACAATTAACACCTCACAAGTAAGTCCTGTTTTTCACACATATCATTTCAACATGGAACTGCGTAAACAGTTGATCGTATGATAAATGAACTGACATATTGTGCTGTATTGCAATGTATCATATTGTTATTATTGTACTATATTGTATGGCCTTGTGTTTTATTGTAGACTACTTTGAGTTAAAGAATATTGTCTTGCATGAGATCTGGGGCGCTCTGTGTTTTGTGTTTAGGAAGTGTGCCATAGGCAAGTTACGCTGACAGAGCATAATCTTCCTTGAGTCCAAGGCTGTGTACTGTGTTCATGATATCTACGCCACCAGCTCAGCTGTCCTATTTTCTCTATGAAATTCATAACTGGACAGTGACATGAGTGCAGAATATGATATGCTTTACTGAGACTTTGGTTTTGAGCCTCCTCCAGAAGTCTTTTAAAGAACTGGATTTAATTATGATGTTTATACCTGGGGACAGAGCTCCATGGAACAGTAATGTCAGGAGCGATTCAAATCTTCGTCTTCAACTACTTTCAGATGATGGGCTCAAAACTCTAACCACTACGCTTTTGAACAGTAAAAAGAACTGGGGCAAAGGGAATGTATATTTTTGTTTCTAATGTAATGAAGCAACACAGAGGTAAATTAGCAGCAGCCAATAGCTATAGATCTCTTTGTCTCTATCTGCCTGTCTGTCTCTGTCTGTCTGTCTGTCTGTCTGTCTGTCTGTCTGTCTCTCTCTCTCTCTCTCTCTCTCTCTCTCTCTCTCTCTCTCTCTCTCTCTCTCTATGCGTGTGCGCGCGCGTGTTGTGTGTGTGTGTGTGTGTGTGTGTGTGTGTGTGTGTGTGTGTGTGTGTGTGTGTGTGTGTGTGTGTGTAATACAAAACAACTATAATTAATCAAAACATTTTTGCAAGAGCCCTTGTCTTTATGGCAGGAAGCTGGTTTTTCTTCATGTGTAATCAAATATGATGTGAACCACAGACGTTGCTGAGAGACTGTAAAACCATCGCTGTAGCCACGAGTTATGTTCTCCTGTGGCCCTTTTCACCTGTCTAATCCGTAGGCGGTATCACGTACGGCGTTAGTCACTGCCTTCAATGGCCTTGAGACAACTCTGCTGAATTCACGGATTCTCATGCCGCTGGGTTTGGTGATACTGCCAATGAGGGAAGCCGGTAGTCTGCCTTTTTGTTTCTTTTTTGCCTTGGTCTTGCCTTGAAAAACAGTCTTTACATGAAATTTGCCATTGAGTAGCAGTGCACTTAATGTGTAGGTATGCTTGACCATTGGCTGGTGGTCTGCCTTCTTTTTCTGCCTTAAAAGACAATCTTTATAAGTAGTTTACCATTAAGTGGCAATGCACTTATTGTGTAGGTTTTCTGACCATCGGGTCTATTGAAATCATTCATTTTTGCTCACGACCTCGAGATCAAGAATGTGTCAAGAAAGGTCTTCACCTCTTGTCTTGCACTTCCCCCTGCATACTATGACCTTAATGCATGTTGAATATCTGCCATGGTTTTATCCAATAAGTAAGACCAAGATGATTAGATACTTGCCTTTCAGACTACAGTGGCTTCTGGATAAAACGAACTATTCATGTATGCAGTAATTGGATAGCCATACCTCATTTTGACAGGCAGCACTTAAATGTGTCAGTAAGGTATATACGATTGTCAACAGCCGCAACACAATGATTCTAGACCTTTTTTTTTTTATTCTGCTGGACACCTGGTCGCTTAGAGTGTAGCTACTGCCAGTGTATTAGCAAGAGGGTGGGGGTGGGAGGAAGAGTCGGTCATATTAATAAACGTGGCCAAGGCACAACAGCTTTGCTATTGATGTGAGCTAAGTATTGAGGTATCCATAAAACTGCCTTTATCTTGTTCAATGATTTCTTTCAATTGTTTTCAGCAATATCAAGCTCTTAGCGGAACACCTCGAACTCTAAGTCCAAAGAGAAAACATACCATGAAGTTAGAGTATGCCTGGCTACGTAGTCGGTGCATCTGACAGTCATATACCAACTACAGAGGATTTCACCCTCTGAAATGAACAGTACATATTGATTTTATTTATTCTTTTATTTCGTGGATAATGGAATAAGCACTCATGTGCTTTTTTATCCAGTCCCCGTGTGTAGGCAGTTTTGTAAATTTTTTCATCCAATCCCACTGGCACACCAATGGCCTACTCTTCCAAAAAGTGGAACGGGATTTAACATGTGCGCAAGATGTTTTGCATGAGTTCGCACACAGGGCCTCAGTTTAGAGTCTCATCCGAAGGACTTTTGAGGAGAGTAAAGTTGGCACTGATGTTAACTCCAGAGGAAGCAATCCTCTTGAACGGGAATCGAACCCGGGTCAGCAGATCACGGGCGGATCATGCTAACCACCAGGCTGTCCCATCCCCCGTATTGTCATGCCATGAGCTTGTCATTGCTGAGCATTTCAAAGCATAACCATATCTTAATTAATGACAGCAGGCTTGTCACTTTACTGACATCAATAACTGGCAAAGCTTTTGGCTTGAGCCACGAACTAGATTCGGATACCTTTCCAACACGATATAATGGTATCCTGCCACCTCTCAGTCAGTCAGCACAAACCAATCAAGACACAGCACGCACATTCTCTGGCTGACCGATAGCGTTCAGCACGTGCAAAAGCACCCGTGACAGCTTTTAAGGTGCATGTGTGGTGACTTCCGGAGCGGTGATACAATGGAAGGAAGTACGGCTTTAATTTACTAATGGATCGTTAGCGCTACATCCGGAAATAACGGAGGGGCAAAATTGTTGGTTTATATATATATGTATGTGTGTGTATGTATGTAGGTATATATATATATATATATATATATATATATATATATATATATATAAATATATATATATATATATGTTTACAGCTAACAAGGGTCTAGAAGAAGAAATGGTATCTGAAGTCTTTTTGATATATTTGTCAACAAGGTTTCAAGTTATTCCAGTTACACGTTTGAACGCCACATTTCCAAAATGTTATGAAGCACTCTGCCATTGCAGATATCTAAAGCGATAAGGGGGAAAAAATACAAGTTGTGCTATTGAGAGCAGTGCATCATCAGTCAGTGAGGAGATTAGACAGTCAAGCAGAAAGTGCCAGTCACTTGCTGCTCTGAGCAGTTCTCTTCTAGACCCTTCACTCCTCCCATTTCAGCAGTTATTTTGCATCCCAGCAGTCCATGAATTGTTGGTTTAGGAGGCATCAGAGCATATTTTTGTCTCTGCATGTGCGCTCTCTCTCTCTCTCTCTCTCTCTCTCTCTCTCTCTCTCTCTCTCTCTCTCTCCTCTCTCTCTCTCTCTCTCTCTCTCTCTCTCTCTCTCTCTCTCTCTCTCTCTCTGCTTGTGTGTCTGTTGTTATTTACTTGACTATTGCTTACTAAGGCGTAGCCTTTTCTTTGTATACTTAACGGTTATGGTTTGGTTTTGTTTTGTGTCGTCAAGATGTTTCATTCATTCGAGAAATGGCTAGCTATCTTTGAAAGGAAGAGTGTGAGGTGGGGAAGAGAAGGCATACTCACGTCACAAGTAGGAACCTCTGTCTGATTAGTATTTAACTGCACAAGCAGTCATCGTTATCAACGGTATCTTCAGCACCCTCACCGTCATGAACTATTCCTTTTTTATTAAAAAAAGTTATGTGCCGATCAATAATCATGAAATTAAACATGAGCAAAGTAGATTTTGAAGTGGATAATTCATTCCAATCAAAGTTTGCATTAGCCTACACACACGTTGACAGAAAGACAGACACGGAGCTGAAGAAAGACTACATAAATCCCCAGAGAAAGACAAAAGAAAAGAATGTAGCCGTCCTCACCAAAACAAGAGAGGGAAAAAAATGGAAACAAATAACAGAAATAAAGAAGTGGTCAAAGAACAACAACAAAAAACCACAACAAAGCAAAATATAACAAGCCAACAGATCAAGAAATATTGACAGAGACATTCAAATCAAAATGAATAAAAAAAGGATGAATAAAAACAAAACCAGAACAAAAAATATCCAGCACACATCAAGGCGGCTAAACTACAATCAGTATTCTTTGCAGCCCTACGCCTAACTGCCGGACATTTGTTCTGTTTCTTGTTTGTTTTGTTTTGTTGTGGGATTTTTCCCCTCAATTTCTAATCTCCACCATCTCACCTTCACTCCACCTCAACTCTCAATGGGAAAAAAAACGTGTCTATAGCAGTTTTATCAACAACCTCGCTAACCCCCACGCCCCCCACCCCAACACATCAAGTCTTCTTTATTTTTATTTTTTGAACGTTCAATATCTGGCAATAAAATGAAGAACACAAGCTCTTAACGTTTGAACAGGTTTGTGGCCTTGTTCTTCCTATCCAAGGGTCTTTATCAAAGGCATTCGGTTTTTTTGTGTTTCCTGGTTATGCCTTTTCTTTTCTGCTTTTTCCATGCTCCTTCCGTTATTTTCTCTCACTGTTATCGCCTTCATTTGTTCTATTTTCAGACCCACTGCTTTGACGATAAGAGAAGGCTTTGTATTACGAGAACGCTGGCAACAATTTGGGTCTTTCGGTTCTTAATTGCAATCCCTGTTGTTCGGACAAGGTCGACACATTTTTTGGGGGTAGGTGTGTTTTTTGTGTTTGGTCGAGCAGTGTAACTATGGTGTGCGTGTGTGTGTGTGTGTGTGTGTGTGTGTGTGTGTGTGTGTGTGTGTGTGTGTGTGTGTGTGTGTGTGTGTGTGTGTTCCTATGTGTGTGTGTGTTCGTATGTGTGTGTTTGTGTGTTCGCGTGTGTGTGTGTGTGTGTGTGTGTGTGTGTTCGTATGTGTGTGTGTGTGTGTTCGCACGCGCGCTTGTGTGTGTGTTCGTATGTGTGTGTGTGTTCGTATGTGTGTGTGTGTGTGTGTGTTCGCGCGCGCGCGCGTGTGTGTATGCGTGTGCGTGTGTGTGTGCGTGTGTGTATGCATATTATGTAAGTCAAAGTCAAAGTCTAACCTTTATTTCCAGATGGTACATTGAATAAACAAAACACTTGCTTTTTTTCGTCAAGCCATCTAAGAGAAAAAAATAATAACAATAACAACAACAGCAAACAACAACAACAACACACAAACAAACAAAATACCAAACCTTATTGAAAAGGAAATTATAATGATAAAGATGACGATGGTGACTGCGAAGATAATGACGATGACGATATTAATAAATAATAATAATAATGATAATAATAATAATAGTAATAGTAATGATAATAATAATAATGTATGAAATTTATATAGCGCTGAATCTTGTAAAGCAACAAATCAAAGCGCTCAGATGACTTTTTTCTTTTCTTTTTTAATTCGTGTGTATGCGGGTTTTTTTAATTTTGTCATCTGTTCCCACCCATACACAACGGCCTACTCTTTCGAACAGCGGAACAGGATTTAACGTGTGCGCAAGATGTTCTGCATGGGTTCGCACACGGGGCCTCGGTTTATAGTCTCATCCGAAGGATGAGGTAACAATGACAATCACTACTGCCAGAAATATCAATGAAGACGATGATAATACGATGAAACTATTAATCAAAAACATTACAGCAGATCATGTAGCAATAACCAACACAATCCAAACTTAAATACACACATACATATATAACCATAGGTTCACCCACTTATGCTACTATTTGCTAACCATTAACCACAGTTTTAACACACACACACACACACACACATACACACGCCCACTCCAACACCCACAAGCCCGTGCTGGCGTGCAAGCAGGCATGCACGTAGGCATGCATGCGCGCATACATTCATGCACACACACACACACATCATACTACAAGGTCACATTTTTAAAAATCTATCGATTAAGAATATTTTTTTTTAAAGTTGTGCAGGAAACAATCTAAGAATGATGAAAAATACGCATTGGTTAGGAGGGAGGAATTACAATTCGTTTTCTTTACAGTTATCTATTAGATAGTTTTTCAAATGTTTTTAATTGCTTTTGGTGGGAATATCTTTTAACTCTCTTGGGAGATTATTCCATAACTGACTACAATAAAACTTGTCAAAGGGGTATTGTGTATTATGTAGAGGGGTGTTAAAGGACTGGGGAGGTCATCTGCAGTGTTTTGTCACAACATGTAATAAACAGCTGCGAAACAAGAATCAATGTTTAATACTAGAAGTTCCTTGACATCTTTGATTGATTGTTCGCAACATGTAATAAACAGCTGCGCACCAGCAATCAATGTTTAATACTAAGAGTTCCCTGACATCTTTGATTGATTGTTTCATCTTGATTTGGAAGTAACACTTCTTTCCACACCTCAATAGACGGCTGGCTGGCTGGTTGGTTGGTTATTTTCACTGTTTTTGTTTGTTTGGGTTTTTATTTTGGTTTGTGTTTGTGGGAATTTCTCCCATGACAGTAGAACACTTTCTCCAGACATGTCCAACACACCAAAAACCCTAAGGATCGATAGCTGACCTACAGACCTGCCGATGAGATACAAGCTCTTCGGACCCTTGGAGGGCCTTAGATATACCATAGCATTCGTCAAGGCTACCGGAGTTGCTGTCTGAGCGTTGAAATACGACGACGACGAAGAAGATACTAATCTAGTTACTACAAAACAAGTCCTTTACGCCTGCATGCCCCAATACAGCGAAACATCTGCATGCAGCAGAGCATACAAAATATACCTTGGCTTTTTTCTGGTTTGTATCTTGTCTTATTCTTTTGTTTAGAGAGTGTTTTTAATCCGTACCTTTGTTGGCCAAGTGTTGTTTTTTTCTGGGAGAGAAATTATCTAATATACTGTTTAGTAAATCTCTCACCCTTACTGTTATAAAAAACCGAAAATCCAAGGGTTAGGTTCACGTCATACTATCACACACGTTAGTGTATATATAGCAGACTTAATGTACGCCATATGCTTACCGCCAACAGGGACATCATTACCTCGTTTGTAGAGATCTGCTTAGCATCTTGTGCTGTAGTGAAGTTGGCGTCAGGCTTTTTTGTTTTTGATGTATGATGCCAAAGAAAGCATTCTCTCTGTGTGCACGTGTGTAAATCCACAAGAGACATCAAACATGCGCAGACACAGACACACACAGACACACAGACACACACACACACACACTCACACACAGACACACAGACACAGACACACAACACACACAAAACACACACATACACAACAACTCTCTCTCCTCTCTATCTCTATCTCTATATCTATCTATCTATCTATCTATCTATCTGTCTATCTATCTATCTTTCTATCTATCTATCTCTATCTCTCTATCTCTGTCGGTCTGTCTGTCTCTCTCTGTCTGTCTTCTGTCTCTGTCTCCCTCTCTGTTCTCTCTCTTCTGTCTGTCTGTCTCTCTCTCTCTCTCTCTCTCTCTCTCTCTCTCTCTCTCTCTCTCTCTCTCTCTCTCTCCCAGGACTAAGTCCAATTAATGCAGCAGCAAATCTAGCTAGCCATGCGGCACACAGACCATACCTTGTAAACATTTTGGCAAGGAGCTCGGTTTCTTTCATGCCCAGTTAAAGGTTACGAGAACCACGCAGATGCTGCACATTGACTTGCTAGCCAGTCCCCTTAGCCATGAGGGATGAATATACCACTGCCTGTATGAGTTCATCAGTTCCAAAATCAGAATGATGCGCTCTCTGGTCATGTCAATCTTCTTATATGCATGTGAATCATGGACCCTCACAGCGGATCTAGAGAGAAGAATCAGAGCTGTAGAAATGAGGCGCTTCCGAAGACTCTTAGGCATCTCGTACAAAAACCACATAACGAATGAAAAAGTCAAGAGACGCATCCGCAATGAAATCGTGCCCTATACTGACCTTCAAACACTCGTCAGACGTGGCCCTACTTAATGATCATGAAGATAAGTTAATAAGAATAAGTGATGTCGGGTGATAAATACACTTATATTTACTTGCCTTCTGAACCGTTGAGTTTTGTCTTCCGGAAACGACTTATCTATGGATATCAATGTTAATCGCGTTTGTGATACCTCACTTGGAAACAACAATACTTAAAGGGTCTCAGAGTAGTACAAAAAAGCATAACTAATTTGTAAAGAGAAACTCGTTGATGTGTACAACCACTCTGTGGTCAGATATTCGTTTTTGTATACCATTGCAAATCAGGGTAGATTTCTCTGTGTGAAGTTTGGGCTGCTCTGTGTCTCTCTCTGTCTCTCTCTCTCTGTCTCTCTCTCTGTCTCTCTTTGTCTCTCTCTGCCTCTGTCTCTCTCTGTGTCTCTCTCTGTGTCTCTCTCTGTCTCTGTCTCTCTGTCTCTCTCTGTCTCTCTCTGTCTCTCTCTCTCTCCATGGAGAGCGTGTAACCACCAGACCAGCTCCAGCCTTTCTTTTTGTTTTATTTCCCTGTGTGCATTTGTTGTCATTTCTCTATCGAAATTGGCGTGGTCCCCTCCCCCCCGCTCCCCTAAAAACAGAGAGAGAGAGAGACAGAAACAGACAGACAGACAGACAGAAAGAGAATAAGTCGTATACTCCAAAAAACTGCATCATTAGTAAACCTTGGAGCTCTAGCCGAGGAACATACGAGAAAAAATACAAACAAACAGACAGACAAACAAACAAATAAGCAAAAATAGAGAGAGAGATGACAAAATGATATCAACTGGGGTTAAAATCAAAGAAGAAATCTGATGAGGTTTTTGATAGAAAGTAGCGGCTCCACAGGTTCAATTTACCAGGCGATTCAGATCAATGTCCCTTTACCTTCATCTTTTTCTCTCATTTGGCCATTTAAAACGCCAGTTCTTCTTCTTCTTCTTCTTCTTCGTCGTCGTCGTCGTCGTCGTCGTCGTCGTATTCGAATGCTCAGACAGCAACTAATGTTGTCCTTCAAATGAGCGAAAATGCCAATGCCTTGTAAGAGTTAATGAGATTGGAAGCAATCAATCCTGCTGAAACATTGTGGTCTGTTTGAGACTGTTTGAGGTTCATGTCATTACTTTTTTTAATTTCCTGTTTTCTTCTCTTTCACCACTCATCCTTTCTATCTGTCTGTCTCTCTGTCTCTGTCTGTCTGTTTGTATGAATGTTCCTCTGTCTTTGTCTCTCTTTGTCTGTCTGTCTGACTCGGCACTACTGCGCAGAGCCGAGGACCGAGATGGATGGAGGAGGCTTACCACGGCATCGTCTTTCATGTCTCCCCCACGACCGCCAAGGTCACGGGTCTGATGATGATGATGATGTCTGTCTGTCTGTCTGTTTGAATATCCCTCTGTCTCTGTCTTTGTCTGTCTGTCTGTATGTATGTATGTCTCTCTGTCTCTGTCTTTGTCTGTCTGTCTGTCTCTGTCTGTCTGTATGCATGTCCCTCTGTCTTTGTCAGTCTGTCTGTATGCATGCATGTCCCTCTGTCTGTCTTTGTCTGTCTGTCTGTCTCTTTCTGTCTGTATGAATGTCCCTCTGTCTCTGTCTTTGTCTGTCTGTATGTATGTCCCTCTGTCTCTGTCTTTGTCTGTCTGTCTGTATGTATGCACGTCCCTCTGTCTCTGTTTTGTCTGTCTGTCTTTATGTCCATTTGTCTCTGTCTTTGTCTGTCTGTCTGTATGTATGTATGTCCATTTGTCTATGTCTTTGTCTGTCTGTATGTATGTATGTATGTCCCTCTGTCTCTGTCTTTGTCTGTCTATCTGTATGTCCCTCTGTCTCTGTCTTTGTCTGTCTGTATGTCTGTTTCTCTCTCTGCCTCTCTCTCCCTCTCTCTATCTATGTATCTCTCTGTCTCT
>CM054136.1:53868178-53873178 GCA_028751875.1 Rapana venosa
TTTAAAAATGTCCACTCACCACCATATTAAACAAAAATAAGCAAGATTCAACACAAAAACATGTTAAACGAAAATCAGTTATTACTTTTGGGGGAATAAACATGCTGTCTCGTCTTCTATAGCGTTCCTGATCTACTATTTTCAATGCTGCTCGTGCCAATTTTTTTTTTCCCAACCCAAACCAAAACGCAGGCTTGTCATAATTACCGTATCCTCGTATCCTAGTCCTCATCGCATCTGTGTATCCTCAGAGGTAGAAGTGTTCGGGGATCTGAACAATATTAGGCCCCTGTGAGGCTCCCAACCAGGAGGGTCCTGCACCGTTGCTTTGTCACTTTGATGGTGTTCAACGGTGTCCATCCTAAACTACCATTATCATACAGGACACTGTTGACTAAGCGCCTGACTGACAACACTCATAGCTTAGCTACGGACTTGGGGATGAAGAGGAACCACCGTCTCTGAAGGATTTGGAACGAAGTCAACACGTACGCATTAAAGAGCACGGGAACTAGAAGACCAGACAGAAGAAAGAAAAACAGGTTCCACTTGTTACTGTGATTTTTTTAATTTATCCAATAATGGTTGGCAGTGGTGGGAATGATGCAACGACAAAGCCTTGGAAGAGCATCAACTTTCAATACTTTTTACTTTTCCTTCGTCGAACGCTGAGACAGCAAGTATTGTTGTCTGTCGTATGAGAGAAAATGCGTTGCGCTGCCATTAAGCGTCTGACAAGTCAGGCCTAGTGAATCAGAATTTTTGGGGGAGAGAGATATGTTATATTCTAAAGCTTTCTGGGGGAAAAAGAAGAAGGCTAATGGAACAAGAAGGAGACAGGAAGAAAAAGAATGAATCAGAAGCTAAGGGATAGAAAAGAGGGGATACAATGCACAAAATTTCTAAAAGGTGGGGATGCTATTTATACTGACAGATCCGCGTCAACCCGACAAAGGATTTCAACCTTTTTAGCAAGCGGTATGCTCTATGCTTTTTATCGTTCTATATCCAGGTGTCAACAACCTCTAAGACATGCACAAACCTGCAGAACGGGTCAAGCACTCCGTGCAACACTTTAGAATGGCATCCTTCAAGTTGATAAAAAGCTCGAATGTATCATTCCAGTCTTCCCAACAAGCCCAAAACAATTCACTCTGGGACTCTATCTGGAGTCTAAAAACCCTTCGATTTTTACAAGACTCAAAACCTCGCCTTTCCACCTAAAGCATCATCAACATCCAAAGTATTTTCAAAATAATAGAAACTGAGCTTTTGGTTTTCATCAATTATGTGCCTGACAGTATTGTACTTGCCCTTAAGGGTAGATTAAACAGTATTTTGGACTTGAATCGACTTGACTATTTCAACTTTGTCTGTTTCGTTTAGTTTTTCTCTTTGTACTGCTTGGTAAGAGTCGAGGTTACAATGGTTGCTATATATATGAACTTAACCTAGGAACATTATTCTTCTTTTGGTACCTAAACAAGCTTTCCTAAGCCATTAAATCTGTACGCCTTTGTTGACTTATGTTTTTACCACGTTTATATCAATGAGAAGTCAGTGACAATAATAAGTCAGTGGCAATGGCAAAGCCAGTGATAATGGCAAAATCAGCGACAATGGCAAAGTCAGTAGCTCTGAGAAAAGTATAATACAGAGAGAGACAGACAGACAGACAGAGATGAGAAAGGGAGACAGAAAGACAGACAGAGAGATGGACATACAGAGACAGACAGGGATTACTTCAGATGTGATCACGCAGCCAAAATCATCGTCTTAACACCATCACGAAACAGACGCATTTGATACGTTCTTGCTCGAAGCCTGGGGGAAGAAGAATTGCGACGAAGAAGAAGAGGAAGAAGAAGAATGCGAGGAAGAAGAAGAAGAAGAATGCGAGGAAGAAGAAGAAGAAAGAAGAATTGCAAAGAAGAAGAAGAAGAAAAAGAAGAAGAAGAAGAAGAAGAAGAAAAGAAGAAGAAGAAGAAGAAGAAGAAGAAGAAGAAGAAGAAGAGAATTTGAAGAATGTTTAGAATTTAAGAATTTGAAGAAAAAGAAGAAGGAGAAGGAGAAGAAGAAGGAGAAGAAGAAGAAGAAGAAGAAGAAGAAGAAGAAGAAGAAGAAGAAGAAGAAGAAGAAGAAGAAGAAGAAGAAGAAGAAGAAAGAAGAAGAAGAAGAACAAGCACAAGAAGAAGAGAATATGAAGAATGTTTAGAATTTGACGAAGAAGAAGAAGAATTTGAGGGAGAAGAAGAATTTGAAGAATTTGAAGAAGAATTTGAAGAATTTGAAGAAGAATTTGAAGAAGAATTTGAAGAAGAAGAAGTAGAATTTGAAGAAGAAGAAGAAGAAGATCTATCTATCTATCTATCTATCTATCTATCCATCCACCTATCCATCTATCCATCTATCCATCTATCTATCTATCTATCTATCCTTCTATCTTTCTTCCTTTCTTTCTTTCTTACTTACTTTTTTTCTTACTTTCTTTCTTTCTTACTTTATTCCTGTGTGTCTGTCCGTCTTCTTTATGTTATTCCTGTCTTGCTTTCATTTCCCCCCTCTTTATTTCTGTATTTCTTTTGTTCTTTGTCGTCCTTTTCATATAGATAAATAAGGAAAGAGGAGATTCATTTTTCGCTCGTGTCAGTTCTATCCATTTTAGCCTCAATCAATGGTGATGTTGTTTGTTTGTTTTTGTGGGCGGGTGGAGGATACATTCCACAAATAAGACAAAACTGCAAGTTTTTAATTTTCTTTTACCGAACGCATTGATATATTGCACACGAAGTGTGGTTCGCACTTCCTCATTGTGTCAGCCTTTTTAATCCTGCATCATGGTTTTTGCTATAAAACCAAAAAAAAAAAAGATGTGAACAAATCATACACTTTTGTTTTTCATTTGTTGAGCGTTGAAGACATTTGGAATCGGGATTGTTTCCTTAAGACATAATTCATCGTTTATTTTGTGTGTATTTCCTGACAAAAGACAGTCATACAGGAAAGTTGTTCATAGACGTAAAACCTGATGAAGACTTCTCAAGTACTAAACAATGATACAGTGTTCGAAATTAACTGTAAGATGACAAAACTTTCAAAAATGTAAACATGCCTAACAGTCGTGCAAGTGTTGGCGTATGCTCAAAAATACGCGCGCGTGTTTGCGCACGCTTGTGTGTCTCTCCTCCCCCCCACCCCCCATAACCACTCATCCTCAACTAAACCCGCACACCCCTCTTAAAGACACACCGGCGGGATAGCCTAGTGGTCAGAACATTGCGCTCGCAATCTGACGACCCGGGTTCGATTCCCGTTCAAGGGGATATTTTCCCCTGGAGTTAACATCAGTGCAGACTCCACTCTCCCCAAAAGTCCTTCGGATGAGACTATAAACCGAGGCCCCGTGCGCGAACGCACGCAGAACATCTTGCGCACACGTTAAATCCTGTTCCGCTTTTCGGAAGAGTAGGCCATTGTGTGCCGGTGGAAACAGATGACAGAATTTACAAAACCGCATACGCACGGGGACTGATGTAAAAAAGCACATGAGTGCTTATTCCATTATCCTCGATATAAAAGAATAAAATACAAAAAAATTAAAACACCTTTCACACACACCGATCCACATCCACCCACACTCATATATATATGCGCGCGTGTGTGTGGGCACATGTTTCACTTCTCGCTAAACATGGGCATTTACATGTAACAGTCAGCTAAGAGGCAATTTACTGCCTTTGAGCGTGTAAAGAAAAGCAATGACCTGATTTTTCTGACATCCATTTTTTGTTCTTTACTTCTCCCTCCTCCTTTCTTTATTTCCCGTTTTTCTTTTGTCGTTCCCTTTCTTTTCAATTTTCTTTTATTTATATGCTTCGTGTCTTACATTTTTATGGTGGACTCTATCCCTTAAATATAAGCAATAACAGAACTATTTTTTTCATGTTCCATTCCACTTGCTGAGAAAAGTGTGCTATTTTCTAGCATTTTCTCTATTTCACTTAATTCTTCAACAAAACTCACGCAGAAAAGAAAGCCATTCATAGATACAAAGGTCAAACGACTAGGTTTTATTTTTATAATATTTGATAAACAGAGAGACAATATTGCTAAAATAGAATCAGTATATCAAATGTAGAAATGTACAAAAACTTTCATATATGTACGTTTGTACACACACAAGCACACGCACAATCACACACACACACACACACACACACACACACACACACCACACCACAACACAACACAACACAACACCACACACACACACACACACACACACACACACACACACACACACACACACACACACACACCACACACACAACACCACACCACAACACACACACACACAACGAGTACTTTATCAGTTACAAAGTACCAGCGATCCAACATCTCATATCTCTGACATGAATGCCTGCTTTGACTTCCGAGGGTACATACTTATGGTCAAGGTACAAATAAATGTGTCCCATAAACTATACGGTCATAGGGGAGCCAGACATCAGATACCTCAGCTTCTCTAGGTGCCAGCATATTGAGCGCGGCGCCATCTCCTCTCCCTCGCTGCTTTACCTTCCCTGACCCTAAAGATGCAGGTATCCATTCACAGCTGGGTGAACTGGGTGACTGTATGGAAGCCAAGGCGCGCAAGCGGTCACCCATCCAAGTGGTAGCCACGCTCGATGCTGCTTAACATTGGCTGGGGGAAAGCGAGTGTTCTGACCACTGAGCTATCACGTACCCCTTAAAATTGTAGATGATAGATAAACACGGGCAGAAAGGAATGATGGCGGGCACAGTATCTATACTACCATTTCCGAGGCTAGGCAGTAAAGTGTAGATAGAATACAGCTGTAAAACTAGCGTATCTATTCTTGCCTCCAGTAGAAATGGGGCCCATCGTTCTGTCTGTCTGTCTGTGTCTGTCTTTTCTTTTCTTTTTCTTTTTTTTCACAAGCTCCAAGGAACAATAAGAACGAGAAGAGATAAGAATC
>CM054136.1:53878178-53883178 GCA_028751875.1 Rapana venosa
GGTTTGATCCTTGTTTGGGCCCGAAACTTTCCCTTCCCTATCCATTAGACCATGAGTGGTGGTCTGGGTGCTAGCTAGTCTTTCGGATGAGACAATAAATCGAGGTCCCGTGTTTTACATACAATTATTTAGAGTTGTCCCTGGCAAAACATCTGTAGAAAAGGCTACTGTATTAGGGAAGTACATACAGTTGCAGACAGGAAAAGAAAAAATATATATATAGTGGGTAGCGCTGTTCTTGAGGCGGCATGCTCTCCCTGGGAATTTCACGCAGAGAATTCTGCCATGACTTAAAGTGGTATAAAATATAAAAAATGGATATACTCTTCTACTTTATTTCCTATCTTGTATAATTTGTGTACAGGCTTGGCTCATAAACTTTGCTCAACTAGAATAGCGAGCAAATCGCAAGCCAGTTTTTTTCTTACAAAACAGAATGTGGTCTTCTTCCAGCCTTTAAAAGACTGCCGCTGGATATTTAATAACATGGAGGTATGGCTTCACTCGCGTGATGACATCACCATCATGTAAATCTAGCCTCTCGTGTGTGATAGACAACACGACCCAGGGAAACAAATGTCCTACTTAAGCTACTCACGTGAAACGTGATGTGTAGCGCTGGGGGTGAAAGATCTGAAGACCAGAATGAAACTTTGAAAAAAGATCAAAGAACTAACCCTTGACAATATTTATGACGACTGTGAGAAGAGGGTACTATGATAATTAATGACCTTGTTCAAGATGGTACTCATGAACAGTAATGGTGATCACGGTTGGCAATAATGAAATTAAGTCATTTGCATTCCAAATGTAATCGGGAAAGTTGAAAAATATGTGATGGTGGCTGTGGCTCTGATATCAAGATTATGTAAATATATTTTTTAGCTATTTGAAGTGTGTTGGATGTTAAACGCTAATTACTTTCTGTTGGTTAGATGATAAGATTATGTACTATATGGTTCCATGAACTTCATTATAAATTCTATGTAGTATGTACTTCCAGATACTTTATTGTGAATTTCCAAATTGTTAATATATAATTAGTTTATTGTTCATTATATTAGCTATCTTTTTACCAATAGTTTATAGTCGATGCCAACATTTCTTATATTTATGTTGAGGATGGTCAAACTGCTGTCTGTCACGTGAGCGAAAACGCATCGGGCTCCTGTTAAGCGCCTGACAAGTCAGGCCCAGCGCATCCGAATTCGACATAGGAGAAAACCGTTATTTTCTCAGTCTTCCTGGCCAAAAATAAAAAGGCAGAGGAGTGAATCCAGAAAGCAGAAAGTAGACAAGGAGGTGACAGGAAGACAAGGATCCAGGCAGACACAAAAGAGATGAATAGAAAAGAGGGAGTTTCTAGCACAGGATTTCCAGAAGGCGGTGATGCTATTCATACTGACAGACCCCCGGCATCCCCACGGGGGGAATAATGGTTCTAGTTCCTGGATCAAACGGGGCGTCCGCCTTGATTAGATCTCTTTGTCACCTGGGCTGGAAGCAATATATATAGCAACAGCACAACAACCTCTCTCTCTCCCTCTCTCTCTCTCTTTCTCTCTCTCTCTCTCTCTCTCTGCTCTCTCTTCTCTCTCTCTTCTCTCTCTCTCTCTCTCTCTCTCTCTCTCTCTTCTCTCTCTCTCCCCTCTCTCTCTCTTCTCTCTCTCTCTCTCTCTCTCTCTCTCTCTCTCTCTCTCTTCTCTCTCTCTCTCTCTCTCTCTCTCTCTGCTCTCTCTCATCTCATCCTCCTCTTTCTTCTCCCTGTCTCTCTCACACACATCACACTCTCATCTACACCACACACTCACATCACTCTCTCTCTCTCTTCTCTCCCACTGTCTTCTCCCTCTCCATCACACACATCACAAACACACAAACACACACAACACACACACACACACACACTGCAACAACAAACACACTGACAACACACAACAAACACACACACACTGCACTACAACACACTCACAGACAAACACCTGACAAACAAACACAACAGACACACACAGAGCATGGAAGCTGCATCAAATCAGTCACCACTGATGTTACCGCCATGAACGAAGACAGAAAAAACTCGCTGGACAGTCCACAGACAGTTATTAACTGGCTATCATCAGAACAGTCCATATGTTCGGCATGTGACAGGCTGATGAAACAATACCTAGCTTGGCAGTCTCAGAATATGTGATGTATCTTGCAATGAAAGCAAGCACTAGATTAAACATCTAGGTGTGACAGTCCACAGACATAATATTTCTGCTATTATCAGTAATTATTGTAATCTAGGTAATTAAAGTTAATCTTGTAATGAACGAATACTAAAACAATCTGATTCATTGTAATTTCATCTTTGAGATAAACTAAGCTAAACTTTTTAAGTTAAGTCGATATCATATATATACAAAAGATTCAATCAACAATTCGAAGAAAGCTGAACTCAGTACAACTTACATCTAGTCATTGAAAAAAATCACAGGTATGAAATAAACCTATCTTTAATACTTGAGATCCTAGAAAAGGGTTAAGTCGGATATCAAAATAATACCAAAAGACAACAACAACAAAATTCGAAGAAACCAGCGACTCGTAAACTTAACATCTAAGATAACATGACAAAAAGACAAGGTAGTAAATAAATCCTTCTTTTATTGGGAGATCCTCAGAAGCACTCAGGAGATGATGTGGGCGTCTGGGGTTTATTTTCCTGCCAGTGGAAAATGAACGAACACAGACAAACCAAAGCGGACACCTTCAAAAACATATCATTGATGACTGTCATACCAGCATCTGGATTTTCCAGGCTTTTTTCCATAAACAAGTCATCCATATGGAGCATTATGTATGATAAGAATAGTTACCTCTAGCAGTCTGGTAATCGTGATGCTGTTGGGATTTTTGTTTAAATCCCGAGCTACTGCCAGTAACTGTCTAGTTTTGCGAGACAGTGTTGAATCGTCCTCATGCTTAGTACATAGTCACTGATATATCTCCATTTCCCAATAAAAGAAATTAAGATAAACTCCTTGATATGGAGAATATAAAACAAAATACACCCCCATTTTATTACTTGTACATAATCTTGAATGAACTTTAATCGTAAAAGGTAAGTGCGATATTAACAAAAATACCATCAGACAAATCAGAATTCGAACAAATCAGCGACTCGTAAACTGAAGATCTAAGATAATCATGACAAAAAGACAAGGGAGTAAATAGATCCCTCTTTTATTGGGAGATCCTCAGAAGCACTATGAGAAGGAAAGCTACTTAAGCCCTCAAGAGATGATGTGGGCGTCTGGGGGTTTTTCTCCTGCCCGTGGAAAATGAACGAACAGAGACAAACCAAAGCGGACGCCTTCAAAAACATATCATTGATGACTGTCATACCAGCATCTGGATTTTCCAGCCTTTCGTTCCATAAACAAGTCAGTCAGATGGAGCATTATGTATGATAAGAATAGTTACCTCTAGCAGTCTGATAATCGGGATGTTATTTTTTTTTTGTCCCGAGCTACTGCCGGTAACTGTCTAGTTTTGCGAGACAGTGTTAAATACATAGTCACTGATATAATATCTTCAGTTCCGTACATTAAAAAAATGAAGATTAACTCCTTATTAATAATAATAATAATAATAATAATAAAAAAAATAATAATGATGATGTATGGAATTTATATAGCGCTGAATCTTGTAAAGCAACAAATCAAAGCGCTCATTATTAATATGGAGAATATAAACAAACTACACTCCAATTTCATTACTTTTACAATCATTAAATCGTAAAAAAAGTAAGTGCAATATTAACAAGAATAACAGGTGAAAAAAAACTAGAATTCCAACAAACCAGATACTCAGTTAACTAGAGACCGAAGAAACCATACCAAAAAAGACAAGGTAGTAAAAGGGATCGCTCTTCTATTGGGAGATTCACAGAAGCACTAAGAAAAGGAAATGCTAGTTAAGCCCTCAGGAAGTGATGTAGGCGTCTGTTTTTCCTGCCAGTGGAACATGAATGAGTAGGAGATGCACAGCAAAGTTGCCTGGGCTCTGTCTGGCTTTCTCTTCCGTCCACGAGTGGGCCAGCAGACGTTGCAGCGTGCACGCTAAGAGTGATTGCTTCTGACAGGCTGGGATAATGGTGTGACCAGCCACAGAAACACCAATGCCTGCCAAGAACTGGCCTGTTCTATAATTATAGTACTATGTTTAGACGTTTCTGCTCTCAGCACGTACTCACCGAGATGTCTTCAGTTACAGCAACAAACAAGGAAAGCTAGGGTTGTTGTTTTTTGGTAGAATCATGTATTTTTAAAAGCCTAAAAGCTCACTAAAAACTACTTTTATATTATTCTTTTTTTCTGTGATAATATGTTTTTTTTGTTTACTGGGTGTTTTTTTGCGTATGGCTTGTGGCCCAATGAATTTCTCTGTTTTGTGAGATTAAAAAGTATTTGACTTGAAAAATATTGTCTGTCATAATCATCATCACAAAAGGTAAAGTGAGAAAATTATCTTTTATAAAAATAAAAAAAATAAACCAGAACATTTTTTTAAACACTGCATTAGAACAAAAAAGAGGTTCAGCACATTTCAGACATCAGAATGTGAAACTAAAAATAGCCAGGGAATTAAACGAATCCCTCGTCGATTGGGAGATTTACACCCCAAAACCCCGAACTAGTAACTGGAAAGCTGGTTAACCACTCAGAAGCTGCTGATGCTGACGCCTTCTCTTCCTGTTAGTGAGACGTGAGTGACTACAGACAAACCCAAGTGGACACCACCAAAAACATACCACGGACAGTTGATCTTGGCAGTGCCCGTATTTATCCCAGACTTCTGGTCCACACACACGAGGAAGCAAGCACTACGTGTGAGGAAGAAGGGTTGCCTCTGGCAGTATGATAATAATAATATATGGAATTTATATAGCGCTGAATCTTGTAAAAAAACAAACAAATCGAAGCGCTTGCACTCAATCATTTACAGGCATGCAA
>CM054136.1:53893178-53895678 GCA_028751875.1 Rapana venosa
CTGTGTGTCTGTCTGTGTGTCTCTCTGTGTGTCTGTCTGTATGTCCTGTCTGTGTGTCTGTGTCTGTCTGTGTGTGTGTCTGTGGGTCTGTTTGTCTCTGTCTTTGTGTCTGTCTGTGGGTCTGTTATTTTGTCTCTGTCTGTGTGTCTGTGGGTCTGTCTGTGGGTCTATGTGTCTCTGTCTGTGTGTCTGTGGGTCTGTCTGTGGGTCTATTTGTCTCTGTCTGTGTGTCTGTGGGTCTGTGGGTCTATTTGTCTCTGTCTGTGTGTCTGTCTGTGTGTCTGTGTGTCTGTCTGTGTGTCTGTCTGTGACTGGGTCTGTTTGTCTATCTCTCTGTCTCTGTCTGTCTCTGTCTGTCTCTGTCTCTGTCTCTGTCTCTCCTTCTCCCTCTCTCTCTCTCTCTCTCTCTCTCTCTCTCTCTCCTTCTCTCCCCCTCTCTCTCTCTGCATGTCTGTGTGTATGTTTGTGTGTCTGTGTGTATGTGTGTGCATAGTTTCGTTTGCGTGTGAGCGCACGCACGCAGGTATTTCTGACATAGTATTCTAAAGCTGAAAAATGTTGTTCTGTTGTGCTCCGTCCTGCTCTGGAATCTGCCTGCTCTTCTCTGATGATCTTCTCAGCTTGTGGCTTCAGTCTGTTCAGGAGGATTCTTAGTATTATTTTGCTTGGATGGCTGATCAGGCTGATGGCTTTGGCTGAATGATAAACAGGGACTGTCTCCAAGGTGTTAGCCACTACCCTGTCCGTCACTTCTTTACACACATATACCTTGCACACGCACACAAACAAACACACACGCGCACATACACATACACTCACACACACGCACACACACGCAATCAAATACGCACACACACTTTCACACACTCCACACACACACCACATCTACACACATACAAACATCAAATCTACACACATACACAAACAAAAAGCACTCCCTCCAGCCCCCTTCCCCCTCACACACACACACACACACACTAACACACACACACTGGTATTACTTAAAGAGGAAAGGCGTTAACATTGAAACTTACTTACCCACACACATCTACACACACACAGTCCCCCGCGCACACACACACTCACACACATACACCCCTCCCCCCGCGCACACACACACAGCCCCCACCCCCAGCCCCACCCCCAACACACCCACATACACACACACCACACACACACACACACACACACACACACACACACACTTACACACACACTCACATTAACACCAGAAAAGCAGAAGCATTAAAGACGGTACAAAACAGAACACAAACGATACACACAAAGAAACCAGGCTGTCTGAGTAGAACAAAGCCACAGACAGTCAAGTCAAAACAAGCAGACTCAAGTCCAACACTTGCAGTGTTGATGCCGCAGACTGCTTTCCCTGTTGAACAAAGATGAGCAAGTGCACAGACGCAGTAAGGTGGAGGAGAACTTCGAAAAATATACCCAGAAGAGTTCATTGTTTTTGGCAGTGTTTTTATGGTTTTGTCCTGGTTTCTGTACTGAAACACTCATGGGTTTTGTGTGTGTGTGTGCGTGTTTTGTGTTTGGTTTTTTAGTCTTTTATTTCGAGGGTAATGGAATAAACACTAATGTGCTTTTTTTACATCCAGTCCCCGTGTGTATGCTGTTTTTTGTAAATTCTGTCATATGTTTCCACCGGCACGCAATGGCCTACTCTTACGAAAAGCGGAACAGGATTTAACGTGTGCGCAAGATGTTCTGCGTGCGTTTGCACACGGGGCCTCGGTTTATAGTCTCATGGGTTGTGTGTGTGAATGTGTATGTGTGGGTGCGTGCGTGCGTCCGCGCGTGCGTGCGCACGTGTGTGTGTGCGTGTGTCTATGCGTATTTATATGCGTTTATATACGTGTGCGCATTAATGTGGGTGTATGTACTAGGCTCTGTGTGTGTAATGTATAGCAAGGCTTCTTTGCTAACAAGATACCAGAACTGTTTTCTGGAAATGTGTTCCTTATGCAGATTGTTTTATAACATGAAACTAATAGTCTCCACATGCATGAAGTGTCTCAAATCCATTTGGAAATGTTGCAAATCATCTGCGCTTGCTGATTCGTGATACTGAAAAAGCAGAAAGCATATACGCCAAAGTTATTGTAACAGTGTCATCATATTCTATCACTTTTTAGACAACGCGTAATTCTCTTATTACACATTTTTCATGTGCTTTTGTATAGAGCAATATTAGTTTATGGCTTCATGGACTCTGTTTTGTTTAACTAGGTCTTTTTGTGTTTTTTTGGCACTTAGTTAAAACTGTTGGTAAACTGCATTTTTGTTGATTTTTATTTTTATATGAGAGAGAGAAAAACAAGCTACCTAAACTATTTCTATCATCTCAGTCACTTGTCTGTTATTGTGTTATCCTGTCCTAGGCGTTCAATACCTGACAGGTTTGGTGGTTCACACTCCCTTGTAGGGATTCTAGAGAGCTGTCAGAATAAATACCATCCCCATCGTCTGGAAGTGATGT
>CM054136.1:53900678-53928178 GCA_028751875.1 Rapana venosa
AGAGAGAGAGAGAGAGAGAGAGAGAGAGAGAGAGAGAGAGAGAGAAGACAGACAGACAGACAGACAGACAGAGACAGACAGAGACAGAGAGACAGAGAAGCAGAGACAGACAGACAGACAGAGACGAGTATACTAGTGCAGAAGGAGAGGCAGACAGACGCAGAGACAGAGGTATACACAGAAAGACAGACAGACCGAAGACACAGAGGCACAAAGCTTAGTTGCAATCATGGACATCTGGGTATTCCTCCTACATAATAATTTTGTTTTAAAATACCAACAATTTACACGCTTCTGATATTTGCTGTCCTCAATCAATGTATTGAAAATCATGTTGTCCTTGAGTGCTGTAAGAACAAATCAAAGAGCTTTTGCGCTTAAGTGGCCATTTTTTGTCACGTTTCTGCCTTGCTTTCACCAAAGATTTTGTAACTTACAAATCATGCCTGTGACACGCTCTACCCAGTTCTTCATTTTTTTAATAATTTAGATCCACTTTATCTTACCTCAGAACCTGACCCAGATCAAACACTTGGACAGTTATCTATGTAAAAACAACAACAACAACATTTAAGTCTATCATTATTACAAAGCTGTTATGCTTTGAGTTGTGACGAATATTGTTGCCATTTATGGCACGCTCTGCCAATCACAACATGATATACTCTGCAATAATGGCAAAAGACATCCGCATAAGAAAACTACTGAGAAACATGAGGCGTATCATTTTATTCCTGAGATAAACTCGATGTAAAAACGAAGCAAAGGCTCTTCTGTTCTGTTTTTAACTAATCCCTTTTAGGGTAAAATCCTTATTTAGCAGGAAATATAGAGGGGAAAAACCGTGAAACTGGGAGAAAAATAACAAAAGCCAAAAAAACAGGGATCTTAATATATAAACAAAAAAATGTTAGTGAAAGTGCTCTGAAGAACCCCAAACAGGGTATCACATTAAAACAAGACAATCTTCCTTCTCTGTATTTGTCTGACTGTTTTTGACTGCTCATCTGGATTGCTATGGGGACAAAGAAAAGAACGCACAGAAGCACAACAAGCACATTAACAAGCCTGGAAAAAACCAACCAAACAAACAAATAAACAACCAAAAAAGTTAATACCCTGGGGGAGGTGATCATGTCTGCTTACGTATTGATTATCTGCTGAAATGCGTTTCACTTGTGATTTTTATTTTGTTTGAGGTAAAATTGCTTTCCCGCCGTCCAAAATCGAAGTAGGAGGATTTTATTTATGTATGTTTTTGTTTTTGTGAAGACAAAAAAAATATCAAACATACATTATGTCACCCACGTGCTTCCTACATAACAAACTCTATTTGCTAATGACAGAAAAAGTATGGATACATAACCAAAAATATTCTCTAGAATCGAAAAGAACCTAGATGACTCATGCATTTGGTAATGAAAAAAATTGTCTGCCTGTCTATCTGTCTATGTGTTGGCCTGTTTGAATGTCTGTCTAATTGGCTTGCTTCTCTCTGTGTCTCTCTCTCTGTCTCTCTCTCTGTCTCTCTCTCTGTCTCTCTCTGTCTCTCTCTGTCTCTGTCTTTGTCTCTCTCTCTCTCTCTCTCTCTCTCTCTCTCTCTCTCTCTCTCTCTCTCTCTCTCTCTCTCTCTCTTCTCTCTCTCTCTCGCTTGCATACCCTCTGTGCGACCTTCTCTTTCAGGTCTTGAAATTGTACAAAAAGGCTGATCTTTCCTATTTTGCTTTTTTACATTGCGTTGCTATCTTAAAGTATAACTCTTTTGATATATACAGGATTTGTAAAACACACACACACACACAACAATTATTTACTTGTTTTTTTTCCCCCTATAGAACATAGTTTCTCCTTGAACTGCTACAACCGTATGTTTTTTTAATGGATCTATTATCTATTAAAATGAACACAATGCATACTCTTCTTGGCTTGTTTGCTGCTGAATACATGGTCTAGTTTGGGTTTTTTCTTGCTATTGTTAAAGAGCCTTGTTAACTAACCAAAACTGCCCACGCTAACACAAAGCAGACGGCTCATTTCGACTAACAGATCTCTCTCGGGCCAAGTACATACAATGACGCTTGTGGGGTGGTAACATGTGGTAAGTAGCTCTTGCGAAGTGGATATGTGTGTGGCTACAGCTGTAGAGATCATCATCTTAGAGGGTCCTTCTTTTAGTTTTCCTTTATATGCATTATTTTCTAGGTTTTTACACCAAGGGCGAGAAAGACCACTGTTCTTAGTTGCTGCTCAAATTAGCTTGATTAAGGGAATCGTTGTGCCGGTTGTGAAGGATTAGGAAAGTGTATTTGTGTATTCGTGTGTGTGTGTGTGCGCGCGTGCGCGCGCGTGTGTGTGTGTGTGTTTATTTTATTTTTATTTTATTTTATTTATTCTGTTATATCGAGGATAATGGAATAAGCACTCGTGTGCTTTTTTAGATCAAGTCCCCGTGTGTATGCGGTTCTGTAAATTTTGTCATCTGTTTCCACCGGCACACAATGGCCTACTCTTCCGAAAAGCGGAGCAGGATTTAACGTGTGCGCAAGATGTTCTGCATGTGTTCGAACACGGGGCCTCGGTTTATAGTCTCATCCGAAGGACTTTGACATTCAGTGTGTGTGTTCATGTGTGTATGCGCGAGCGCGCACGCGGTAGGGTGGGGGTGCGGGAGTGGTGTATGTATGGGAATTTGTATGTGTGTGAGGGGATGGGATGGTAGTGTGTTCGTAAGGAGGGGGGCTTGTGTTAGTGGAGAAGGGGCGCAGGCGTGTGTGTGGGTGTAAGAGCAGACAGACAGACAAACAGACAAATAAACAGACATACAGATAGACATACGCTCACTCAGATAGACATATAGAGATAGAGAGCAGACAACGAGACAGACAGACACACACACACAGACACACAGACAGAGACAATCAGACAGGAAACAAATCAAGTTTATGGCTAGTAGTCTATATTGTCCATTAATCAAATGATATTTTCTAGGCTATATTTTTTTTGCAATCACAACGTGATACCATTGACATTATTACTATATCACTGTAGATCTCTTCTGAGAGAGAGAGACAGAGACAGGTACAGAAAGACAGAGAGACAGACAGAGACAGATAGACAGACAGACAGATAGAGCAGGCAGGCAGAAACAGACAGATAGACAGACAGAAAAACAGAGAGACAGATAGAGAGGCAAACAGATGGGCAGACAGAAAGCAAAAGAGACAGCAAAAGAAATACAGAGACAAACAGACAAACAGACAAACAGACAGACAAAACAGAAATGGACAGAGAGGGAGAAAAATGACCACGGCTCCAAAAGGATTATGTGAGCAAGGACAAAAATAATCACACCACGTTCAAGTCAAAGAACTAAATAACAACAAACAATACACAAAGCTGGTTCATATTTTAACAAAAAGGCTCCAATCTCACAATTTACAGAAGTAATAATATGCAGAAAAAAGTATTGGAAGAAAACAAGTGCATTTTACCGCTTACTATTAACAGAAGTAAAAGCGTTCCATCACCCTTTTCTTTCTAATCGCATAAACAAGACTCTATTTTTGATTATGTATAATTACTTGTGTGTATTTAGCCTAACCAATACACTCAGCCCCACGGTGAATGCATTTATGACAGGGGATGGTAAATTCCCTCCACGTGGCTGCTGTGTTTACCTGTGATGCCAGTGAGAGGTCTGTGTTATCTATTGTCTGGTCTGCACTAGAGGTGCCAAGTGTGCGTGGCCATTTTCCCATTCCAAGGTATCTGCTGCGTCTCACTACGTGATTGTACTGATTGTTTAGTCCCATCAGCTTAATGGAGAGAATGTAGTGACTATGTGTGTGTGTGTGTGTGCTCATACACATGTGTGCGCGGGGGTATTCCTTAAAAACAAATCTATTCTTACTAGTACTGCTGTTTACACACACACACACACACACACAACCTAAGGTCCTGACCACTTGACTATCACTGCCTTTTTATATAGTCTAATATCACAATTTGTGAAGATACTTAACATGAAATTGAACACACATACACACAAGCACACACACAAGCGCACAGACACACTATTCATTCAGACTTACTCACTTGCCTATAGATGTTCCCCACAAATGAAAGGTTTTAACATGTTAATAGAGGGTACCTTATGTGGTCATATGAATTTCAAATTTAATTATCTCATTTTTGCATGGAAATATATATGTCCATTGGAAAGATTAAGTCATTAGTTTATCACCACGTATGTAAGATGACGTGGAAGATAAAAAACACAACATCATCGTGCCATTATTTCCCACCAAGTGTAAAGGTGCTGGCCATCAAGAGAATAAGAATTATATATAAGATTATTTATCATGCCTTTTTTGACACTTCCTTCCGGATATTCCTTGCTTATTTTCAAACATTTTTTTGCAGGGGTGGGTTGTAGTTATGCCTGGTGAAGTGCGTGGTGGTTTTGCCAACTTGTTTTTGTTGGTCGGGGTGGTGTTACTGGACACTTCCAAGCTTAAAACCTAGAGATTACACATAACATGCACTCATCATAGCTAAACTGATTACTGTGAGACTATAGGTTCACACTGGATTAGAAAGCTGCCTGTATAACTGTTATTATGCACCTTGATATAGAAGCAGATATAGTCTAACTTCATAGTGTTTTCTTTTCATAGATTCACTTTTAATCTAGAGAACTGGTTGTTATGCTTGTCATAAATTAAGAAAGTCTCATCCTACCTTTTCAGAGCATAACACCATTCTAACATATTCCTTTGCACTTTGCTTACATCCTCAATAACTAACAAGGCTTTCGGTAGGGCCATGAACAGCTTGAGAGGACACACGTTTGCCTCACTATTGTACTTCTTGATTCAGGGTTTTTTTAGTTATTTTATTGGAAGTAACATAGGTTCCAACAGCATTCAACCACAAATCTCACTTAAAACTGCGTATCTAGGTTTGTAAATGAATGCACACATAACATCGTGTGCGTAGGTAATAGACTCATTCATCTTGCTTTTAAGATAAACTTCCAATGGTTAATGGTATAGGCATCACCAAATCATTCAGAATGCAGTATACCACAGGGATGGATTTTACCAAGTGAAAAGCTTTCCATAGACATCAGAATGTTAAGTATAGTGCTTAAGTGGCCTCTTCTGTAGTAAAAGGAAGAAGCACAATCAAAGCAGGATGAAACCTCTGCCCCATTCTGTCTGACCCCACACAGGTAAGACATACCTCAGGGTAGTGCAGTTCGCTGGTCAAGCTAGGGGAAAGTAAATTCCAGGCAGACATCCTCCCATTCCACCGTATGTCCGGTATGCAGCCCCCATGACCACCCTCACGTCTGTTGTGATTATTGTAGTTAACTCTTCAGAGGTGCACCAGGCTGGCAAGTTTCTGGATTTTTTTTTCTGAATAAAGCATTACAGAATGAGAGAATCGTGACTGTTTTGATGGCAATGAAATTATGTTGTTCTGTCTAAAGGTAAAAGGTATGTAGCCCTTTCTTGTACTTATGCTATAATTGATGAATGGGTGGTTTTTAATGATAAAGAGAGACAGACAGACAGACAGACAGAGACAGAGAGTGTGTAAGAGACAGAGTGGGGCGAGGAAAGGGGAGAGAAAGAAAGAGAGGGAGAGAGAAAGATTGAAAGGGCAAGAGAGAGAAAAGGAGGGAGAGAGAGAGAGTGAGAAGGAGAGGAGAGGAAAGAGAGAAAGATGGAGATAAGGAAAGAGAGAGAAGGAGATGGAGAGAAAGATAGAAAGAGAGAGATAGAGAGAGAGAGATTCAGATTATTAAAACAATTTAGAGAGAGATCAATAGAGAAAGAGAGATATAGAGAAAGAAAGAAATGTAGTTATTTTACTTGTCTATTCTTTTATTTTGAGGATAATAGAATAAACCTTCATGTGCTTGTTTGCATCGAATCCGTGTGTACGCAGTTTTGTAAGATTTGTCACAGAGAGAGAGAGAGGGGGGGGGGGGGGGGAGGGAGGGAGGTGACAGAGACAGAAAGAGAGCATAAACGGCATGCTATAAAGCAAAAAATCTGAATCAGTTACAGCTCATTTAACAGGCCACCATATGTAAAAAATAAATTTTTAAAAAACTGTAGTAGGTCACTGTCACTGATGCTGCATTCAGGGCAGCAGAGAAAATTAGAAATAAACAGCTAGACTGTCAAAATATGAATGTTGTCCTCCATACTACTACTACTACTACTACTACTACAGTCTACGTTACGCATAACTGAAGGATGTCATTCAGAGCGTCTAATCTTCATCCAGTAATGCCCTTCGGTCTTGAGATAGTCAGCAGCGCGAACCAATTTTCCTTCCCTCACCACGGCCCACATGATTCAGTCATCGCTATGCATAGATACCAGTATCATCCTCCATACCATGCACCAACTCTTTCTTCTGCCCTGTCTGACCGCATTGGCAGACATGCATCAGGGTACTGCAAGGTTGCTGGTCAAGAGAAACACACACCAAATCCTGGTCTTGTCATTCTTCCCTTGTCTGTCTGCGTATTGTCTGGCAGATAGATGACTTGGTGAGCTACAAATGCTTTGACCATTACTAGAATGGAGCCCAGAGAGTTGCTCTGTCAGTACCTGAATGAGTTGAAGAAGAGGAAAGCAGAGGAAGAGTTAGAGACATACAGAAACACAGAGAGTGCTAGAGAGAGAAGAGAGAGAGAAGAGAGGAGAGAGGAGAGAGAGAGAGAGAGAGAGGAGAGAGAGAGAGGAGAGAGACACAGAGAGAGACAGAGAGAGAGATAGAGTGAGCGAGAATGACAATGGATGATAATGATAATGACAATGACAAATTCCTTTCTTTTATTTCGAGATAATGAATAAGCACCCATGTGCTTTTTTCACATCCAGTTTCTGGTCCACTCACAGGAGAGAGAGAGAAGAGAGAGAGAGAGAGAGAGAGAGAGAGAGAGAGAGAGAGAGAGAGAGAGAGAGAGAGAGAGAGAGAGAGAGAGAAGAGGGGGTGGGGGAAAGATACATGATTGAGAACAAACGCAAATTTAATTAATTTTGATTTAGGTCAAAGAAAGACAATCAAAGAACTCAGCTAATGTGTATTCAATGAGAAAGCTCAATTCCACACAAAAAACAGAGAATCATTCTCTCTCTCTCTCTCTTCTCTCTCTCTCTCTCTCTCTCTCTCTCTCTCTCTCTCTCTCTCTCTCTCTCTCTCTCTCTCTCTCTCTCTCTCTCTCTCTTGCTCTCTCTCTCTATCTTGAATGTGCAGACCACATCTCAATCTGAAAATAAATAATAATGATAATAATAATAATGCACGGTATTGATATAACGCTGAATATAGCAAAGTAAACAAATATTTGACAAAAGTAAGTAACGCAAACAGTGTGTAAAGCAATCAAATTTCTTGCCCCCCCAAAAAAAAACAACAACACACACTCAGTTCACCCTGTGCGTATTTATGACAGGGAATGGTAAACACCCTCCACGTGGCTGCTGTGTTTACCTGTGATGCTAGGGATTTCATCACTGAGAGGTCTGTGTTATCTATTGTCTGGTCTGCGCTAGAGGTGCCAAGTGTGCGTGGCCATTTTCCCATACCAGGGTATCTGCTGCGTCTCACTACGTGATTGCACTGTTTGTTTGGCCCATCAGCTTAATGGAGAAAATACACATCGTGTGTGTTGTGTGTGTGTGTGTGTGTGTGTGTGTGTGTGTGTGTGTGTGTGTGTGTGTTGTGTGTGTGTGTGTGTGTGTGTGTGTGTGTGTGGTGTGTGTGTGTGTGTTGTGTGTGCGTGCATGTGTGTGTGTGAGAGAGAGAGAGGGGGGAAGAGAAAATGACAGAAAGAGACAGAGAGAGAGTCAGACAGAGAGAGAGAGTGGGAGAGAGAGAGAGAGAGAGTGTGTTTGGAACTGTGTTTTGGGGGTGTTTAGTGCAAACGAGGGGAATGTTACACCAGTACTATAAGTATGTGCAGTCAGAGAAAGTATTAACAAATGCCAAGTACAATATATATTATTATTGCAGCTGCATGCACAAATACATCATCCACCTCCTCCATTTCATTCCTCTCTCTCTCACACTCACACACACGCACACAACACACACACACCACACACACACACACACACACACACACACACACACACACACGCACACACACACACACACACACACAAACACACACCACACACACACACACACACACATACACACACTATATCACTTAATGTAAAAAGACATTAAATAAAAGAAAACACACACACACACGAACACAATTGTCCACCACCAAGGCAGCATAGATTTTTTCTAATTCCCCGCATGGTATAAGAGGGTAACAGATTGATCATTTGAATTGTAGATTTAATCATCTGATCTTCGCATGCAAATACACATGTCTGTGGAAAAGATTAAGGCGCTTATTTACCACCACATTATATAAGATGACCTGAAAGATCAAACATACCCCATTCTTATGCCATCAAGCGCTGCCAAGAGTCAGGCCATTAGCATCAGCAGAACAGAGGAGACAAATGTTTTATTTGTTGGTTTTACTGGAAGGGGGCCTCCATCTATTTTGATTTCATCTTTGTTAAAGTATGTTTTCCTGCTTTAGCTGTGCGTGTATGTGTGTATGTGTGTGATCTTGCCCTTCTCATCTTTTCTTCCTTTTTTTAATGACTGTTTTGTTAGATTAAGATTTTATCTGTATTTACCATTTACGATTAAAGGTTTCATCCCATATTCCTCTTCTTCTTTAACTTTTTTTTTTTACGTTGTATTTATTTGAGTTTTGGGGGGGTCTTAGTGGTTTAGTTAGGTTTTTGTTTTTGTTTATAGTTGGGGGTGTTTATTTGTTTCGATTAATTTTGAGAGGGAGAGTATGTGTGTGTTTGTCTACAAGCTTCTACTCTTGTGTGAGATTCACGAGCGAAACAAAACACTTTGAAATGAATGAAAGAAACCATAATATAAAATAAAAGATGGTGAAGTGAAAGTTTTAAATAACACGAAATAACATGAAATGAAATAACCGAAGATGGAGTGAAACAAGCTAAAGACAACAACAACAAAAATGAAATGAAATAACATAAAATATCATCAAGTAAACAAGCACAGAAGAAAAAGGGGAAAAGATGTATGTTCTACTCGCTTCTCACCTACAGCATAGTACTTACAACTCTCCCCTCTCTCTCTCTCTCCGTCTACACTGAGCCTACTGGGCCTAGGCCTGGGCTTATCTCGTAGTCCTTGGACCGTATGAGCACTATGCAGATTTTGCAACCAGCTTCCTCCACTCCCCGTGGTCCCTGCTTTCCGTAGCAAATCGTTTCATTCAAGGCCAGTCCACTCTCTGATGTTTGTCTTCCATCTTTTTCTGTGTCTGCCTCTTCTTATAGTGACTGTCTAAGCGGCTGAATACACGTTACTGACTTCTTCCTTCTCCCTGTGATGCTATTGAAGCAATGCACTTGACAAATTTGGACACACAGCATGTCCTTGGTAAGTTGAACTGGTGAAGCACAGCCCATACCTATCGAGGCCATTGACTGCATGCTAGGTACAATAGTGGCATTTCTGGAAACAGTCATAGCTGGCCTACCCTTTGGCAAAAGATGAATGGGTCGTTAAGCGATGCTAAGCGTGCAGTTGCTCACAGGTCGTTGGTTTACAATTCAGTTTTAAAGAACTTGTTTTGTTCTGCTTTGAAAAATAGGAAATAGAGTCGAGTGACAAATGGCCTCAAGAAAGATGAACGATTGTTTAAGCATTATAATAATAATAATAATATATGGAATTTATATAGCGCTGAATCTTGTAGAAAACAAACAAATCGAAGCGCTTGCACTCAATCATTTACAGGCATGCAACTCTCCTCAACAGATTTCAAATCCATGCGCGGCACTACCACGACAAACGCGCGCCAACACACCAACCAACAGACACAACACACAAAAACACTTAGAGGTGAAGATTGTTGTTGAATTAGGGACAGATATTTGGGAAAGTCTCAGTTAGAAATAAGTGGTTGCCTTGAGTGGATTTGAAGAATTCAAGTGAAGGTTTTGACGAATGAAAGAGAGGTCATTTCAGGTGATGGACAAAACAGAGTATGGAGCGACGCCAACAGTGGTTGTTTGAATTGTGTTCGAAAGCACAAGTTATCCTGCGGCTGAACTGAAGAACGAGTGATGTTTCCCGTGAAACAGTTCAGAGATAAAGGGCAGATTTGTGGACTTTTGAAACAGAGGGTATGATCTATCATCAGTCTTTGTGAGACAGGCAACCAGTGAAGAGATCGCAGAAGAGGATGATGTGTTCAGATTTTTTCTTTCTTAGGACCAGTCGAGCTGCAGAGTTTTGTATGCGTTGAAGAGAGTGGATAGATGATGCTGGTAGGCCAGCCAAAAGAGAATTACAGTAGTCTAAACGTGAAAGAATGAGAGATGTGACAAGCTTAGAAGTTGCATCAGTGGACAGATACTTGCGAATCGCAAAGATTTTAACGATTGAAGAAGAGAGCAAACAAACATCCTCCACCCCCTAATACACAAACAAGCAGACAGAACTGTAAACAAACAAGATCAAATGGCTGCTTTCTGCATTGCCTCCTCCTTTTATTATTACGTCTTTGTTTTAAGAAACCGCTTCCCATTAATCATTTCTACCAAAGGAGCGCGAACTTTAATATAAAAAATAGGCATTGTTTTTGTTTAAAATTAATGTTTTTTATTTTATTTTTCTTTTCAAATAAGGAGGATTTTCTTATTTTATAAATTAGTTCGTGGTTAAATTTTTTGTATAAATTCGAGATAATGGATAAACACTCAGGTGCTTATTTCAATCGGCCGGTTTTGCACGTTTGTAAAAAGAATTTATCCATTATGCATCGTCTCACAAGGTCTATTTCTCTAAAGTGCAAGGTTTTCACGTGTAACAAGATGTTCTCGTGGGTTATTTAGCGTACTGTATAATTATTTTTCATCTATTCATTTGTTTTGGTAAGCTTTCAATTCTTGCGTCATGTTGCTTTCGTTTTAATTCGTTAATTATTTTATGTTTTTTTTTTCTTTCTCTATTTTTTCTCCTTATTTGTTTCGTATTCGTAGTGAAAATTTCCTTTTAAACCTTTGTTTTTTTACTTTCTTAGAGTATTCGTTTTTGCATCCCATTACTTTTGTAGATTTTCGTGATAATAATTGTTTGCTTTTTTTCCTAGCTTGCTGTCAAAGGTGTTATGTTAGTCCGTTTAGTGTACGGTCATTATCGATTATTCGTTAGGTGTTCTTCTTTTTTCTTCTTCAGTTCTTTTTCTTTTTTATTTCGTTCTTCTTTGTTTTCGTTCTTCTTCTTCTTCTTCTTTTTTTCTTCTTCTTCTTCTTTTTTAAGCTTCTTCTTCTTCGTTTTTTCTTTTCTTTTCTGCAGTTCATCTTCTTCTCTTCTTCTATCATCTTCATCTTCTTCTTCTTCTTCTTCTTTTCGCATTCTTCTTCTTCTTTTCTTCTTCTTCTTCTTCTTTTCTTGCTTCTTTTCTTTCTTCTTTCTTCATTCTTCTTCTTTTCTTTCTTCTTCATTCTTTCTTTCTTCTTCTTCTTCTTCTTCTTCTTTTCTGTACTATTTGCTTCCATACTATACACAGGGCATGAATGCACAGAGTCACACAGTGTCAATCAATGCCGCTGTCAGCATGCAGGGAATCACTGAAGTGTGATTGTTGTGCAACAGGTTCCCGCAGCGACCTAGTGCGTAGCTCCGTTAAAGGTTGTAGTGGCTTGTGCTAACAAGGTAAAGGTGGGAAGCGGGCTGAGAGACAGATAAACAGACAGATAAACAGACAGAGACATACTGATTGACTGATTGCCTGCCTGCCTGCCTGCCTGCTCGCTTGCCTGCCTGACTGACCGACTAACTGACTGGCTGACTGACTGACTTACTGACTGATTGACTGACTGCCTGTCTGCCTGCTTGCCTGCCTGCCTGACTGACTGACTAACTGACTGACTGACTGACTGACTGACTGTCTGACTGCCTGCCTGCCTGCCTGCCTGCCTGCTTGCTTGCCTGCCTGGCTGCTGACTGACTGACTGGCTGGCTGACTGACTGACTGACTGCTGACTGACTGACTGACAGTTTGATAGACAGACAGACAAGGAGTTATCCAAGTGGTAACGATAGAAGATAACACCAAAAAGTACAGACAGACCCAAAAAGTTTCCAACAAAAAAACCACGCATAATCACTGAAGAATAGAATTCTAAGTATGCCATAGTTCCAGACTAGAGATACTTATCTGTACCAAAAGATATATATATATATATATATATATATATATATATATATATATACAGAGAAGGAGAGAGAGAGAGACACAGAGAGAGAGAGAGACAGAGAGAGAGAGAGACAGAGAGAGAACACTCAGCCTACATTTGAAAACAGTTTTTCAGCGAGTTCGTTGTTTTCGACACACATAAGTGGGTTTGGAGAATACTTAAAAGGAGCGAATGAATGTCTTTTACACACTTATCATTCCCGTCAGCGAACCCAGTAGAATAGTTTTACCACACATTTCTGGGTAAAGCATCTCCGAAGAAATGATGCAGTTTGCCAGCCATTGACTTACCATTTTGCGTGGTCAAAGCTACTTGTCTGGCTTTATCACTCGTTCGCTCGTGTGTCATTCATCGATAATTGTGTTAGGCTTGTTTCTGCTATATTTTCGCATGTCCATCTGCCTGTTTGTCTGTATACTTCTGTCTGTTTGTCTCTGTCTTTGTTTCTGTCTGTTTGTGTCTGTATCCGTCTGCCTGTTTGTCTATGTCACTCTCTTTGTCTCTCTGCCTGTCTGTCTGTCTGTCTTTGTCTCTCTCTCTCGATTATGTGTATATGCACACACACACACACACATATTTATATAACTATATTTCTATATATCTAACTCTATCTGTATCTATCTAGAGAGAAGGGAGAGATATATATATATATATATGTGTGTGTGTGTGTGTGTGTGTTTGTGTTTGTGTGTGTGTTTATGTATATGGAGCATATGAGTGCACAGAGTCGGTGCCAGAAACTGTCACTGTCAGCAGAAAACCTCTGATGCCTGCAAGCTCTGCAAGTAGTCAGCAGTGTAGACATACTTACGCATTGGTTTGCACACGAAACGAATGCTTAGAACTGATGAATATTGTACGTTATATTATTCAGTCTACGGTAGATACCAGAGCCAGAGATGAAAGACAGACTGACAGACAAACAGAACAACAATCAGATAATAACCAAAACAGAGAAAACAGAGATAATAGGTGAATGAAGCAATAATACAAAACAATACCATAATAAAGCGCTTTGATTTGTCTTTGCAGATATAGCGCTATATAAGTTCCATTTCTTCTTCTTCTTCTTCTTCTTCTTCTTCTTCTTCTTCTTCTTCTTCTTTTTCTTCTTCTCTATCTTTTTTCTCTTCTTTTTCTTCTTCTTCTTTCTTATTATTATCATTATATTCAAAACATGTTATTATAGTATTCGACAAGATTTTTTTGGGTCAGATGTCCCCAGTGTTCACTGTTTCCATTGTTCTACTCAAACTTATTTTGAAGACACATCTCTTACTGAAAGTGGTTTCAGCAGGCAGTATTACTTTTCTAGAATTCGTTATGTGGCCAGGCACATTTTAAAGCCTCTACAGACTTGCTATTCTGTGCAGCACATTGGGCAGATTGTTTCTTCCTATTCATTTCCGAAAAGACCCTCGGAGTCAATGGTGCAGTCTGCAGCCATACACTTCGCATTTCTGTTGGAGAAAGCAATTGGTTTGCCCTTTTTCCCCCCTCTCTGTCCCCTGTGTATGTCTATCAATACACTTTTCTCTTGTCCGTTTGTCTGTCTATGCATAAGCCGCTTGTCTGTCTGTATCTTTGTCTTTGATTCTCTCCGATTTTGTGTCTGTCTGTCTGTCTTTCTGTCTTTCTGTCTCTATGTCTGTCTTTCTCTTATTTTGGCTTGAATTTAACTGTCTCTGTGTCTCTGTCTGTCTGTGTGTCTGTCTGTGTCTCTGTCCCTCTCTCTGTCTCCTCTCTGTCTCTCTGTTTTTCTCTGTCTGTCTCTGTCTCTCTCTGTCTCTGTCTATCCGTCTGTGTGTGTCTCAACTTTTTTGTTAAGATATATATATTTTTTAATTCTTTTATAATCGAGGATAATGGAATAAGCACTAAATGATTTTTTACACTCAGTCCCCGTGTGTATGCGGTTTTGTAAATTATGTCATCTGTTCCCACCGGCATACAATGGCCTACTCTTACGAAAAGCGGAACAGGATTTAACGTGTGCGCCAGATATTCTGCGTGTGTTCGCACACAGGGCCTCAGTTTATAGTCTCATCTGAAGGACTTTTGGGGAGAGTGGAGTCTGCACTGATGTTTACTCCAGGGGAAAATATCCCCTTGAACGGGAATCGAACCCGGGTCCGCCAGTCTGGTTGTTTATTTTCAGATTTTTGTTATTAGTTTCATGTTTAGAGTATGTTTTTCCTTGCCTTTGTAGCTTTTCTTGCTGTGTTTTGTTTTTTGCAGATCTCACTTTTCACGTTACCTCTTTATGTTTTATAGAATGCGTGTGTATCTTGTGGCCTTTCCCCCATTCTTTTGCAGTTTCATTGTTGGTTCTTTTAATCAGGGAAGATTTATGACAACGAAACAGGTGAACTAGTAGAATATCTTACACCATAGCATGATCTCTTTTTCTTCGTTCTTTTTCTTCTTGTTTTTTTTCTCTCGTTCTTCTACTTCTGTTATTCTCCCTTTTCTTCTTGTTCTTATTTTCCTAGTTCTTGTTCTGTTTGTTCTTGATCTTTTTACTGGTTTATTCTTCTTCTTCTTGTCTTCTTTTTGTTCTTCTATTCTTGTGTTGCTGTTCTTGTCCTTCTTCTTCTTCTTCTCTTCTTCTTCTTCTTCTTCTTCTTCTTCTTCTTCTTCTTCTCCGTCGTCGTCGTCGCAATTCTTCTTCTTTCTTTCTTCTTCTTATTCTTCTCATCCCCCTCCTCCTCCTCCCCCACCTCCTCTTCTTCCTTCTCCTCTTCCCTCTCCCCCTCCTCCTCTTCTTCCTTCTCCTCTTCCCTCCCCTCTCCTCCTCTTCTTCCTCCCCCTCCTCCTTCCTCCCTCCTCCCAACTCCTCCTCCTCCTCCTCTTCCTACTTGTCCTCCTCTTAATGCTTATATATGCTGGTCGTAAGTTTTCTTGATGTACAAAGCGCCTGAATATACACAGAGTCGGTGCCAGAGAATGTTGCTGTCAGCAGGAAGCCAGTGATGCTTGCATGCTCTGCATGTAGTCAGCAGTGCAGAACTATTCCACACTGGCTCCCCCTGCGAACTGGTGCTTAGGCTGCACACCGGTATTGAAAAAATCACTCTTTTCCTTCTGTTTTTCTATGTGACTCGTATATTCATACCGCACGTACTAAGGCATCCGCAGAAATAAAAAACATTTTTTTTGAAAGACTAGCCTCTGACTCAAAACTCACGTGATTTTGAACAAATTTGGTAGGTTTGAATTTTTTTTCATTTTTCAGCAAACACTGTATCCCTCCAGTCCTTTGTCGTCTGCTAGCTTCCTTATCGCAATATGCATGCGCGGTGTCAACGCTGTAGGAATACAGGCAATCCTCATTTGATGGTTATTTCCACATTTCCCGTGACTACCTGGTATTGCTCTATGTCCTCAATCCCCAAAACAAGTGCACAGTCCATTTTTTCATGCTTTAAAAATTCTGTGAAAATCACCAACATTTTTTTCCTACCTGCACTCTGTAGAAGATACTACATGACCCCCAAATTAATACTGGTGTGCAGCCTTAGCACCAAAAACTGTAGTATAACATGCTGCTCAGGTAAAGGCGTGGAGTACAGCCGCAGACAGAGAGACCGAAACAGTGCAACTAAAAACACGCTTATATAAGGAAACACACACACACACACACACACACACACACACACACACAACTTTCAAACAAGAAAATGCAAAACAGTAACATAAAAATACAAGAACATACAAATAAATCCTTACTGCTAGATAAGACGTAAAATAAGTCGAGGTCATGTGTAAAAACGCGTGCATAATATCTTGCGTACGTGCACATTCAAACCCACCCATTCCGCTTTTTTAAATAAAAAGTAGAACATTGTGTGTCATTAATGAGAACGAATGAGAATCAAAAAATCAAGAATGCATGCACATTGGTGCCGTGTTTAGACACCACACCCCCAAAAGTCAGATTGCGGGGACCTTAATGACGGACAAAAACGGTTGCATACACACAGCCTCACTATTGGAAAAACATGGAGCTCCAGCCGAGCAACGAATAAAAACAAAACATAACAAAAATAACAAAAGTCCAGCCTGTGATCTGGACAGGTATATATATATAAATATGTGTGTGTGTGTGTGTGTGTGTGTGTGTGTGTTCCACAAAAACCCCACTGCCCTAAAAAAATTAAATCAGTGCACAGTTCCGATAACTCTTCAAAGAGTTGATTAAGGAAGAAGACAATGTCACGGCATTCTTTGCCCAGTTCTGTCTGACCTCATACAGGTATATATATATATATATATATATATATATATATATATATATATATATATATATATATATATATATTATCAAGATAGCGCAGTTCACTAAGGACGGGGGATGGAGACACATAAATTCCAGTCAGTGGTTCTTTTTCTTCTGTGTTATGTCCTGTATGCAGCACACGCAGCCACCACTACCCCCCTTCCCCCCATTTCTCGTTGCCATCATTGTATAGTCAGCCCTTTAGAAGTGTAATATATCAGTGCTGGTAGGTTTCTGATTTTTACTGAGCGAAGAGAAAGAAAAGGAGGGATTCGTGGTTATTGTAACGACGCTGAGAATTTAGTTTACGATTATTTCACAATGGCAAAGTGTTTTGCAGCTATTTCTCCTTTTTTTGCGTTATAAGGGATAAATAGAATTAAAAATGAAGATAGAGAGAAAGGGGGAAGAGAGAGAGATGGGGGAGGGAGAGGGGAGGAGAAACAGACAGACAGATGGTAATACAGGGAGAGGGAGAGACAGAGACAGATCAAATAACAAACTATGTAGCAAAACAAAACGAAAAGAAAAAAGTTATGTGCCTCTCATTTAAAAAGAAAACGTATGCAATATCCTATACTAAGTGAAAGAAAACTAGAAATAAATAATCAAGATTGTTTTAAATACTTCCTTGGACATGACTGCTAAAAAAAACCCCACCTTCTACCTACCAAAAAAAAACAAAAATTGCAGAAAGCCATTTACAGCATCTCAGCTTCAAACCTACGCGCGCTTTAGTCCTAGAATAATAATTAAACATTATGAAACGAAAGTCCCTTTCCTCAGCCCACTCCACACGATACACTCATCAGTATGCATAGAATAATACCAGTATCATCCAGCATACAATGTCTCAACCCTTTTCTTCCGCTCTGTCTGACCGCATTGGGCTGACGGGCATCAGGATAGGTCAGTGGAGGCCACTGGTCAAGGAGAACATAAACCGAATTCTGGAAGCGTCTGTCCTGTCTTCTTTCGCCGTGTCTCGCCTGCCACGCAGCTGCCTTGACAAGTTGTGTAGCCCCTTGGACCATTATTCTGATTTAGCCTGCAGTGCTGTACAGACAGTAGCCAGAGAGAGAGAGAGTGTGTGGGGAGGGAAGGGAGAGGAGAGGAGAGAGGGGGGGGGGGAGAGGGGGGAAGGGAGGGAGGAGGGAGAGAGAGAAAGGAGAGAGAGAGGAAGTGAGGGAGGGATGGAAGAGGGAAGGGGAGAGAAAGAGAGAGGGAGGGAAGAGAGAGAGAGACGAGGACGAACGAGACTTATTGAGAGTAAAGGAGTAAGAGGGGACACGCCTAAAGAAAGAAAGAGAAGAGAAAGAAAAAGAAACACACAGAAAGGACAAGAGAAAGCGAAGAGAGAAACAAAAAACAAGAAAGAAAGAAGGAAACAGGGAGGAGGAGGGGGTAGAGAGAGAGGAGAAGGAGAGAAGAGTGGAGTAGAGGGAGAGATAGAGAGAGAGAGAGAGGAGAGGGAGAAAGAGGGAGAGAGAGGGGAGAGAGAGGGGAGGGAGGAAGGAGAAGGGGAGCAGATAAAGAACAGACAGACAGACAGATAGAGACAGCAGACAGACAAACAGAGATTGGAAAACAAGAGATAGACTGGGAAAATAAAATAAGAAGAAGAGAGACACGCACAGAAAGAGAGAGAGAGAGAGAGAGAGAAGAGTAGAGAGAGAGAGAGAAGAGAGGAGAGAAGACATGAGAGAGAAGACAGACAGACAGACAGACAGACAGACAGATAGACAGACACAGACAGAAAGAAAGAGGGAGAAAAAGAGGGGAGGAGAGAGATACAGAGACTGACAGACCATCAGACAGACAACAACAGACAGGACAGAACAGACACACAGAAAGAAGAGAGAAGATACTGAAAAATCAATAGATTATAGAGTGAGAGACACGCACATTAGAGAAAAAGACAGACAGACAGAGACAGACAGAATACAGCCACACATCGACACAAACGAGATGGATAGAGATGAGAAAAAACACAGACACAATGTTTCTTCTTTTTTTTAACCATCCACAGACCATTATACGCACACCAGAGAGATGTAATAGGAACTACTGTTTTCTTAGTTTAAATAACCTTTCTTCCCCTCAATTCTACGAGACTAAAAACAACACATGATCAGATTGATCTGTCTGTCTGTCTTTTTCTCCATGTGCGTGTCTCTCACTCTATATCTCTATTTCATTTTCTCAGTCTCTCTCTTTCTTTTCAATCTCTGTATGTCTGTCTTCCTGTCTCTGACTGTCTGTCTGTCAGTCTTTCTGTATCTTCCCCTCCCCCCCCTCTCTCCATCACTTTCTCTTTCTCGTATCTCTCTATCTGTCTGTCAGTCTGCCTCTCTCTCTCTCTCTCTCGCTCTCTCTCTCTCTTCTTCTCTTCTCTCCTCTCTCTCTCTCTCTCTTCATCTGATCAGATGATCAGAACAAGCATGTTCAGATTGGAACATGATCCATCAATATGAAAGATTCGCAGCCTTCACAGTCTTTGGTAGTTGCGCTCTAGGTGTTCATTCTGGTACAGCGTCAGGGTGTTGAGGCTGGTCAAGTCCGACACTGGAATGACAGTTTCGGACTATGGCTGAGGGCACAGATGAAGTCTGGCACTGTGATGAACTAACTATAACCATCCCATCCATCCAGCCGCCAGCATGCATAACTGCAGACATTCCCATCTAACCCGAAACTCTCCTTCACTCTCTCTCTTGTTCTGCCTGTCTGACTGAGCACGCACTCACACACACGCACACACACACATATGTACAACATACACCACACACACACACACACACACACACACACACACACACACAACACACACACAACACACAAAATCGAAAAAGGCACCACAGCTACTGCAGTTGACGTTATTACCAAGACTGCTTGAAAAGAATTCCTGCGCTTCCATCTGTGATTCTATTGTGCATGCAAACAAACAACACACAATAAATCGGCGCCGTTGTCTGTGTATAGTTTTCTTGAGGAGCTATTGTGCTGACATGAATAAGTACGGTGGAATCGTGTGTGAAGCCGTTGACATCAGAACAATGAGAGAGAAAAGAAGAACAAGACAGAGACAGAAGGACACAGCTACGCAGGACGTATTACCAAAGACTGCTTGAAATGAAATTCCTGCTGTCTTCCATCCCTGTGTTTTGTATGTGGGCATGCAAAAAAAAACACACAATAAATCTGGACCTGTTTCTGTGTTATAGGTTTTCCTTCTGAGGAGCTATTGGTGTGACATGAATAAAAGTTACGGTGGGATTGTGTGTATGAGATGCGTTGGACATCAGAAGAATGAGAGAGAGAAGAGGAGAGAGACAGAGACAGAGACAGAGAGTCAGAGACAGATAGACTGACAGGCAGAGAATCAAACATTGCTAACTATAGAAAAGTCATAGCAGGTCATAAAGGGATTGTGTGTTCGGGAAACACACACACACACACACACACACACACACACACACACACACACACACAACACACACACACACACACACACACACACACACACACACAACCACGCACGAACACACTCACACACACACACACTTTTATTTAATTCAAAGAAAGAAGCACAAGACAAACACTGCACATAGTTGCTTAAAGGTAAAGGAGTCCCATAACCTATAAGGTCGTAGGGTAGCGAGGCGTCAGAGACCTCACTTCTCTAGGGCCAGCATATTGAGGGCGGCGCCCATCTCTCCCTCGCTGCTTTACCTTCCCTGACCCTAAAGAGGGCAGGTACCCATTTACAGCTGGGTGAACTGGGGGAACTGTACTGAAGCCAAGGCGCGCAAACAGTCACCCATCCAAGTGGTTAACTTGGCTGGGGGAAAGCGAGTGCTCCGACCACTGAGCTATCCCGTCCCCCCCCCCCCCCCCCCCGTTGCAAATCCTTCCACTCAAGGCCAGCGAGTCCACTCTCTGATGTTGTCTACCCATCGTTTTCTCTGTCTGCCTCTTCTTCGTCTCCCTCCTTGTACTGTTCCCTGTAGAACACTTTAAGCCAGACCAGATGTTCGTGTGTGACACGCCCGAACCACTTTAGTTTGCGTTTGTTTTTTTCCACTGAAGTCAGGAGCTCTTTAAACGGTCAATGGCGTTTTAAATTCTGCTTTTCACTCCCTCATTAGTGATGCGATCTCTGTATGTTTGTTGTATCGATATAGCCTATGAAGCAGACACTCAACCGAGTGTGAAGGCATCCCTGACAGGGATTTGTAAACTCTCCTGACTGACTGAAGTGGCTGCTATGAATGTGTACCTGTCATGTCGTTTTGAAAGGTGTGTTGTTATATATTGTCTGGTCTCGCGCTAGAGGTGTCAGGTGCGTGGCTCTAATTATCTACTTTGTCATCGCTATCTGCTGTGTTTCACTGTGTGATTGCGCTGTTCGTTTGTCCAGTTCAGCGCTTAATAGGGAAAACAGCGCACGTGTGGTTGTGTGTGTGTGGGGGGGAGGGGGGGGGAGGGGGGTGGAAGGAGGGGAGGTGAGTGTGTGTGTGTGTGTGTGGGGGGGGAGGGGGTGGTGTGTGTGTGTGGTGGGGGGGGGTGTCTGTGTGTGTGCCTCTGTGTGTGTGCGTTGTATGCTTGTGTGTAGTGTGTTGTGTGTTGTGTTGGTGGGTGGTGTGTGGTGTGTGTGGTGTGTGTGGTGGTGGGGTGGGGTGGTTGTGTGAGTGTGTGTGTGTGTGTGTGTGGTGTAGGGGGTGGTTGTGTGTGTGTGTAGGGGCGGGGGGTCTGTGTGTGCTGTGGCTCTGTGTGTATGTGTATGGCGTTGTGTGTGTGTGTGTGTGTGTGTGTGTGTGGTGGTTGGTGTGTGTGTAGTGGGGGTTGTGTGTGTGTGGTGTGTGTGTGTTGTGTGTGTGTGTGTGTGTGTGTGTGTGTGTGTGTGTGTGGTGTGGTGTGTGTGTTTTGTGTGTGTGTTTGGCGGAAGAGTTAGGAGGTGGGAGGAGGCCTTAATGGTGGAGGTGGAATGTCTTTGTGTGTGTCTATGTGTGTGTGTGTGTGAGTGAGTGAGTGAGTGTGTGTGTGGGGTGTGTGTGTGTGTGTTTCTGTACGTGTGTATGCGTATTTGCATGTATATGTATGTTTATGTTTATCGGTGTTTGTGTGCTTGTGAGTGTGTGTGTGTGTGTGTGTGTGTGTGTGAGTGTATGTGTGTGTATTTGGGTGTATGTATGTGTGTATGCGTGTGTTCATGCGTGCATTTACTTGAAAATTCGTATGCATTAAAAACATGCTTGAAGAATCTAGCTTTTCACTGGTTTTTGAAGCAACCAATGTTTTACAGATATCAATACGTTGTATCAGAATGTCAAAAACAGTTTGCAAATAATTTCTTTTTGGTCCAAAACAAATTTGAATCAAGTAGTAAACGTTCTGGATTTTTCTGCCATATTTTTTTTCCAAACAGATTTTAGAAAGGAATAATGTATTTCTTGCTCCCCAGATAATTTATAATTGTTCTCTTATGAACTTAAGATGCTCTCATGATAAATTACTATTTGAAGTGGATCCTTGTTTAGCCCTTTCAAAGGAAGAAAGGGTTTAAAAAAATAAATGTGATATGGTTAAAGCTGATGATGAATTTCATTCCATAATGGAATGTTCACTATATGCTAAGTTGTGAAACAAATGTTTGTCAGACATATTTCTTACTCCAAAATCAGTTTATTTCATTTATTTGTCGAATGATGTGTTCTATTCATCGGAGAGAAATGTTTCAGTTCTGAAAAGATATTAAATTGTCTCAAGACATTTATTAGGCATTTCACATACATTACATTTTTGTTTGTTCTAGCTTTGCTTCTTCCTGGTATTACATGATGTTCACCATTTCTCCATTCTCAAAAGAGGCAAAAGGACTGAATATTGTTCGCGCGCGCGCACGTGTGTGTGTGTGTGTGTGTGTGTGTGTGTGTGTGTGTGTGTGTGTGCGTGTGGTGTGTGTGTGTGTGTGCACGCGCGCGTGCGTGTCTGTGTCTGAGTCTGTGTGTGTGTGTGAGAGAGAGAGACCCTGTGTATGTGTATGTGCGCGCACACATACAGGTGCGAACACACACTAGCATTAAAACCCAACATGCCCCAAAGTATTCACCACCTATGATTGTCTTTACTCTTACATGTTGATAGAAGGAAAACAAATTGATCATTTGAATTGCAGATTTAATCATCTGATCTTTGCATGCAAATACACACACGTCTATGGACAAGATTAAGGTAAAGTTCATTATGTGAGATAATCTGAAAGATTAAACATAGCACATCTAGTACCGCATTTACATATGAAAAAAAGGTTTATTTGTGAAACGTTTTTAGTGGCATCTGTTTATGGTGATGTTTTTAAAAACATATTCATTTAATTTCATTTTTTACTGATCTGTTTTGCTTCAGCTTTTCATTTGAAAGTTTTGCATTCCAATGGATTCTCTCTTTGTGAACTAATCATTTTTATTGTCTATATTTTTCATTCACCAGTTTTAGTGTGAATCTGCAACCTCCTTTCTTCTTACTTAAACGAATGTGACCTTTTAGAGTTTGGGGTTTTGTTGTTGTTGTTATTGAACTCTTGAAGTGGGATGTAGTTGCTTTTTTTTCTTATCGTTGTTTTATGGGTATGGTGTCTGATCTTCTCTGGGGACTGGATGTAAAATAGCACACGAGGGTTTATTCCACTATCTTCGAAATAAAAGAATAACAAGATAAAGAAAAACAAAGGATTTCACCTGCTTCTCACCAACAGCCTTTCTCTGCTGACTCTTCTCTTTCAACATACACTGAACAGTGACTGCTACTTGGCTACAGCAAACCAGTGTTGGCCTCTACCTTCACTCGATGGAGCTACTGATGCTATACAACAGCAGTTTAGGCAGCAGCTTACCCTGGACAAGGTGAACATGGTCAATCCCTTCCTTGTCCATGTCGTAGACTTCACGTTGAGTATATTCGTGCCATTCATTTCAACAGCCATATGTGGTCTACAATTCGAAAGAGTGTGCCGGTGGGAACAGATGATAAATTTTACAAAACCGCATGCACACGGGGACTGGATGTAAAAAAGCACATGAGTGCTTATTCCATTATCCTCGATATAAAATAATAAATAAATAAACACAAAAATGAATGGGTTTTAAACGTGCACCGAGTTGTTATGCGTTCGGTAGCACACGGGTCGTTGTCATATAACCACATTCATAAAGGATTTTTGGGTTCGAGTTAAGACCACGAAAACAATTTTTAAAAATTGCCAGAAAAGAGTGACAAATGAGCTCAAGAAAGAGGAGTGCTTGTTTTGGCATTAAGATATTCTGCAGGGTCGGAAAAATCAACAACAAAGAAAAACACCAAAAAAAACCCACGAAAACTCAAACAAACAGCAGACAAGCAAACAAAAACTGGAAATAAACAAGATCAGCTCCATGCTTTCTGCATTTCTTCCATCTGTTATGATCTGAATGTTTTTGTAAACTCCCAACCATTTTGCTCTATCACCAAAAGGACATGAACTTTAATAACAATATTATTATTCTCCGGAATTAATCTTATTAGCAATTTTTCTTCTTCCATATTCCCTTTTTTTTCTTTGCAATTCTTCTTCTTCCTACTTCTTCCTCTTCCCGAGTCTTCTTTTCTACTTCTTGCTTTTCTTCTTCTTCTTCTTCTTCTTCTTCTTCTTCTTCTTCTTCTTCTTCTTCTTCTTCTTCTTCTTCTTCTTTTTCTTCTTCTTCTTCTTCTTCTTCTTCTTCTTCTTCTTCGCAATTCTTCTTCGCAATTCTTCTTCTTCTTCTTCTTCGCAATTCTTCTTCTTCGTCGCAATTCTTCTTCTTCGCAATTCTTCCTCTTCTTCGCAATTCTTCTTCTTCTTAGCAATTCTTCTTTTACGCAATTCTTCTTCTTCTTCGCAATTCTTCTTTTACTTCGCAATTCTTCTTCTTCTTCGCAATTCTTCTTCTTCTTCGCAATTCTTCTTCTTCTTCGCAATTCTTCTGCTCTTTCTTCTTCTTCACAAGTGTGCGAACGCATGCAGAACATCTTGCGCACACGTTAAATCCTGTTCCGCTATTCGAAAGAGTAGGCCATTGTGTGCCGGTGGGAACAGATGACAAAATTTACAAAACCGCATACACACACATAAATTTTATATAAAAAAGTCATCTGAACGCTTTGATTTGTTGCTTTACAAGATTCAGCGCTATATAAGTTCCATATATTATTATTATTATTATTATTATTATTATTATTATTATTAATTCTTCTTCGCAAGTTTGCTTCTTCGCAGTTTTCCTTTTTCGCAATTCTTCTCTTCTTCGCAATTATTTTTCTTCCACCGTCGATTTGTTAACGATTTGTGTTTTCCTTTGGTAAAGTTGTTGTTTTTTTGTTGTCAAGTAGACGGCCCATCTGCCAGTCTGCTGATATATTATTTTTAATTCCATTTGTTTAATGTTTTGGTTTTGGATTTTTGTTGTTCTATTCCTAGCCCATTTGTTGCTTACTAGGATTTGCATGTGATTTCTTTCTTTGCCTTTCTTATTTCTAAGTTATGGGTCTCTCATGCATATATTTCTTACCTGTTCGTATTTCCTGTTCTTTTTCTTTCTAGATTGTGTTTTCTGTCAACGAAGACATATGGTATTTGATCAGGTGAACAAGTAAAACACATTACTCCATAGCACTTCTTCTTCTTCTTCTTCTTCTTCTTCTTCCTCTTCTTCTATTTCTTCTTCTTCTTCTTCTTTTGCTGCTTCTGCTGCTGCTGATGCTTTCTTTTTCTTCTTCTTCCTCTTTTTCTTTTTCGAAATTCTTCTTCTAAGAAATTCTTCTTCTTCTTCTTCTTCTTCTTCTTTTTCTTCTTCGCAATTCTTCTTCGCAATCCTTCTTTGCAATTCTTCTTCGCAAGTCTTCGCCTTATTCTTCTTTGCAATTCTTTTTGTTTTGGAAGTCTTCTTTTTCTTTGCAATTCTTCTTCTTTGCAATTCTTTTTCTTTGTAATTTGTATTCTTCTTCCTCTTCTTTGCAATTCTTCTTATTTTTATTCTTCACCTTCTCCTTCTTTGCATTCCTCTTTGCATTCTTCTTCTCTTTCTTCTTTTCCTTCTAATTCTTCCTCCTGGCAATTCTTCTTCTTCGCAATAACTCTTCTCTGAAAATAAATCTTTTTCTTTGCAATTCTTCTTCCTCGTAATTCTTCTTTCTCTGCAATTATTCTTCACAAATTATTCTCCTTCTGCTTCGTAATTCTTTTTAACAGTTCTCATTTACAATTCATTCTCTGTCTTTTTTTTTGTCGTGTACCTTTTTAAAAATTTTTTTATCTGGGTGTGGAGTTTCTTGATCTACGAATTGCATGAAGTCGGTGCCAGGGACTGTTACTATCAGCGGGATGTCTGCATGCCCGGAATGTAGTTTAGTCAGCAGTGCTGGTGCTTTTGTGTTTTGTGGTGGGTTTTTTGTCTTTTGTTCCACAGTGTTTCCTACAGGGAACTGGTCTTTAGTACACAGAATTGTATTACGCCAGGATTGCTCATATAGAGGTGGAGAGTTGATCATAGACAGACAGATTGGCAGAGTGACTGACAGACAGATAGATAGACAGGGTGACAGAGACAGATAGACTGACAGAGTGACTGACAGTGTCACTGACATATAGACAGAGAGAGTGACTGACAGACAGGCGGAGTGACTGACAGACGGAGTGACTAACAGATAGACAGAGTCAGTGAGAGAGGAACAGAGTCATTTCTTCTTCGCAAATCTTCTTCATTCTTGTTCTTCAAATTATTTGCAATTCTTCTTCCTCCTCTTCGCAAATCATCTTCATTTTCTTCTTCTGCTTCTGCTTCTGCTTCTGCTTCTTCTTCTTCTTCTTCTTCTTCTTCTTCTTCTTCTTCTTCTTCTTCTTTGCAATTCTTCTTCTTCTTCTTTGCAATTCTTCTTTGCAATTTTTCTTCTCCACAATTCTTCTTCCTTGCAATTCTTCTTCTTCTTCGAAATTCTCCTTCTTCTTAGAAAAAATCTTCTTCATCAAAATTCTTTCTCTTCTTCTTCAAAATTCTTCTTCTTTTTCTTCTTCTTCTTTGGAATTCTTCTTCTTCTTCTTCTTCTTCTTCTTCTTCTTCTTCTTCTTCTTCTTCTTCTTTCTTCTTCTTCTTCTTCAAATTCTTCTTCTTCTTCTTCTTCTTCTTCTTCTTCTTCTCTTCTTCTTCTTCTTCTTCTTCTTCTTCTTCTTCTTCTTCTTCTTCTTCTTCTTCGTCTTCTCCTTCAAATTTTTTCTTCTTCTTCTTCTTCTTCTTCTTCTTCTTCTTCTTCTTCTTCTTCTTCTTCTTCTTCTTCTTCTTCTTCTTCTTCTTCTTCTTCTTCTTCTTCTTCTTCTTCCTCTTGACAAATCTTTCTTCTTCAACACAATAATTCTTCCCTAAAAATAAATATTCTTCTTTGCAATTCTTCTTCTTCTGCAACTATTCTTCACACTTTGTTCTCCTTCTTCTTCGTAATTTTTTTTAAACAGTTCTCATTTACAATTCATTCTTTGTCTTTTTTGTCGTTCACCTTTTCTTTTTATCTGGGTGTGGAGTTTCTTGATCTACGAATTGCATGAAGTCGGTGCCAGGGACTATTACTGTCAGCGGGATGTCTGCATGCCCGGAATGTAGTTTAGTCAGCAGTGCTGGTGCTTTTGTGTTTTGTGGGGTTCTTTTTTGTCTTTTGTTCCACAGCGTTTCCTACAGGGAACTGGTCTTTAGTGCACAGAATTGTATTACGCCAGGATTGCTCGTGTACAGGTGGAGAGTAGGTCATATACAGACAGATTGGCAGAGTGAGTAAGAGATAGATAGACAGGGTGGCTGATAGACAGATAGAGTGAC
>CM054136.1:53933178-53938178 GCA_028751875.1 Rapana venosa
TTTCTTCTTCTTCTTTGCAATTCTTCTTCTTAATTCTTCGCAATTCTTCTTTCTCGTAATTCTTCTTCTTCTTCGAAATTCTACTTCTTCGAAATTCTTTCTCTTCTTCTTCGAATTTCTTCTTCTTTTTCTTCTTCTTTGCAATTCTTCTTCAAATTTCTTCTAGTTCGACTTTTTTTAGCAAATCTTTTTCTTCTTTATAGTAAATCTTCTCCGAAAATAAATCTTCTTCTTTGCAATTCTTCTTCACCTGTAACTATTCTTCACACTTTATTCTCCTCCTTCTTTGTAATTCTTTTTTTAACAGTTCTCATTTACAATTCGTTCTCTGTCTTTTTGTCCTTTACCTTTTTTATTTGTTTTATCTCAGTGTGGAGTTTCTTGATCTACGAATTGCATGAAGTCGGTGCCAGGGACTGTTACTATCAGCGGGATGTCTGCATGCCCGGAATGTGGTTTAGTCAGCAGTACTGGTGCTTTTGTGTTTTGTGGGGTTCTTTTTTTGTCTTTTGTTCCACAACGTTTCCTACAGGGAACCTGTCTTTAGTACACAGAATTGTATTACGCCAGGATTGCTCATGCACAGGTGGAGAGTTGGTCATAGACAGAAAGATTAGCAGAGTGAGGGACAGAGATAGATAGAGGGAAATTCTTCTTCGCAATTCTTTTTCTTCTTCCTCGCAATTCTTCTTCTTCTTCTTCGCAAGTCTTCTTCTTCGCAACTCTTCTTCTTCACACTTCATCTTCTTCTTTGCAATTCTTCGCAATTCGCCTTCTTCTTCTTCGCAATTCTATGCAATTCTTCTTCTTCTTCGCAATTCTAGGCAATTTTTCTTCTACGCAATCATTCGCAATTCTTCTTATTATTATTCCTCTTCTTCGCAATTCTTCTTCTTTTTCTTTGCAATTCTTCTTCTTCTTTGCAATTCTTCTTCGCAATTCTTCTTTTTCTTCGCAATTCTTCTTCACAATTCTTCGTCTTTGCACTTCTTCTTCTTCTTCCATGTACTTCTTATTTGCAATTTGTCTTTGCAATACTTCGTCTTCTTTGCAATTCTTCTCATTATTCTTCTTATTCTTCTCGCAATTCTTTGCAATTCCTCTTCGCAATTCTTCTTCGAAATTCTTCTTCTTCGCAATTCCTCTTCTTCGCAATTCTTTTTCTTCGCAATTGTTCCCCACCTTCTTATTTTACATTTTCTTTCGCTTCCTTCTTCTCAACTCACAGCGCATTGTAAGCTCGCTTTGCAAGTAAATACCGTATGTCTACTTTAACACTCTTCGTTTTGTCAATCTTCCCCTCTCATTTTTTATCTGTGTTCCATTTATGTGTCACTATATTTTTCTTTTCTCGTTGTTACTGTCTATTTTTTTTGCGATGGTTCCTTCACTGCTCGTCTTTTTTTATGTCTTGGCTTTGTAGGCATACGACTGCTCTTGTATTCAGCCTACCATCTTCGTTTTCCATTATCCTTCTTTATTTTCTTCCTGCAAAGACATACTTATGGTAACTGCTCAGCAGGCAAAAAATAAAATATATTAGAGAAATCCTTCTTCTTTTTCTTCTGTTTCTTCTTCTGTTTCTTATTCGCAATCTTCGCATTTTTCTTTTACTTCTCCTCCTCCTCCTCCTTGTTCTTCTTCTTCTTCTTCTTCTTCTTTTTCTTCCTTTCTTCTTTCTTCTTCTTCTTCTTCTTTCTTCTTCTTCTTCTTCTTCTTCGTCGCAATTCTTCTTCTCTTCGCAATTCTTCTTCTACTTCGTATTCTTTTCTATTCTTCTTCGTTATCTTGTTCGCATTCTTTCTTCTCTTCTTCTTCTTCTCTTCTTCTTCTTTCTTCTTCTTCTTCTTCTTTTTCTTTCAAATTTTCAATTCTTCAAATTCTTCAAATTCTTCTTCTTAAATTCTTCAAATCTTCTTCTTCAAATTCTTCAAATTCTTCAAATTCTTCTAAATTCTTCTCATCTTCTTCTTCTTCTTCTTTCTTTTTCGCTAATCTTCTTTTTCTTCTTCGTATTTTTCTTTCGCATTCTTCTTCGTCTATTCTTTTCTTCGTCTATTCTTCTTCGCATTACTCTTCACTCTTCCATTCTTCTTTTCTTTGCATCTCTTCTCTGCATTCTTCTTTTCTTCTTCTTCTTCTTCTTCTTCTTCTTCTTCTTCTTCTTCTTCTTCGCATCTTCATTTTTCTTCAATTCTTCCCTTCATTCTCTCTTCTTCTTCTTCTTCTTCAATTCTTCTTCATTCTTCTTCAAACTTCTTCTTCTCTTCTTTTCAATTCTTCTTCTTCTTCTTCTTCTTTCTTCATTTTCTTCTTCTTCAAATTCTTTTCTTCTTCAAATTCTTCCTTCTTTCAAATTCTTCATAATTCTTCTTCGCTACATTCTTCTTCTTCTTCAATTCTTCTTTTCTTCCTTCAAATTCTTCTTCAATTCTTAATCTTCTTCTTCTTCTTCTTCTTTTCTTTCTTATTCATTCTTCTTTCTTCTTCTTCTTCTTCTCTCTTCTTCTTCGTACTCTTCATCTTCTTCGTATTTTCTTCGCATTCTTCTTCGTCGTATTCTTTTTCTTCGTCGTATTCTTCTTCGCATTATCTTCTCACTCTTCCATCTTCTTCTTTTAGCATTCTCCGTTTCTTCTTCTTCATTCTTCTTCTCTTTCTTCTTCTTCTTCTTCTTCTTCTTCTTCTTTTCTCTTCTTAAATTCTTCTTCTTTCTCAATTCTTCTTCAAATTCTTCTTCTTCTTCTTCAATTCTTCAAATTCTTCCAATTCTTCTTCTTCTTCTTCTTCTTCTTTCTTCTTCAAATTCTTCTTTTCTTCTTCTTCTTCTTCTTCAAATTCTTCTTCGCAAATTTCTTCACTTCAATTCTTCTTCTTCAAATTCTTCATTCTTCATCTTCTTCTTCTCTTCTTCTCTTCTTCTTCTTCTTCTTCTTCTTTCTTCTTTCTTCTTCACTCTTCGTACTTCTTCATTCTTCTTCGCTATTCTTCTCTTTCTTCTTGCATTCTTCTTCCGCTCGTATTCTTTTCTTCTTCATTCTCGCTATTCTTCTTCTCATTTCTTCTCTCTCTCTTCTCTTTCTTCTTCTTCTTCTTCATTCTTCTCCCTTCTTTTCTTCTTCTTCTCTTCTCTTCTCTTTTCTTCTTCTTCTTCTTCTTCTTCTTCTTCTTCTTCTTCTTCTTCTTCATAATTCTTCTCTTCTTCTTCTCAATTCTCTTCTTCTTCTTCTTCTTCTTCTTCTTTTCTTTCTTCTTCTTCATTTTCTTCATTCTTCTTCTCTTCTTTCTTCGTCAATTCTTCTCTTTCTTCTCTTCTTCTCATCTTCTTCTTCTTCTTCTCCCTTCTTCTTCTCTTCCTTCTTCTTCTCTTCTTTCCTTCCTTCTTCTTCTTCTTCCTTCTTCTCTCTTCCTTCTTCTTCTTCTTCAAATTCCCTTCTTCTTCTTCTCTTCTTCTTCTTCTTCTTCTTCTTCGTCTTCTTCTTCTTTCTTCTTCTTCCTCTCTTCTTCTTCTTCTTCTTTCTTCTTCTTCTTCTTCCTTTTCTTCTTCTCTTCTTTCTTCTCTTCTTCTTCTTCTTCTTTCTTCTTCTCTTTTCTTCTTCTTCTTCTTCTCATTCTTCTTCTTCTTTCTTCTTCAAATTCTCTTCTTCTTCTTCTTTTCTTCTTCGTCAATTCTTCTTCTTCTTCTTCTTCTTCTTCTTCTTCTTTCTTCTTCGTCTTCTTCGCAATTCTTCTTCTTCTTCTTCTTCTTCTTCTTCTTCTTTCTTCTTCTTCTTTCTTCTTCTTCTTCTTCTTCTTCTTCTTCTTCTTCTTCTTCTTCTTCTTCTTTTTCTTCTTCGTCTTCTTCTTCTTCTCCCTCCTGCAACATATTTACGTAAGTGGGGAGCTGTTTAGTTATATACGTACAGCCTGAATGCACCAAGTCAGTGCCAGTGTCAACAGAAATTCACTTCGATGCCCTTATCTTCTGCAAGTAGTCAGCAGTGCAGACATTGTTTCCACACTGGTTCCCATAGTTAACCGGTGCTTTGCACTGAAGCATGCAGAACGTCAGCCTACCTACCCATGTAAAGGTAGGGAGAGTAGAGAGACGAGACACAGACACACAGGCAGACAGTTGAACGCGTAATATCCGTAACAGAGAAGGTAAGCAGAACAGGTAAAATAAGCAAAAGTATCAAGCAAAATCTTCATGATAAACGAAATTTCCCACGTCTAAATGGTCATGAATTAGAGATATGTATCTAATACTGAAAGGATATTCCTTTATAATATTTTTTATCCCACCTCCCTTCGTAACCTCAAACTAGCTTTGATAACATCATTTTGTTATGGATTTATTTATTCTATTATGTCGAGGATAATGGAATAAGCACTCATGTCATTTATTCACATCTAGTCCCCATGTGTACGTTTTGTCAATTTTGTCATCCGTTCCCACCGGCACACAATGGCCTACTCTTACAACAAGCGGAACGGGTTTTAACGTGTGCGCAAGATGTTCTGCGTGCGTTCGCACACGACACCTCGGTTTATAGTCTCATTCGAAGGACTTTTGGGGGGAGTGGAGTCGGCACTGATGTTAACTCCATAGCAAAAATCCTCTTGAACTAGATTCGAGCCCGGGTCAGCAGATCCCGAGCACAACGCTCATTGCTCTAACCACCAGGCTATCCTGTCCCAGTTCACCCAAACTGTTGTTTTAAAGAAGCAGCAGTTGCTTTTCAGAAGAAAAAAATTATAGAGGTATTCCAAAGTCTTTGGCAGGGAAGGGGGTGGGATAGAAGAAGAAGAAGAAGAAGAAGAAGAAGAAGAAGAAGAAGAAGAAGAAGAAGAAGAAGAAGAAGAAGAAGAAGAGAATGATGATAGAAGATGATGATGAATGATGATGATGATGATGATGATGATGATGATGATGATGATGATGATGATGATGATGATGATGAAGAATAAGAAAAAGAAGAAGAAGAAAACCAAGAAAAATAAGGACCAGGAGGATGAGG
>CM054136.1:53943178-53948178 GCA_028751875.1 Rapana venosa
TGCAACCCAGATCTGTAGACATATAACTGGAAGCAATGAAGTGCACTGAAAAAATTATGTTAAGATCACTCTAAGCTCGGTTTGCATTATAGTTCTCTTGCACATATTAGTCTTTCGTTCTGGACGTCATCAACGTTAGCAGACACCAGCTAATGGAAGAATGTTCGTCTGTTCGATCGACCTAGAGCTTACTCCTCCAGCTCCTCTGATTCCATGTTGCGCAAACAGTGGAGACTGGCAAGAGTCTTTGTATAGTTTCTCTGGTCAGCTTCTTTGTCCCTTACCACAGGCAGAATGTCTGGCCGTCCGCACAGCAGGCATCCAGGCGTGCAGAGGTCCTGCCCGCAGATGACGTGCCCTGCTAATCAAAGGTGGGCCATGATCAGTCCTGCATTCAGGGCTTTGCGGCCCATTCAATGGAACATGCAAAAGGGGAAAAGGAAGGTTAGAAATTGGAAGCCTTGAGATGATCTGCTAGATTAAAAAAAAAAAACCCATTCTCCATTGATTGACTGGTTTCCTTTATTCGGTCTTTTTCTGAAGTGAAAGGACATGCAAAGAGAAGAGGTAAAAAAGAAAAGGAGAAGAAAAAGGATAAAAATGAAGTAAGGAGAGAGAAGGCGTTGCTGCGGTTTGATGATGATGATGATGATGATGATGATCTCTCTCTCTCTCTCTCTCTCTCTCTCTCTCTCTCTCTCTCTCTCTCTCTCTCTCTCTCTCTCTCCTCTCTCTCTCTTCTCTCCCCATATCTATATCTATATATATATATATATATATATATATATATTATATATATTCATATTCACTCGCTTGCTCACACACTCAATCTCTCTCTCTTGCACCTGATTATGTTATCCTTTTTCAGTCTCCTTCAATGCCACAATGAAGAACAGAGAGGGATCAAATAAAACAGCACGCTTGTTTGTCTTTCTCCTCTTGCCTCCTCCATAGCTAAGAGACGACAGACAGAGTGAGATTAACAGAGTCTGTCTATCAGTGACGTCTGAAGCAGCTAAGCAGCCAATCAGAGACGATGGCTTCTCAGTCTGTATCTGAAAGGACCAATCACATCAAACTTGGGGAAAAACCCAGGCAAGAGTCATCAACCACAGAGACATTGGCGATTGCTTCGTTCGTGTCTCTCAGGGTTATTCTTTAACATGGAACCTGTTGTACAAGCTGGTTTTCTGTAAGTCGAAAAAGAAATTTGCGGGAAAATAAGGTGAGGACGGAGTGGTTAGAGCACAACCCCAATGGAGGTTGATGAATGCAGGGTTTATATTTCCTTTGAAACCTTTTTGATATCGTACACTTTACTTTTTTGTATTTCATTCCCATACTCTGTCTGTCTCTAGCTACAGTTTGATCCAAATTGTGTAAACAGCTTTTTATATGATCTGACTTATTTCTTCTACTTCTCGGGTGTGTTTGCGATGTCAAAAGATATCCAGTATTTTAAGCTATCTCTGGCTCAATAGATCAATTTGTTTAACACTCACTGAAAATGAAACAAAAATAAATGACAAAGCTGTGGCGATCTATCAGATAAACTACACGTTGAGCTGCCTTCCCGTTAAAGAAAGGTGGGAGGTTTGAAATTGAAGGTGGTGAAAAACAAAAGAGAGAGGAACAAATAGGTAGAGAGAGAGGTGGGGAGGGAGAGGGAGGGAGTGGAGAGACAGAGAACTTAAACAGCTGGCAGACAAGAAGAGTGGGGTAATAATCATGTAGAGGGGAATGAAGTAAGAAGAAGAAGAATTGTGAAGAGGAATTGCGAAGAAGAAGAATTGTGAAGAAGAAGAAGAAGAAGAAGAAGAATTGTGAAGAAGAGGAAGAAGAAAAAGAAGAATGGTGAAGAGGAATAATTGCGAAGAAAAAGAAGAATTGCAAAGAAGAAGAAGAAAAGAAGAAGAAGAAAAAGAAATGTTATATAGCCCTCTATGTGTATACCTCTCTCTCTCTCTCTCTCTCTCTCTCTGGTGTGCACGTTTTTAGGTCACTATGTCAACCAGCCTTTATCTGTCTCGTACATAGATAAAAAGGAGACTGCAGACTGCCTTTTCTTTTTTACTCTCTTTTCAAAAGTTATGATTGGACATAGTCAGACCAAAGGAGACTGCATGTCATATCACTGACACTCAAAGCAGCCAATCAAAGGCATCAGCTTTCCCGCCTGTGTTTGAATGGTCCAATCACGTCAAACTGATAGTCCTAGTGAGAGTTTGGAAATACTGAGACGATGGTGGTGGTGGCTTGACGTTTTCGTGTCCCCCCCCCCCCCCCCCCATCCACCCTCTCTCAGCCTTTTTCTTTAAAAATTAAGTTAAGTTTCCAAGTTTTAAAGAGATTTTTTTCTACTGCAAAATAAAACTGGAAAAAGCCGGAAAAGATGGAGTTGGGATTTCGTGCAGAGCTAGCTCGCTCGCTTGCTCTCTCTCTCTCTCTCTCTCTCTCTCTCTCTCTCCTTACTTCTTATCTCCCCTCCTCATCACTGATCCCCTATCTGCCTTTGATCCCAACTTGATGGAAAGAGTGTGAGCAGAGTTTTCTGACCTCACTGCTCTGTTTTGTCCCTGTCTTTACCAGCTTCTTTCAAACTGAGCAGGGCAAAAAATCGATCTTTAAATAAACGGGAAATAAGGCGTGAGGTCTTGGAGCTATTGCGCAAGCAAGGACACACGCACACGCGCCATTACACACACACACACACACACGCATACACACACACATACACACACAGAGGCATACACACATAGGCACACACACACACACACACACACACACACACACACACACACACACACACACACACATACATTCACGCAGAGAGAAGGCGGTGGGATTTTGTTTTGTTTTACATTTTTCTAGGGTAAGCAAACACATTTTATCCAAGCATAATACCTATGTGCCTGATATATTTGGCCACAGAAAACCTTTCTTTTTTTGTTTGCTTCTTAGCTAGAGGTCTGAGATTCACTAATAGTGATATTTTGTGCATGCGAACATCTCCCCACAACTAAAATAGCCACATCCCGACTTCAGTGATAGAAAACCAAATCAGAATTAGAGGCTGTTTGGTTTGTTTTTTTAAAGCAATGTGTTCAAACAGGGAAAGAACGGAAAAAGAGAGAGAAAATGAGTCCACTGAGGTAAGGTCTTAACAGGACTTTGTACCACCTCCGATAAAATTTGCTTGAATCTTAATACCCCGAACAGTGGTAACTTCCCACCCCTTTCCCACCCATACCCACACCCTGTCAGATGAGTTATTTCAATCCGGTGAAGTCGCATGCTTCCACTCACTATTGGGGGGTATTAATATTGAAGCAAACTCCTTGGAACCCATACAAATTCCCGTCACCATTTAGGGTTCGACCCGCATGCCACCTGTCAGCCACATTTCAGCCGTACATTCTCTTTACCCAAGGGCTGGGTGAATGCTTGTGAAGTTCTGCTTGACAATCTCATTCCCTGGCTGGCAGTTCATCCTACGTGTGGCTTTGGTGGCGTGTGCACTCTGCTTCTGTCTTGCTAGTGTCAAAGATAGAAGGATGATCAAGCCAAATCAAACGTGATGCATAACCTTCCCCAATAGTATGGATGAAGGCTCTGGGCGTATATCTGTCGTTCCAACTCTGATTGCTGGCTGTTTGATACTTTCTCATCACCCAGGTTGTTGTTTGAGTTTTTTTTGCAGACCTGATTAGATTTCTTCCCTTCTTGTAAGCTTCCAAAAACGATGCACTCTTACAAGTGGTTGATGTAAACCTTCTTACGGATGGCTAGCATGAGTCAGAATTTCATTATCCTTCCATCGGGATCATTGATAGCAAGGATGCAATCTTTCCAGTTGAGTAACACAACTTGCAAGCAACTGTAATGACATAAAGAGAGCAATGGCTAGCAGCCAGCCAGTCAGTCTTCGGATGTGACTGATGTTTCTTAGAATTGGACTATATGTAGGGTAAAGAAACACAAAGCCAAACAAAAGCGAACAATCAAACACACAATCAAGTATGTAAAATAATGAAAATCAACTCTTGTAACAAAGTAGTAACATTGATACGTCTTTTGAATGATTCAACACCGGATTTGTGGATTGACCATTTAAAAACGTAGCTCCATAACATAGATTTAAAGGACAAAATTGATATAAAGACAGATTAAGATAACTTTTGCTGTTGCAGTTTGTTTGCTTTTTTTTCCAACGAGCTGCCAGTGCCTCAAAGTTACTTTTGAATAACTAGTATAAAAAATTAAAACTGTGCTGATCAGATCTTGTATTTTTGTTTAATGGAATCAAGTTATGTGCGCCAGTGGTATACATCTCTCATTCTTTCACGTTTAGACTACTGTAATTCTCTTTTGGCTGGCCTACCAGCATCATCTATCCACTCTCTTCAACGCATACAAAACTCTGCAGCTCGACTGGTCCTAAGAAAGAAAAAATCTGAACACATCACTCCTCTTCTGCGATCTCTTCACTGGTTGCCTGTCTCACAAAGACTGCAGTATAAAATCAATACCCTCTGTTTCAAATGTCTCCACAAATCTGCACCCTCTTATCTCTGTAACTGTCTTCACCTGTACACTCCATCCCGTTCCCTTCGTTCAGCCGCAGATACTTTGTGCTTTCGAACACCCAGATTCAAACAAACCACTGTTGGCCGTCGCTCCTTCTCTGTTTCTGGTCCATCCACCTGGAATGACCTCCCTCTTTCACTTCGTCAAAAGCCTTCACTTGATTCCTTCAAATCCAGCCTCAAAACACACTTATTTCCTACCTGAGACTTTCCCCCCACATATCTGTCCCTAATTTTCAACAGCATCTTTCACCTTCTAAGTGTTGTTCCATATGTGTGTGTGTGTGTGTGTGTGTGTGTGTGTGTGTGTGTGTGTGTGTTTTGTGTGTGTGTGTGTGTGTGTGTGTGTGTGTGTGTGTGTGTGTGTGTGTGCGTGCGTGTGCGTGCGTAGTGCGCGCGCATGAATTTGAAATC
>CM054136.1:53953178-53958178 GCA_028751875.1 Rapana venosa
ATAGATAGATAGATAGATAGATAGATAGAGATAGATAGATAGATAGATAGATAGATAGATAGATAGATAGATAGATAGATAGATAGATAGACAGACAGTTAGATAAAGAGATAGATAGATAGATTGATAGATAGATAGATAGATAGATAGATAGATAGATAGATAGATAGATAGATAGATAGATAGATAGATAGATAGATAGATAGATAGATAGATAGATAGATAGATAGATAGATAGATAGATCAGTTCCGGCAGACAAACAGACGCATCATTACAGACAGGCAAACAGAAAGACAGTCAAGCAAGCAGGAAGAGGAATAAAGACAGACAGACAGACAGACGGAGACAGACAGACAGACAGACAGAGAGACAGGCAGAGAGGCAGAGACACAGAGAGACAGAGAGAGAAAGAGACAGACAGACACAGGCAGACAGACAGACAAGCAGGCAGAGGAAGAGAGATAGATAGAAACAGACGGACAGACAGACAGATAGATAGACAGACAGACAGACAGACAACACAGAAAACACAGAGACAAAAAGACAGAGACAAAAAGACAGAGACAAAAAGACAGAGACAGAAAGACAACAAACACAGAGAGAGAGACTGACTGACAGACAGACAGACAGAGAAAAACCAATTATTCCTGGATCAATTGTTTCTCAAATGAATGCTGTTGAAATGAAGGCAGAACCCCAAGAAGAAAGAGAGGAGGAAACATCCATGTCATCCAAGGAAAGAATAAACAAAGTTGAAGAACTCCTGGCTGTCTTTCTGTCTGACTTTTTCTTCCTTCATTCCTTCCTTCCTTCCTTCCTTACTTTTTGTCTCTGTCTCCTTTCCTTACCTTCGTGTAATCTCTTTTTTTTCTGTCTGACTGCCTGCCTGTCTGTCTGGCTGGCTGGCTGGCTGGGTGGATCTCTGTCTGTCTGTCTTTTTCTGTCTTTCTGTCTCTCTGTCTGTCTCTCTGTCTGTCTCTCTTCCTCTCTCTCTCTCTCTCTCTCTCTCTCCTCTCTCTCTCTCTCTCTCTCTCTTTCTTTCTGTCTCTCTCTCTCTCTCTTCGTTGTTTTTCGTTCCTTTTCTCCTTTTCATTCCTGTCTCAATATCTTGGTGTCATCTCCCTCCCTCTCTCTCTCTCTCTCTCTCTCTCTCTCTCTCTCTCTCTCTCTCTCTCTCTCTCTCTCTCTCTCTCTCGCTCTCTCTCTCCCTCCCCCCTCTCTCTCTCTCTAATTTTATCTTTGTTAGAGTATTACTACCATTCATACATCTTGGTTTTGTTATTTGCTTGGTCTCCCTTTTTTTGCACATAACTGGGGGGGTTTTCTCAAAAGTATCTCTGGTAGACATCTTTCATCATTATCAATGTATATTGAAAGACTTATTACTCTTGTTTTTAAAGTTTACACATACTTCGTTACGGTTTTTAATATTTTTTAAAAGTAGAAAAATGTCCCAGAGCAAAAAATCAAAATGTTCATAAGGGGAAAATGTTTGAAGGGAGACATAAACATATTGACAGAAAAAGATATAGCCATTGAAACAACGTTTGCACCATGGAAATATACAGAAGAAATATTAGGAAGAATTTTTAAAAAGCAAAAACGTCAAAGACAAATTAACAGAAAAACAAAACAAACAAAAAGAAGAAAAGGCAACAAGAAAAAACAGAGAGAAATGTAAAGAAAAGTAAAGGAAATAAAAAATTGAAAGAGAGCAAGCAAATTAGAAAGAAAGGAATAAGAAGCAATTTTCCTCAAATATCCTTACCGTTATCGTGACCTCAGGTAAAAATAGTAAGGTTCTAATCGTTTCCAAAAGCTTCATCTCGCACAAATTTGCATACTAATTACCCTTGCTGTCAGGCAGTATTGAATTGTACAAAGTAATCTCTTTTCTCGTGTGCGCAATATTACAATGCAAACGAGGATACTTGCCTATTAAAAAGATCCCTGAAATTGATATTTTTACAAATCACGGTCAAAAAAAGGAAGTGCGATCAAGCATTTTGTGCTACTTGAACAAACAGAAAAAGTATCAACAACAACAAAAACACACGCACACACATATACATGCATGCATGTATGCATGCACATGCATACTCTCTCTCTCTCTCTCTCTCTCTCTCTCTCTCTCTCTCTCTCTCTTCTCTTACCACATATACACATTAAATCTTCCAAAAACTAATTGAGAATTTAAAAAAAATCACCTTGAGCTACCTCAAATGAATCAGCCACTTTTGATGTGCATGTGTGTGTGTGCGCGCGCGCATGCACGTGCGGGCATGTACGTGCTAGCTTGAGATGATGATAATAATAACTATCAGAAAATAGACAAAGTAATGCAGTACAAGTTCAAATGAAATTTGCAATAGCGTATGAAAACTGAAATTATAGATACAAGAAAAGTAATAAACAGGCTTTTCGGTAACATCAGACAAATAATTATAGGAATAATACCTAACAGTATTGGGAACGGGACGGCCCAGTGTCAGAGCACTCCCTTTCCTCAAGCCTACCTAGTGGATGGGCAAGCGTTTGTGCACCGTGGCTTCAGTACAGTCACCCAGTTCACCCAGCTTTGAATGAGTACCTTCCCCCTTTAGGGTCAGGGAAGGTAAAGCAGCGAGGGAGAGGAGATGGGCGCCACCCTCAATATGCTGGCCCCTGGAGAAGCTGAGGTCTCTGATGCCTCACTCCACCTACGACCACAAAGAATATGGGGCGATTTTACCTGTTCACCTTTACCAATGACTCACTCACCACCTAGGAATCACTGCGATAGAGGAAATAGTCCGGATGAGAAGTTTGCGTGTATGACCTTTTCAAGTACCTCGCTATATAGGTAGCCATACTTCAAATTCATGGAATATTTTTCTCCTTTAACAAAGGAAGAGTGCAGGTTGTTACGTTAAGAGCTTGTCATGCATGAAGCAATCTCAACACAACATTTTTACAACATAAAGAGCATTTTAATGTAGACTTTGGCAGTTAGCTGACATTAATAACTGACTGACACAGCTTTTGACCCGGGCCACATCCACCATAGTACCAACAAACAAACCAGGACTATATTGTATTCACACCTCAACACTGGCCGGCCTTTTCAAACTTAGTTCAACCCATCCAACTCCATGGCCTCCACGAAATGAATAAGATAAATAAGTATAAAAAATATATGTATATGACCCCCAAACGAAGGTTTAATTTCCTAAAATGTAAGAACACCTGCGGACTCTAATTAATGAATTTCTAGCCTTTTTTTCTCAAATTAGCTTTCAGTTTAGATGTCTTATGCATAAGTGCGTCAGTGTGTGTGTAGAATGAATCTGAGTGGTCATGCTCACTTTGTGAACTGTAATACTTTTTGTTGCCATTTTGTTTTAGGGGATATCCCTGCAAAGTATTCCTAATTTCCTGCTTGCACTTGGTAACAAAGTTTTATATATAAAAAATGTAGCAGCAAGAGCCATTTGTAATATGAGTTACAGTTTATTCTTACTATCTTCTCAAGATTTTCTGTCCGTGCTTAAATTGTTTTTGGCATTAAAGTCATTTACATCTGCAGGTGCAACAACAACAACAACAACAACAACAGCAATGAGTGCAGTAGCAGCAGCAGCAACAGTAACAGCAACTGCAATGACATGACACAAATGAGAGAAAGTGGATTTTTCAGGTTCCAATTAACAGAAAATAGAAAACATTGCTTTAAAAAAAACAATCCACAGTGACCAAAATGTGTATGAGAAAAAAAGTTCTTTACACATGAGCAAAAGTTAACACAAAACGCCTGTAACTACCCACGTCAAGAAGACATAAAGAAGCATGGAACAAAACAAAACGATTCAAGGAATAAAAGAACGTTAAAAAAACATGATAATCACGTATAAGATAACAAAATGTATGAACTGAACAAGTGATCTGTAAAAGAAAACAAAACATTGCGACAACATGACGAGCAACTCTTTACAAGAACAAATACTGGATTTGAAAATCTATATTAATCTTTTGATCCCCCCCCCCCCCCAAGACAAAAAAGATAAATGAAAGTTAAAAACCTGTTTATAAAAATCTGTATTTGATGCATTTGTCTCAAAGCTTGGTTTCTTTTTTTTTCTTTGTGCCCATGCAAAACTAAATTGTTTTCCCAGGACTGAGATCATTTCGAAGCAAGGGCTACACTTGCCAATCAAACTGAAATTAAAGTGGCCTTTTATGCAAATTGCCGCGGGAGAGCAGCCATTTTTATCACGCCCACATTCAATTTCAACTCCTCGGTAGGAAGACGTTGCTCTAAATCTGTAATGCCTTGGGGTTACTCTTATCATTTGTTTTTTGTTTTGACTCTAAAATGTATTGATAAAACAAAATATTACATACACACTAACACACAAACACACACACACACACACATGGACGCAGGCATGCAAACACACACAGACACACACACACATACTCACACTCACACACACATACAGTGTGCAAACGCACGCAGAACATCTTGCGCACACGTTAAATCCTGTTCCGCTTTTCGTAAGAGTAGGCCATTGTGTGCCGGTGGGAACAGATGACAAAATTGACAAAACTGCATACACACGGGGACTGGCTGTAAAAAAGCACATAAGTGCTTATTCCATTATCCTCGATATAAAAGAATAAAATAAGAGGATAAAGTTAAGATTAAATTAAAAAATTAAAATGAAACCCTTTCTGTACATGTCCCACTGCAGAAAAGAAAGTGGGGCCTGTGGAAACCCCAACAGTGCTCTTCTTTTGTTCTTTTGTCTTCAATTTCAGCTTCTTTGAACAGTACAGCTCTCCCACAATCTGTTGGCCTGACCGCAGAACACACACACATACACACACACACACACATGCATGCACGCACACATGCACACACTCACACACACACAATTATTTCTCCTTTTTCCTTAAATAGATTTTTAAGTCTCGTTGGCATCTCTTTCAAAGTTAGCTCCCATCTTTAAACAAATTCTAG
>CM054136.1:53968178-53978178 GCA_028751875.1 Rapana venosa
TGAAATGTCTACAATGAAAATATTGCACTTCTTTAGCAGTAACTTAATGATGATATAGGAAAGGGTCTTTGAAGTGGATTTAAGCATCTTTCATGTTTGGATTGGGGGAAGGGGTGGGGGGGGGGGGGGTCCGTTGCACTTCTGTATGATTGTCTGTCTGCCTCTGCTCCTTTGTGCGTTCGCGCGCATGTGTGTGTGTGTCTATGTGTATGTGTGTCTATGTCTGTGTGTGTGCGTGTGTGTGTGCATGTGTGTATGGGTGTGTATCTGAAAAGAAAAAGAGAGAGAGAGAAAGGGGGGGGGGGGTGCAAGAGCAAGTGAGAGACAGACAGACAGAAATAAAGAGAGACAAACAGAGTATGAGGCAATACTTTTATGTCTAACGCGACAAATTTAGCGCATGTCCTCACACATGCACGTTTACATAACAGGACCCCCATAACCTCAAAACAGACTTCCATACAGAAGACATACACTAGCTTGCTGTCTAATGATATTCCGCTGTTACATGACCCAGAAAATTGCCTGGCCAGAAGACATTGTCGGAAGGGTCTGGGTTACTGGTGTTGTGTGTGTTGACGTGACGACATCTCTCTTCCCTTGGGAAGAAATGGAGAGAGCAGAGGGATTGGATGTGGAGTTTTTGATGGCTGTATACCCATATTTTACTGGCTCTCTGTTTGTCTGTCTGGAAGCGTTTTGTTTCTCTCTTTTTGTGTGTCCTTGTTGTTGTTTTTCTGTTTCTGTCTGTCTCTACCTGTCTTAGACTTTGACTCACTCTCTTTATTCTTTTCTTTGTCTCTCTGTCTCTGTCTCTGTCTCTCTCTCTCTCTCTCTCTCTCTCTCTCTCTCTCTCTCTATGTCCTTGTCCCACTGTCCCACTCTGTCTCTGTCTCTGTCTGTCTGTCTGTCTTTCTGTCTGTGTGTCTGTCTCTCTCAATGCATCTGAGTGTCTTTTTCTTTGTGAGTGTGTGTGTATGTGTGTGTGTTTTTGCGTGTGTGTGTGCGCGCGCGCTCATGCGCACACACGTGCGTACGTGTGTTTGGAGAAGGAGGAGGAAAAACGAAACAACATACATTCCCCCATTTATTACCTTGCCCATGCATACGTAGGCCTCCATAATGGTGCCACCATTATCCCAAAATAGAGACACTGGGCTGCACACTTCAACTAACTGGCTGAAAAACGATACTGGGCTGTTACATGGCCCTGAAGATTGCCTGGCAGCCAGAAAGTTTGTGGGAAGAGTGCGTGTAACCACCACTGTTGGGTAATGTGATTTGACCTTTTTTCAGCTGAGTGCATAAAAAGTGTGTAACTTCAGTTCTGGGGGTTCATGAAGATCCTGGTTTGAATCTCGGTGGTAGTTTGTTTTATGTTTCTCCAGGTCAGCTTCAATGACAGACCTGCCAGTGCCTTAGTTTGTTTCTGATTGTATAGACCTGAAGTGGATCATTAGCCTTCAAATAAGTTGTCCTAGGGATGGTTTGAACCCACACTGTCAGATTGTGAGATCAGTGCTTCTAACCACTAGGCTATCACACCACTCAGATTGGATGTTAAAAAGCATGTCAGTGATTATATATCATCTTTGGTTTGAAGAAGTGTATCTTCACTACCACCTCTCTCTCTCTCTCTCTCTCTCTCTCTCTCTCTCTCTCTCTCTCTCTCTTTCTTTCTTTCTTTCTTTCTTTCTCCCTCTCTCTCACGCACGCACGCATGCACGGACGCATATGCACACACAGACACAGACACACCACACACACACACAGATAGTGAAAAGACCTAAAATGTAAAGAACGAGCAAACGAACACACATTTTACTTATATGTAACTGTCTTTCACAGACACTTCCATTTCTAAAGATAGCCAACTTAACTGTGTTAAGCCTTGGGCTGTTGCTTAACATTGTAAAGAGAGCAGGAATGTTTCTGACACTTACATTGTCTGATGTTCTCCAGTGTCACATGTTGGTTTAAAAGGCCCTAGGTATATAAATTACTCAAATCATCTTTCCAGTCTTGTTCTCCTAGATACCTTTATATGCACACAAAAACAAACAAACCAAAAAGTGATTTTTTTCTGGATTTATTATTTGTTTACGTGTCTTCCTCTCAGTTTGTCTGTATCTCCTTTATCTCTGTCTGTTTTTCTGTTCTTGCTTTTGTTTATGTCTCTGCCTCGCTCTCTCTCTCTCTCAGTGCATCTGAGTATATGTTTCTTTGTCAGCGTGTGTGTATGTGTGTATGCGTGTATGTGTGTGTGTGTGTGTATGTGTGTGTGTGTTTGTGTGCGTGTGCGTGTGTGTGTGTTTGGAGGAGGAGGAATGACAATGTACATTCTTCCATTTATTTTCTTTCCCACACATACATACTTAATTTAACGATGCCACTATTATCCCAAAAATAGAGACACAGGAGCTGCAGCTTTTACTAACTGGCTGAAAAATGATACTGTGCTGTTACATGGCCCTAAAGATTGCCTACCAGCAAGAAAGTTTGTCAGAGGAGTGTGCATAACCACCATTGTGGGATGGGTTTGACCTTTATCAGTTGAGTGCTTTAGTCCCCTGGGTTCATGAAGGTGATGGTTTGAATCTTGGCGGTGTTTTGTTTCATGTTTCTCCAGGACAAGTTAAAGAACAGACCTGCCAGTGACTTAATTTCTTTCTGAGTGTATAGACCTGTAGGGGATCAATAGCTTTCAAATGGTTGTCCCAGGGATAAATCGAACCCACACTGTTAGATTGTGAGATCAGTGCTTCTAACCACTAGGTTATCACACCGCTCAGATTGGATGTTAGAAAGCATGTCAGAGATTATATATTTTCTTTGGATTAAAGAAGTGCATCTTGCTCTCTCTCTCTCTCTCTCTCTCTCTCTCTCTCTCTCTCTCTCTCTCTCTCTCTCTCTCACACACACACACACACACACACACACACATGCACACATGTGCACACACACAAACATGCACAAACGCACGCAATGACACGCCCACACACACACACTGATAGTGAAAAGACGTAAAATGTAAAGAAGAACAAACAGCACACACATTTTACTTATATGTAACTGTCTTTCACAGAGGCTTCCATTTCTAAAGATAGCCAACTTAACTGTGTTTAGCCTCTGGCTGTTGCTTAACATTGTAAAGAGAGCAGGAATGTTTTTGACACTTACATTGTCTGATGTTCTCCAGTGTTATGTGTTGGTTTAAAAAGCTGTAGGTATGCAAATTACTTGAGTCAGCTTTCAGGCATTTGCCCGCTATTTGTTTATTTATTTATTTTTCATATCAAGGATAATGGAATATGCACTCATGTGCTTTCTTAATTATCCTTTCACCTAAATTGTGGACAAGGTACTAACCTATTTTTTATCCTCTCTAGAGACAAAAAGTAGGTCTGTTGACAGGCATTGCACCTATTTTGGCACTCACTTGTCATCTGTCATATGACAGGAATGTAGCGTGTCTGTAATTGCTTTCATGCATGCACACACTAGCGTTTCCTTGTACACACACAGGCACACAGGCCAGTAATCTGACAGGGATCTCCCAGTCAGTGGTCTGTGGAAAATATTTGGAAAACAACATGCAGTGTCTGTTGCAAACACAGCCAACGTTGGAGACTGCTACCTGTCAATACAATGCTGCTCTCTCCCCCTCTCTCTCTCGCTCTCTCTCTCTCTCTCTCTCTCTCTCTCTCTCTCTGCTCTGTTCTATTCTGTTCTGTTCTGTTCTCCTCTACTCTGCTCTGCTCTGCTCTGCTCTGCTCTGCTCTAAGATTCAAGCATTTGCATGAAAATAGCAGCTATAATAGTTTTTCATCTACAAAGATTTCTAGTTTGGGTTTATACACTTTTTTGTCACTGCCTATTGTGGTTTGTACTTCCTCTAGTGCTGCTGAGTTTCTTGTTGGTTTTATATAATGCTTTTGGGCTGAAGTAGGTAGGTAAGATTTTTTAACTTTTCTACAGAACGTGTTTCTTGATATTTATAGGCAATAATTTTCTGTTTTAGTTTGATTTTGCTAAGCCTGTTATACTGTTTCATTCTGAATTTTCTTTCTTGCTGTTGAGTTTTATTATGTTTTGCTTTGCTTTTTTAATCTGGTACATAGTCTACTTTTAATAAGAGGCTTTCTGAATTTTCCTTAGCTTATCTTGAATATATAGACTCTCTCACATTTGTATAACATTTTTCATCAAAATACTTTCTCATTGACTTATATACACAAGTGTAAAAATGTACTTCCAAACACACACACACACACACACACACACACACACACACATATACACCACCACTACCACCATCATCATCACCAATGTCATCGGATTAGTATTTTTTGTTTGTTACAGCTGCCCCTTCTTAAATCCTGCTTCAGCAACTGACACCAGTCAAATCATCTTCATCCCAGAGTGTTGGTGTTTCTGGTGTTTGGTGTGTCTTGTACGTATCAACTTTATCTATCTACACTGGTATCCCAAAAGAGGTAAGCCCCTTTCATTTCGGTCTCACTTTTCCTAATAATTAGTGGTGCTTGTGTTTGTTTCATTGTCCAAGACAATGCATGGTCTACCTGTCAGTGTTGTTGTTGATTTGGCTGTATGTTCTTTTCTGTATGTCCATTCAGTATGTCAGATTAGCAAGCTGTCTATTACCAACTACAATCCCTATTTAGTGCCAGGACCAGATGTTAAATAAAACTTGTTTACACTTATCTGTTATCCTTGAATATATAGATTATCATCACCACCATCATCATCGTCGTCATTGTTGTCGTCGTCATCGTCATTGTCATTGTTGTCGATGCCGTCTTCATCATCACCTCCTCCTCATCATCATCATCATCTCATTTTCACCATCATTATCATCGCTGTCATTGTCATCGTCATCATAAGCCTGTCTGAGCCAATTCATGAGGGACAGTGGGAATAGAGCTATGTACCGATAGCATTTTAGTATTATTTTTAAAGATAGGAATCATAGACCTTGACAAATGTCTCCATGACAAGAGTTTCACATAATCGAATAATGTACGAGTTTTAAATTGTTGATGCCCTGCATAAGTTGTCAACAGTCACAGCTTCATCACATGATTTTAGAAAAAAATAAGGATTGGATCAGCTACACAGCAGTTATTTAAAACAATCCTTGTAAAGAGTTCCAGTTTCAAAATGTTTTGTCAGTAGTTGAAATAGATTGTTGATATGTAGCACATGTCAACCATTCTTTCAAATGATTTCCCCCAATTGTCTTGTGCTTTGGTATAACTATAAGTTGTTTCAGACTCCATGTCTGCCTTTTGTGATTCAACCACCTCTTGTGGACAATCGAAACCACTCTGACTTCATCCATTGAGACTGATGTGCTATATTCCCAATCTATCTATCTATCTAACTATCTATCTGTCTATCTATCTCTGTATCTGTCCGTCTGTCTGTCTGTCTGTCTCTCTCTCACTCTCTCTCTCTCTCTCTCTCTCTCTCTCTCTCTCTTTCTATATATATATATATATATATATATTATATATATATATATATATATATATATATATCAGTCTATCTCTATCTCTTCTATCTATCTCTTTCCACCACCCCTTAGGCATGTCTCTATTGTGCGAATGGTCCTCTATCACTTTCTCTGTGTGTTTGAGTCAAATATTTAGATGTCGATTCGTTTTCGATGTGGCATGAGTCATTTTGAAGGTACAGATGGGATGTGAGGGATGAAAAGAAGTAGATGGTAGGAAATAATGTAGTCCTAGTGGTGGGAGGGGGGAAGATAAATGCTTCCCTTTCTTTCATGGGTCGCCTGGTATGCCTCAGCCCTCCTGTGCTCCCAGCTGACCTGTGAAGGGCACTTTCTTCTGTACATCACACTTTTGTTTTCTGTCTCAGGGAACTGAATAGAGTGTTAGCTCCCATCAGTCTCAAGACTTCCCTCTGTCCGTTTCTTTAAAGACATACACATTTCTGTGTCACAGACCAAAGCCTTTACCAAACTTTCCGAAGTGGATAAGAGTTCTTCATCAAGCTTGATTTTTACCTACATGCACTGAAAATTGCAATATTCTTTTTTGCTGTTGAGCAATAAGGGTTTGTTGTCTGCCAAGCTAAGATGGCTCTTAGATTGAGAGGAAGAGAGTGAGAGAGAGAGAGGAGGGACAGAGAAGGACAAAGAGTGAGAAGATGGTTTTAAGTGACACAGTAAGAAGAAGAAGAAGAAGAAGAAGAAGAAGAAGAAGATGAAGATAGGGATAAGGATGAGACAAAAAAGAAGACGAAACAAATGAAGAAGAAGAACTTGAAGAAGAAGAATTTGAAGAAGAGGACCTTGAAGAAGAATTTGACAAAGAAGCATAATTTGAAGAAGAATTTGAAGAATTTGAAGAAGAAGAAGAAGAACTTGAAGAAGAAGAAGAAGAAGAAGAAGTGTTGTTCAGTGCTCTCTCTCTCTCTCTCTCTCTCTCTCTCTCTCTCTCTCTCTCTCTCTCTCTCTCTCTCTCTCTCTCTCTCTCTCTTGCTCTTGCTTTATCTTGCTGTGTCATCTTGGTTTTTTCTGGTTTCCTCTAAAGCTAAGAAGAGGAAATAAAGATAGACTATAAACAAAAGAGATTGCTCACCTACTTTTTCTTTTGTTTTTTTCTTTCTCCTCCAGAGGTAGGGGGTAAAAGACATAGCCTGATTAAATGGGACTGCCTATCACTGGCATTTATCTAGAGCATCTAAGTAAAGACGCCAGCTCCTGGGTGTGTGTTTACAGGGGCCAGTCACATCAGAGTGAAGGAACTGGTTAGAGCAATGAATCACTCACACTATGCTAATTGCTTGATAACGTTTAGCTCTCTCGAGGCTTATTCTTCAAACACACACACACACACACACACACAAAAGAGAGAGAGAGAGAGTAGCATCTTTTTTTTTCTTGATTACATCTAAGAAAATTGGTGCGCAAATGGGGGTGAGTATGAATATTAAAGATACACAAGCATGGGAGGTTTATAAAGGCAGGGTTTTTGCTTTTATTCCATTTGGTGTTTTATCTATCTTACTTTTAAACTTTTTTTCTGGTAGTCCCCATCCTCTCTTTATACTTCTCATCACATTTTGTTAGGCTCCCTGTCTCTGTCTGTCTGTCTATCTGTCTATGCCTGTCTGTCTCTCTCCCCTGCTCTCTATCTATGTGTCACACACACACACACACACACACACACACACACACACACACACACATATAAATATATATATATATATATATATATATATATATATATATATATATATATATATATATAAACTTTTTTCTCCTGCCTTTTTTTGTCTCCTCCAAAGCTGAAAAACCAGAGTGTGGAAAAAGACACAGCACGCTTAGCATTCTCTCTCTCTCTGTCTCCTCTACAGCTACGGAGAATACAGCGTGAAATTAATAGCTTTCTTTGTCTCTTCCAAAGTTACAAAGAAAACTAGAGTGTGGCCCAAAAAAGGGACACAGCACCCGCTTATCGTTCTCTTTTTGTATCCTCTAGAGCTAGGAAGAAGACAGCGTGAGATTAACAGAGGCTGTCTATCAGTGACGTCTAAAGCAGCTCAACAGCCAGTCAGAGCCGTTGGTTTCTCAGCCTGCGTCTGAAAGGACCAATCACATCAGACTGAAAAAGCAAGCAAGAGTCATCAGCACCCTGCGTTGATGGTGATTGGTTTGTTTTCTTTCTCTCAAGGTTGTTCTTTTATAACATGGACACGTTTTTATCTAAAATTGTTGTTTCTTAAGTAATGTAAAAAAATAAATGAGAGGAAATGGGATAAGAATGGGACAAAGTGAAGGCAGAGAGAGACAAGGGAGTTTTATGGAGACAGGGTTTGTTTGTTCTTGTTTGCTTTAACGTCCTTCCGCTTTAAAAGGATATTCGATGATAGGGGAACGAATTATCAAGAGAAAGGGAGAAAAGAGTGTATACGAATGAGCATGTGTTAGCTGGAGTACCTGTAGAGATAATTAGTTAAGACACAAAGAGAGAGAGGGAGAGAGAGAGAGCGTGCCGCAAGTGTGTGTGTGTGTGTGTGTGTGTGTGTGATTTGAAGAGCTATTTTTTCGGAACTACTTTAAAATAACACACAAAAAATTAATTACATTTTCAAAAATCATCATCGGGCAATAAGCATTGTACCATAACTTGTATAACATAACTAGTACAGCATAGCTTATATACCATAACAGTATCTTCACATTGCTGTTAACCTATATCAAAGGTAGATACCAACCAGACTACTATTAAGATACTCAACGAACTCGTGAAGGAGAGAACAATTATTCACAATGCGCTCTAGAGATAAAGGACAGTTGGGAGGGTGACAATGACCAAGCCTTTTGTGAAACTGGCAGTCCTGTTTGATTTTAGGGGGATGGCACAACCTTTTTGCTACCTCACGTTTTACTTATTTCTTGTAATCACTGCGAATTCTCTTATTTCTTTAGTGTGTTTTAAATCACAGCTTGATCTATTTTTAACAGCATATTTTTATTTGTATTATTTTTCCCTTGGCAATTCAGACTAAAAGATTCCAGTCTCTTAAAGCTGTCTCTTCCTCAGTGTGTCAATTTGTTTAATATTCATTAAAAATGAAACTGTGTCAAATGACAAAGCAAATGTGCTCTATCAGATTACAGAATCCATTTACAATTGACTTTTGTTGTCTCTTTAGCAAAACGGTAAAAAGAGATGGAGCAAGGGAAAAGAGTGAGAGCTAGGTAAACATACACACATACACACACATACACACATACACACACACACACACACACACACACACATACACACCCATACAGAAAGACACAGATAGAAGTTAAAAGTAAGAGAAGCAGTACTTGAATAGCTGGCACAATAAAATGAGTGGAATAATATCTGGAAGAGAAGGAAGAAAAAGAAAACAAGAAGACGTTTAAATAATATAGAGCCCCCCTCTCTTTGTCTCTCTGTCTGTCTCTGTCTCTCTGGCTCTCTCTCTCTCTCTCTCTCTCTCTCTCTCTCTCTCTCTCACACACACACACACACACACACACACACACACACACACACACACATGGTAAAATTTGAGTTGCACACTTTATTTCGATTTCCCCCCTCCCCCTTTAATACATGTATTTTATTTCGTTCATGAAAACATCACATATTTCGTTTAGCTTGGTTCAGCCAACATTTGCATACATACAATTTTCCAAGCAATATTATTCAGTTTAAAATGTCATCAGTCTTTATTATGCCACTTATCACCAGTATATTCCTTTGACCAAACGTGTGAACGTTTGTCTATGAAACTCTGCATGACGTACAACCGGTTTTTTTCCCTTGGCGGCAGTTCGCCATACATTCGCTCTCATGCTGGTGTGTGCACACGCTTCTTCTCTCTTGCTGTCAAAGAAGAAACAAGGCTGATGGAACAAATCAAAGGCGCTGAATGTAGCTTTCTGCATAGTTTGCCTTACAGCACGAGCTGGTGTGGATCAAGACCTTGGGGCGTAGATCTGTCTTGTTAACTCTGATTGCTGCCTGTTTGATACTCTCTCATCAGCCACAGATTTTGGACAGCCCAGATTAGGTTTTTCCTCCTCCTCCTCCCCTTCCTCTTCCTCCTCCTCCTTCTCTCAGCTTTCAATGATACACTCTTGCACGAGGCTGATAGAGATTTTGTTATGGATGGCTAACATGAATCAGTATTTCATTATCCTGCCATCGGGAACGTTGATAGAAAAAAAAAGGATGCAATCTTTCCAGTCGAGTAATAAAACATACCAGCCAAAAAGAAAAAGATGGCATAAAGAGAAAGGACAGCTGACCAGAGAGTCTCCTGATAGAACTTGAGTTGCTTAGAGGCAAACTATAAGCAGGAATAAAGAAGAAGAAGAAGAAGAAGAAGAAGAAGAGTAAACAAAAAATCCTCAAGCAAGTAAACAAGCGATCATGTATGATGAAGAGACGTGATGATTATAGATAGA
>CM054136.1:53983178-53985678 GCA_028751875.1 Rapana venosa
TCTAGGTATTCGTAAGGACAAGGTATCTGCAGCAGAGCGGAGAGAACGAGAAGGAGTGTACAAGTGAAGACATTCACAGAGGTAGGCGGGTGCTGTTTTGTGGAGACATTTGTAACAGAGGGTACTGATCTTATAGTTTACTCTCTGTGGCACAGGCAGGCAGTGGAGAGTTTGCAAGAGAGGGGTAATATGCTCAGATTTTTTCTTTCTGAGGATTAGACGAGCTGCAGAGTTTTGTATACGTTGAAGGGATTGGATAGATGATGCTGGCAGACCAGCCAACAGAGAGTTGCAATAGTCCAGACGTGAAAGAATGAAAGACGCAACAAGTTTGGATGTTGCATCTGTGGACAAGTACTTTCGAATTGCACTAATACGCCGTAATTGATAGTAGCAGGACTGGCAGGTCTGAGTGATGAATTTTTGCATAGAGAGTGTGTTGTCAATAATGACCCCTAGATACTTCACAGCAGTGGATAAAGGGACTGATGCATTGCCAAGTTGTATTGAAGCTGTTGCGATGGAAGAGAGTTTGTGTTTGGTCCCTACAAGCATGGTTTCTGTTTTATCTGCATTTAGCTGTAATTTGTTCTGTATCATCCAATTTTGGATATCTTGAAAGCAGTGGGCCATATTTGTAAAGAGAGAAGGCAGATTTTCAGGAGTGTCGCTGCTTAGAATCTGAGAGTCATCTGCATAAAAATGATGGTTGATCTGATGGCGGTTAATTATATGTGACAGTGGAGCAGTGTAGAGGGTGAAAAGAACAGGGCCCAGAACAGATCCCTGTGGAACTCCACATTCCAATCTTGCAGGTACTGACTGAATCTTGTTTACTGTGACTGTCTGGAATCGGTCAGTAAGGTATGAACTAAACCAGGTAAGGGCTGTACCAGTAACACCAAATGATTTTTGAAGACGGGAGAGAAGAATAGAGTGGTCAATAGTGTCAAAGGCTGCAGATAAGTCGAGTAGAGTAAGAAGAGAGATTTTCCCTGAGTCAGAAGCGAGTAGAAGTGTGTTTAAGGTATGGGCAAGGGTAGTTTCAGTGCTATGGTGCTATATAGAGATAGATAGATAGATAGATAGATAGATAGATAGATAGATAGATAGATAGATAGATAGATAGATAGATAGACGGATGGATGGATGGATAGATGGATTAATGGGTGGATAGGTAGATAGAGAGATGGAGAGATAGATAGATAGAAGATAGATAGATAGATAGATAGATAGATAGATAGATAGATAGATAGATAGATAGATAGATAGATAGATAGAAAGATAGACAGATAGATAGATGGATGGATAGAGATATAGAGAGATATATAGATAGAGAGAGAGATAGATAGATAGATAGATAGATAGATAGATAGATAGATAGATAGATAGATAGATAGATAGATAGATAGATAGATAGATAGATGCGTTTGTGTTCCCTTGTTGAACAAAAACTGCTTCAAGCTAGTAAGGAAAGGTAAAACCAACCTCAAAATTGAAACACAAACAAGCATTAACATTACAAGAATAAATAAAAAGGTAAAACAACGTCCTGAGAAAAAATTATCGCGAAGAAAACACAGTAAACGAAAATATAAAAAAATAATGAAACAAGCCAGGAAATATTCATAAAGATTAATTACAATTAAAGAAACCTTAACAAACAAAATAAAAAAGGTTAAAAAAAAATTTATGTGAAAGGCAAAAAGAGGAAGACGAAGAAGAAAAGAAAGGAAAATCAAAAAAATAAACAAAAAAACGGAAAAAAGAAAGAAACACTTATAAACAGAGAGAAAAAACCTAAAGCTTAAATAAAGATCAGAATAAGGAATAGATATTAGAAAGGAAGGAAAGAGGAATTGAGGCAGAAAACAGAGAAAAATACTGACAAAACGAAGAAATAGAAATGGGCGAAAAAGTGAAAAAAGGGGAGGGGAAGGGGTTAAAGATAAAAGATAGACAAAGAAAAAGCTGGAAAATCAAAAGAATGGCATAATAAATGAAAGACAGGAAGAGAGACAAGAATAAACGACAAAATAACAGAAGAGAACTAAGCAAGCAAGCAAGAAAGAAAGAATTAATGAAAAGAAGGAAGAAAGAAAGAAAAGGAGAAAGAAAGAAAAGAAGAAAGAAAGAAAAGGGAATGAACGAAAGAAAGGTCGCAAGAAATAAAGAAAGAATTAATTAATTAATCAAATGAAGAAGCATAGAAAGAAAGTAATTTTTTTTTAAATACAAGAAAAAAGAAAGAAGGAAAGAAAGAAGGAAACAACAAACAAAATAAAGAAAGAAAGGACGCAAGAAAGAAAGGTCGCAAGAAAGAAAGAAAGAAGGAAAGAAAGAATGAAAGAAAGAATAAATGAATGAATGATTGAATGAATGAAAGCAAAGCAAAAAAGAAGAAAGAAAAAGAAAAAAGAAAGAAAGAAATAACGAAAGACAGACAGACAGACTGAAAGAAAGAAAGAAAGAAAAGTAAAAAATAAACAGAAAGAAGGAA
>CM054136.1:53990678-53998178 GCA_028751875.1 Rapana venosa
GTGTGTGTGTGTGTGTGTGTGTGTGTGAATAATCTAAAGATTTTCTTGGATTTTTACCCCAGGTTCATTTTTCTGTGGGTCTTTAAGACCAAGCTTTTTTCCCTGTAACCTTTTCATGTCAATGAAAAGAAACGAGAAGAAGAGGTTCTGCAAACATTTACGCTTCCTCTTTTTTTTCTTTTTTTTTGGTTTCTTTTTTTTGTGTGTCTGCCCTCTTCCTTATTTAGCTATTTGAACAGTAAAATGTCTCTTGCTCTCTGTTGAAAGGCAGGAACACACACACGCACGCGCGCACACACACACACAAACACACACACATACACAGCGCAAGCGGGTGCACGCTAGCATTCACGCACGTGCGCGCGCATACACACTCTACACACACACACACACACACACACACACACACACACACACACACACACACACACACTTTTTTTGGAGGTATATACATACACTCTATTTGGAGGTGGGTCTTTTTCAATCACTTAAACTTTGAAAACTTTTAAAACATGCGCCAGACTCGCTTTTTGACATTCGCGGTATTTTCTGAACTGTTTACATCCATAGCGGCAAGCTCACTACGTTTATTCGTTTGCATTTATTATCAACATAAGTGCTATGGCAAAAGCATTCCTTTACCATTACCATTATAGTTCCTGCTGCTATGAAGTCGCCTCTGACAAGCCACGGTTGTCACAGATACTTCAAGAAGGCAGCAGCAGCAACATCTCAGAACTCATCTTTTTCTTGAGTCCGAGAGTGACATGCCATTATTACGTATGCCTGCAGGTAGGAGAGACTGGTGGACAAGCTGGTGTTCCAGAATAGTCCGAACCTGAAACAAATCACAGTCATTATCTGTGTTTGTTGGCATGACTGCTCTGGATTTCAAACGGGCTGATATTGATTCTCGCATCACTTTTGGAGGCAGGAGGTGGGTGCCAGCATGCAATCTGTCGTTGCTGACCTGAGGCTAGTGCTACTTCTGATGATGTTTCCTTTATTTTCTTACAAAGTCCGCCCCCTCCCCCCTTTCTCCCGCCTTGGTTTTTTTTGGTCACACTGAGCTTTGAAGATCAAACGTTTCTGTACCTTTATACAGGATGTCCCTCTTTGTCAGTGTCAGTTGATCTGCTGTTTACTGCTACAGTGGGAGGAAGAGAGTGTCAATAGTCTTGATCCACTACACGTGTGTATTGCTGCGCATGTTGAGGGTTTGCATCGTTTCGAGTTCTTTCAGTTTGCTGTGTATAGGTGTGGAGATTTGAACTCTGAAGTACTCTCATCACAGCAGCGTTTCTCAGCTAGCAGAGGCTGAAGCGTGCTCTGATCTGGGGTCATAACAAGTTGTTTCTTCCCTTATAAAGTTCTCTGTGCGTTGTTTGACAACATCAGCTACAAATTGTTGTGGGGTTCACTCAGAAAGCCATGACAGAAGAAGCATAAACGGTAATGGTGGGTTATGAGCATGGTATGGGATATGGCCAGTCCTTAGCTTGGACAAGTTCTGTTTACACGAGTGGTATGATTATGTACGAATTAATAAGCATTTATATGAATGCAGAACAGCATGTTGCAAACTAGTAGGTTATTTTCAAATGTGTTCCATCAGATTCCCATGTGATGTGTGTGTGTGGGGGGAGGGGTACACGTGTTTGAGTGTGTACCTGTCTGTTTGGTGTATCAAATCTACCATGGCTGTTACTTATGCGTCTATATAATGTTGCATCATTTGCTATCGATTGACATTTCATTGTAGTACTATATCCATAAAATGTTCCGCGCGTCTCATTCACAGTTGACAATATAAAATATGTCCCCCTGATATTTGTTATGGAAATGTCCATTGGCAGAGCTAAATGCAACACCAATCTCAGCCTATTGTTGCAGTGCCATCATCAGTTTCCTGCTGGTTTTGTTTTGTATTTTTTACAGATTAAAAGCTTTTTTAAACAAGCAGCAATAGACATGTCAATAATACAGGAGGAAGCTAACTGAAAAGAGGCGTAACGACTATGTGCAGCATTGTTCAGTCACAAGTGGCCACGTATCAGAAGACCCGCTCTTGGAAGGTTAGCATCAAAACAAGTTTGTATTTCAGCATCAGCTTTTGTGTCTGTGTGAAAAACCTTCATTGGTGCCCCCCACGGTCCACGGGACTACGGGATAGGTGAAAGTGAAGTTTGTATCTGTGCATGCCGATGCAGAATAATCATATATCTTGCTGCAGCAGCAGCAGCAGCTACCCTTTGGCAGAGTTTGTTATTTGTTCGTGCTTCTTGCACCGTATTTACCTACTGCAGCTTGTTAGTTTCTTGCCTTCCCATCCGTGCAAATTATTGATCTTGTTTCTGTTTCCATTGAGAATATCCACGTGCAAAACCTTTCCATCCGCTACTGTCTTTGCTGAGATCTTGATACCTTTCTTTCTTTCTTTCCTGCAGGCGTCATGAAAGCAGAGCAGGGTTCACCCAGGGGGGCTTTTTGTCAGTTGTGGACATGTCATGCAGGAAGTCTTTGGGAATCCGACATCTTACATCCGGTAGACGTGACCTTGACTTTGCAAGGTGATGCTGATACAGAAAAGGGAAACTTGAGGACAATAACCAAAGATGCTTTTTGTACATGCACGCATGCACGCGCGCACACAAACACAGACACACACACCTAGTTTCATTTTCATTCAAATAGAAGTAAGACTCCACTTACTGTCTAATGTCACTTACAGTGGAGACAGTAAAGGGAAGAAACACCACACATACACACACACACACACACACACACACACACACACACGCCGCACACACACACACCACACCACACACACCACCACGCACACACACACACACACACACCACACACACACACACACACACACACACACACACACATCCCGATGTTTGCAGCGTGGCCTAGCCATCTGATGCCCATACTCTTCTTTTTAGTGGGCCTCATACCTGCGCCTGTGGAAGGTATTGACCCTCTGTTGCTGCTCTGACTGCAGATCTGCCCATGGCTTTCTTGCCATGATTATTGTGATAAGGGGAGGCTGGTGACACGAATTTTTAGACGGTTGTCTAGAGCTGTTTTAAGGGTCATTTTTTTAACTTGGCAAATGTTATAGCCCAATTAATTCGTCTGCTGATTTGTTTTGTGTAAGTGTCTGTAGCGGTTTTTGGTAGCAATAGTAGTAGCCATGATGGTGATGATGATGGTGATGGGGATGATGATGATGATGATGATGATGATGATGGTGGTGGTGGTGGTGGTGGTGGTGGTGGTGGTGGTGGTGATGAGGATGAGGATGAGGATGATGATGATTATGATGATGAATGATGATGATGACATTATGACACAAACCGCAAAACCCTTATTTCACCACGCAAACACCAAACGAAAGAAGACAAGGCTTAGATAGACGACACACTTGTTCCTTAATTTCATTTTTAAAAAAAGGGAAACGCAAGAAAAACAAGAGAAACAAAAAGATGAAGGAAAGGAAACAGAGCAAAACAAACTTAATCTAAACAATCAGGGAAACTCAAAACAAAAGAAGTGACGAGTAGAAAGACGAGAAGAAAAACAAAGAAGTAAAAGCAAACCACAGAAAATGTGCTGCAAGTAAACAAAACAGGAAAGAAGTCATTGAGGACAGCAAGAAGACCAAAATACGAACCAGAAAACAAATACTGCTGTTAATTAAAACCCATAAGTTGTTCACGTTGATACGTAAAAAATGAAGCAGAGGATGACACATTTTACGATAATTTTTTAAAGGTTGCATTTGTCTGAAACTAAGATAATTTTTTAAACGTTGCATTTGTCTGAAACGTGTTTTCTCTTTGTACAATATCTTTTTTTTTCCGCAATGGAAAACCTTCCTTCTTGTAAAGCAAATGACTATAATCATTGTTCATGCAAAAGAAGTGGTGTTTTCAGCCAATCAGTGCAAAGAGCGAGCTCTGTATTCACGCCTACAAACGATTCCATCTTTTAGGGGAAGATGATGTTTAGTTTTAGATACGTTTCATTTACTTTCTCCATTTTTCTTTTTACTCTTTGAAATTAAGAGAAACACAGAATAAAGACACAGACAAATCGAGGCAAAAAGCTATGTATATTGAAGTTCATATTTTGAGATATGAGTCAATATGAACATATTTTTAAAGTCTGGCACATATTGTGTGTGTGTGTGTGTGCGTGCGTGCGCGTGTGTGTGTGTGTGCGTGCCTGCGTGCGTGCGTGTGTGGGTGGGTGTGTAAATAAGTAATTCCTGGGTATTATCTTCACGTTTTGTCTGTCAGAGTTTCTGTCTGGGTCTATGCATATTTTAAACTGTCTTGTAGTTTTAACACAGAAAGTGCACACAAACATAAACGTTTCTGATTTGGTTGGGTTGGGTTTTTCCTTCTTTTTACTGGGGGAGGGGTGGGGTTGCTACTTGCAGTTTTTCTGTTTGTTTTAACACAAATCGTTGATTGCTTTCTTGTTGAGGCACACACACACACACACACACACACACACACACACACACACACACACACACACACACACACACACACACACACTCACCACTTGTAAAAAAAATCTCTGCAATCATAAATTAACCAAATTTTTTTTCAATATACTTATCCTACATTCAAACATAATTATAGACTTTCGAGATTCTTTCCCGACTTTCGTAATGGTATTTTACCAGACTGTACAAGATTTTCAGAATAAGTCATGACTGAAGTGGAAAGTGCATTACCTACGTGTCGCCGTGCCTACATTTGCATACCACTGGACTCTAACGTTAACATTCCTGCATCACCACTTGTGTCAGTCATCAGCATAACCCTTTTCCATAACTGGAGTCTGCAGTTCCAACAAGTCAGATGCTTCGCAGATACTTCAGAACCAAATGGAATAGTTCAGGTCTCAGATTTGCCAGTACTTGAGAGAGATGGAGAGCGAGCGAGCGAGCGAGCGAGCGAGCGAGAGAGAGAGAGAGAGAGAGAGAGAGAGAGAGAGAGAGAGAGAGAGAGAGAGAGAGAGAGAGAAAGAAAGAGAGAGAGAGAGGGAGAGAGAGAGAGGGGGAGGAGAGAGAGAGATGGAGGAAGAAAGAGAGAGAGAGTATTCCATTGCTTGTGTCCTTTAGAGTAGCTGGCAATCGTCTATCCTCCTTGAACTTGATAGAGCTAAGTCGTCTTTTAAAAAGCGTCAGTGTCTGTAGGTGTTGTAGATTCCAGAATGGCTAAAGTTAGATGCTCATTATTATATTGGAGTATTTTTATGCGTGCGGATGAGACTATTCGAATGCATGCAGAACATCTTGCGCACACGTTAAATCCTGTTCCGCTTTTCGGAAGAGTAGGTCATTGTGTGCCGGTGGAAACAGATGACAAAATTTACAAAACTGCATAGACAAGGGGACTGGATATAAAAAAGCACATGAGTGCTTATTCCATTATCCTCGATGTAAAAGAATAAATAAATTAAATAAATAAAGAGAGAGATAGAGAGAGAAAGAGAGATACAGAGAAGGAGAGAGAGAGAGAAAGCGAGAGATAGAGAGAGGTAGAGAGGAAGAGAGAGAGAAAGAGACTGATTGTTTGATAATCTTTACTTCCAATTGTGATACATAAACACTCTCAGAATATTTTTCATCCGTGCTTTCGGCATAGAGACACACACACACACACACACACACACACACACACACACACAGAGACAGAGACGCAGAGAGAGATAGAGAGAGACAATGACAATGACAATGATAGATTCTTTTATTTCGAGAATAATGAATAAGCACCCGTGTGCTTTTTTACATCCAGTCCCCGCCCTTAGGAATACTTTATATGATAATAAAATAAAATAAACCAAATTCCAATACACTCACACAATAAAAGAAAAATATACCCAAACATCACTGTTCACTGTTCACTGGTCCCGTAACCCGCCAGGGTCGTGGGGGCGCTGCATGGTGGACGAACGGTGGACCAGCTGGCTCCACTTAGTGCGGTCGTGGGCAAGTGCCTGGGTGACACTGAAGTCCTCCCCTGTCCAATCACGGATGTCGTCGGCCCACTTTCTCCTCTGTCTGCCCCGTCTTCTCTTCCCCTGGACTGTTCCTTGCAGGATGGTCTTTGCAAGTCCTTCTGAGCGTGTTACGTGCCCATACCATCTGAGTTTCTTCTTTTTCGCCGTGGTCAGTAGGTCTTCATAACCCCGCACCTGTTGAGTGATCATTCTGCGGACTTCATTGTTGGTGACATGGTCCTTGTATGAGATGCCAAGGAGCCTTCTGAGGCATCTCATTTCTACTGCTTGGACCCTCCTTTGTAGGTCTGCGTTTAGTGTCCATGCCTCACATGCGTAAAGCATGATTGAGGTGACTAGCGCGTTTAGTAACTTTACCTTGGTTCCGAGAGGGATGTTTCTGTCTTTCCATATGGTCTTCAGTCTTGTCATTGCTGCTGCTGTTTGTGCCGTTCTTGCTAGGATTTCGGTCTTCGATCCCTCCTCACTTATGATGGCTCCAAGGTACTTGAAATGGTCAACTGTCTCCAGTTCTTTTCCGCTGACAGTGATCTTGGTGGTGATTGGCTGGGCACTGTTTGTCATGAGCTTGGTTTTCTCGGCACTGAAACCCAAACATAATATCCACAAAAACTACCGACAAAGAGAGAAAAAAGCAACAGCAGAAATTAAAATAAAGCAAAACCAAAAAAACACAAAACAACCCCCCAAAATAGCAAAGAAACCAAGAGCAAAATGAAAGCTGCAATAACAAGGGGAGAGAGGGCAACCAACTAATCCCCCCCAAAAAAAATAATAACAACATAAAACAACAACAACCCTACTTAATATAAAGGAGAACAAACCATGTAAATATCATCATTTTGGCTAACGGAAAGATAAGTCAACAAATTCATTGTACTTTCTTATAGGGAAAGCAACAGCAATAGTAAACTACACAAAACCAAATATTATATAAACAGACTTAGGAAATTATGCAAAAACAATTTACACCCCCATGCACACGTCCACGTCAACGTCCACACTCACACACACACGAACTCACGCACGCACGCACCTACGCACACCATGCATCAATGCCCAAATCAAATCTTTATGAACAATCATATTATTATAGTCATAGAAAAGGAAACATACACATTGAAATTAAGCTATACATAATAGATACACTCAAAAACAAGATATTGGAATACAATAGTCACTAAATCTCAAACACAGTAAACTTACACAATACAATTGAAAGACAGACAGAGACAGAGACACAGAGAGAGAAGAGAGAGAGAGAGAGAGAGAGAGAGAGAGAGAGAAAGACAAGAGAGAGGAGGAGGAAAGGAGAGAGAGAGAGAGAGAGGAGAGAGAGGAGAGAGAGAGAGAGGAGAGAGAGAGAGATGAGAGAGAGAGAGAAGGGAGGAGAGAGAGAGAGAGAGGTCAGAGCAAATTGTGTCAACTCATTTCCCGGCTAGGGAGACTGTTCCA
>CM054136.1:54008178-54015678 GCA_028751875.1 Rapana venosa
TTTTGTGTAATTTTTTTACAATAAAAAATGCAAACGTTCCACTTTCTAAAATGCAGAAAAAAAATCCGTTAACATCTTCTGATCACTTGTGAGTTATATGGCAGATTTAAAAAAAGATAGTCCTTATGACAAAATTCCTCCTACATAGGAGGTTTATTTTTTAAAGAAAGTAGCCTGTTTTTCAAGCCATCAGAACAGATGAAGCCCGGGTCACCTGACCTCACTCCTGACCCATGTCAGGGAAATGAAGTATGTGCAAAACTACAGATAGTGAAACCTAAGGTAGCTCGCTCCTCTTTTCTCTCTCCTCCCTCTCTCTCTCTCTCTCTCTCTCTCTCTCTCTCTCTCTCTCTCTCTCTCTCTCAGTATGGAGCTGAAATATGGGGTCTTTATGACTCTGCATACCAATGTGAAAAAATTCATTTATTTGCACTAAAAAATTTCTTGGAGTAACTATGAAAACACCCAATGATCTTGTCTATGCAGAAACTCATCGCTATCCAATTATTGTGAATTCCATCGTGAGATGTTTTGTACTGGATGAAAATATTACGAATGGATAATCATAGGTTACCAAAAAAAAGCATATCATATGTTATATAATTTAGATGAAAGGGGGAAAATAAATTGGGTATCAAAACTGAGGTTCAAATTATGTGAGTTAGGATTTGCTTATGTATGGTTCAATCAAGGAGTAGAGGATATAAATGGGTTTATACGAGTACTGCGCACTAGATTGATAGATTGTAGGTGGCAGGAGTGTTCCAGTCATATTCAGAAGAGTGATCGTTTTAGTTTGTATAGGCAGTTTAGTTTATTAGGTAAAATTCCTGTATATGTGTCAATGAACATGGATAGACATCTTAAACATATTATGACAAAATTTAGATTTGGTGTGTCTGAATTGTTTGTGCACAATCTTCGCTATAGACAACACTGTGTTACAGATCTTCTTTGTCCGTTATGTAAGGGGTCTGTCGATAACGAAGTTCATTTTGTATTATGTTGTCCTATGTTAAATGATCTTAGAACTCAGTTGATACCGCAAAATATGTGAGCTGTCCTTCCATGTTTAGACTTTGTATACTTATGTCATCTACTAACGAACGTATTAATAAGCGACTAGCAATTTATTTGTATAAAGCTTTTAAAATTAGAAATACTATCTGTACTTGAGGTATTATTCTTCTGTTCATATATGTTTCTTATGCAACATGTTTTGGAATGTTGATTATATACACACACCCCCTTCATGAGGGGCCAAGTCCTATAATGAATAAAACTTTCGCATTCGCATTCTCTCTTTCTGTCTCTCTCTCTCCCTCTCTCTCTCTCTCTCCATCTCCCCTCTCTCATCTCTCTCTCTCTCCATCTCTCTCTCTCTCCCCTCTCTCTCTTTCTATTTCTCCCTCTCTCTTTTTCTGTCCTCTCTCCCGCCTCTCTCTCCATCTCTCTCTCCCTCTCTCTCGCTCTATTTCTCTCCATCTCTCTCTCTCTCTCTCCTCTCTCCCTCTCTCTCTCCTCTCTCTCCTCTCTCTCTCCCTCTCTCTCTCTCTCTCTCTCTCTCTCTCTCTCTCTCTCTCTCCCCTCTCTCTCTCTCTCTCGTCTCCTCATACGAAAAGTATAAGCCGCCATGCGATGTTTATTTTAGGTCGTTGCTTAGCAACCCAGAGTTTCAGCACGGGGAATGTCTTTGACATGGCATCACTGATGCTCGCTGTTTGCCAATTAGGGCTTCAGATAAACATTGCTTCCGTGTTACGCTGTACGTATCATCAACATGTTTAGTTGCATACCCCTAACACTCCCTGTCTGTCTATCTGTCGGTCGGTCGGTCTGTTTTGCTTGTCTTTCTGCCTGTATCAAACACACGTACATAAATTATATGCATACACACACGCACAGGCGCACTCATAGATACACTCACCATACGCACACACAGAGAAACATACTCACACACATTCACACGCACGCATGCACGCACACACACATACACCCACGCACGTATGCACACATCCAATCACAAACACCCACGCACGCGCACACACACGTACACACACCCGCTTTCTCTCTAACACACGCAAACTCACACACACACACACGCACGCACGCAGCACGCACGCACGTATGGGTGCAGACACGAAGATGCACATACTAAACAGACACAAACTCAGAAAAAGAAAGGCATAGACAGAAACAATGGTTGTGAGAGTTAGATATGGAGAGGGATATATACAAGGAAAGAGAGACAGACAGACAGACAGACAGAGTCAGAGACAGAGAGATATACAGAACAGAGACACATACACAGAGAGAGCCTCAAATTCAAAACTCGAATACTTTATTATCTCAGAGAGAGAGACAGACAGACAGACAGACTTTCAGATAGACAGAGACAGAGAGACAGAGAGAGAGAGAGAGACAACTGGGAACTTGTTTAATTATGTACATAGGCCATTGGGTCACAATACAATACAACAGGAAAAAGAACAATATACTTTTTATCACACGAGACTCGTTTAGTTGTTCGTACCCAAAAGCTAGTCATCAAAAGCACAGCCGAATAAACTCGTCTCATTCATTCACCCCAAGCCATTTGTGATAATGTAATAAAACTTGTAAGAAAACAACAATGACTGACATTTTCAGTAACAATCCTGTGTAAAACGTACCAAAGTGAAACAGATTATCAATTATGTACATATAAAGGTAATTTTAAGTACATTTCTTCCTTTAGCTTGATCAACATACGTTTGCAGACTGTTGACGTTGAAAGTCACTTTACAATTACCGCCATTTCAGAAGGGAGATACAGAGAGAGAGAGAGAGAGAGAGAGAGAGAGAGAGAGAGAGAGAGAGAGAGAGAGAGAGAGAGAGAGAGAGAGAGAGAGAGAGAGAGAGAGAGAGTTGAATATTGTCTTCCCCTGCTCAAAAGCAATATCAAACAGTAATATTCAAGAAGAAAGTAAAATTATGAATATTCATTCCCTTAACAAAGACACACGCTCTAGACAATCACAACAGACATTTCATGTTCAGTTGTTTTTTTTAAATTAAATAAATAAAAAGCCCAAAACGTTGGCTGTAAACTCTCAGTAATGAAATGAGTTTATTTTACAACGTTCACGATTGGTGATTCCTCTCATTTGCAATTCTGATTCCTCTTTTTTTTTAAATGTCAGTTATTATCGGAAAGCCATAATACACTTTGATCCTTTGGGCTGTTCTCTCTCTCTCTCTCTCTCTCTCTCTCTCTCTCTCTCTCTCTCTCTCTCTCTCTCTCTCTCTGTCTGTCTGCTGTCTGTCTCTCTTCTCTCTCTCTCTTCTTCTCTCTTCTCTCTCTCTCTCTCTCTCTCTCTCTCTCTCTCTTTCTCTGTCTCTTTGTCTCTCTGTCTCCCTGTCTCTCTGTTTCTCTCTCTCTCTCTCATGATATCTAGTCCATTTTTTCTGCTTATAGTTTTGTTCATTATGTTGATATTGTCAACATTATTGTAGTTCATGTCTAGAAGTACTCATCTTTTTTGTTCCTCAAATTCTGTTATGAATGATGATAAGTATTTGTTAACTATGCAGAGTGCATAGCTGCCCCTTTTCTTCTGCCTTTCTTTCTGTCAGTATGGTGGTTTGTTTACCGACCATTTGATTCACATAATATTGTTATGAAATTGATTTGAGATTAGCATGCAATATTCATATAGATTCATTGTGCTGTCTCTAATGTGTACTTCTATAGTCCATATTATGGGCGGGGCTAGATGTAAAAGAAAAAGTATGTAAATGGTTATCTGTATTCCTTGGAAACAAAGAGAAGAAAAAGTATGTAAATGGTTATCTGTATTCCTTGGAAACAAAGAGAAGAAAAAGTATGTAAATGGTTATCTGTATTCCTTGGAAAGAAAGACTCTCTCTCTCTCTCTCTCTCTCTCCTCTCTCCTCTCTCTCTCTCTTCTCTCTCTCTCTCTCTCTCTCTCTCTCTCTCTCTCTCTCTCTTCTCTCCTCTCTCCCTCTATATTCCAAGAGAGATTGCGCTTATTTATTTATTATGTATCTATTTATTTATCTATTTATTTGTTTATTTGTTTCTTTGTTTATTCTTTTATTCGTGTATTCATTTTATTCGTGTATTCATTTTTTTCGAGGATAATGGAATAAGCACGCATGTCAGGCGCTTGACAAATCCAGTAGTGTATGTCACTTATCAATCCATCTTTCGCGGTTTGGTTACAAACATGAATAGTATTCTGCTCCTTGCTTTCTTTACAAATAAAATCCCGGCTCTGATTTCCTCAGTCTACTTTCTGATCATTCATGGAACTTTAATAAGAGATGCTAATGGATACTGTTGCTGAGCAACTTATTGTTGTCTTGTATGTGTGTCTTAGATAATTGTCCAAATTCTCTAACCAATATTCTTTTAAAACTACAGACTATTTAAACACACCTATTTTTTCCAGTCATGAAAGAGATATTTTACAGATAGCTTGCTTGAAATATCATAGTCTCCTAAAACATGTATGACATTTTTCAGACTTTTCTATACTCTTCTCTAAAGGAAAATGGAGTCCAGATGTTATCATTTAATAATAATGCGCCTGTCTAGAAAGCGAAAACTCCGTGTCGGAAGCGTGCGGTGGTTCGAATCCCGTTTGGGCCCGGAACTTTTCCCCCTATCCATTACACCATGAGTGATGGTCTGGGCGCTAGTCTTTCGAGTGAGACGATAAACCGAGGTCCCGTGTGTTACACAAAATTATTCAGCGCACGTAAAAGAACCCACAGCAACAAAAGAGTTGTCCCTGGCAAAATTCTTAGAAAAAAAGTCACTCTGATAGGGAAACAAATACAGTTGCAGACCAAAACAAAGGTGGCGCTGCTCTCGTGGCGAAGTGCTCTCCCCGGTGAGAGCAGCCCGAATTTCACGCAGAGAAATCTCATAACTTAAAGTGGTATAAATAAATAAATAATATATCCTGAATGTACAGAAGATCAATGTAAAAGGATCTGTATTTGGTTAGGTTTCATCTGAAAGGTAAGTATTCAGAATCGGTGTACGTTCATATAATCTTACTGGTATTTTAAAAAAATGTACACTTTTGCTTCCTGTTACCATACAAAAAGATTGTGCAAATGCTGTATGTAACCAGAGCTGGGGGGAGGTGTGTGTGTGTGGGGGGGGGGGGGGGGAAGGGGGGGGGGTCCTGCTGAAAACGGTACATACACTTAGTATGGTATTGCTTTATTTCCATATGCAAAAAGGGTGTCTGAATTTTGTCCTGTATTACCATAAGTCTTATCCCGAGACACTTTTGATAGTTATGCTGGAAGAGTGACAGATTTCTGTGTGTGTAAAAGTTGATTTTGTTGTTGTTCCTGTTCTTGTTGTTCCTGACTTTGTTGTTGTTGTTGTTGCTGTTGCTGTTGATGTTGAGCTTTGCTCAGTTCGAACACCCTAGGGATCACCCAGACTCTGCACTAGTCTCACCTCTACAAACCAGGAAGTCCCCGTGAGGTTATCAGTACTATCATTTCTGGATGAAAGGTAGCGTAAATGTTTTCGAAATGTTATTCCAACGCTTCACCATAATTATACAAACAGCAACACTCATACCTGCGTCCTTTAGTTCCATACATCAGTTGCTTTGGTTTTCAAGGTGAGATAGACAACGGCTTGATGCTCAGCGCTGTGCGGAGATCATAGCTAGCTGCAATCTCACAGAATGGAAACAATGACAACCCGACCTTCAATTGTTGCTGAATATTCCAAGTAAGGTAGTTATAGTATCACAAAAAAAGAAAGAAAGGTGGCGCTGCTCTTGTGGCGACGCGCTCTCCCCGGGGAGAGCAGCCCGAATTTCACGTGGAGAAATCTCGTGACTTACAGTGGTATAAAATAAAATAAAATAAATATAATAAAAATAAAATAAGATGACTTTTTTCTGACGGAAAAAGCACTACCTTGTCTGCCATCCTGATGCACAAGAGATTGTGTTGTTTTCCTGCATCCATCTGTTGTCTTTGAAGAATAACGAACTGCCTTACTGCTAACCTGTATCAAAATGTTACTTTTCATGCAAGAATCCTTACCTTATCTTTTCTGATCATGGCAGACTGGACCTACGGGCTTGGGTTTTTTTATTGGGAGGGGGTTCAGGGGTCTTTTCTTTTTGATAATCTCATATCAAGGCAAACTTTTGTATACTAGTCCATCAACTTTTACGGGAAAGGGAGTTTGATGAGTGGCAGCCCTGATATGACCTTTGTAGGATTGGTGGGGCTGTGTATAAACATCAGGATGAAATTCAACTAGGGTTCTGATAGGTTAATGATTGTTCTATGAAGAGCTCGCTTACTCTGTAGTAAAACAGATAACATACAATGTTCAGTGACTGTAAGTCTTTACTGATTCTAGTATGTATAGAACAAAACCTGCTTCTACAGAATTTTTAGCTATAAAAGAAACAGGCAATGTTTAAAAGAAGAAAAGATAATCTCTCCTTGTTATAACTCAATGGTCAATTGTTAGATTTGGGAACACGTAGTAATAAACTTTGCTTTAAGATTTGTATCTTCCAGAATGGTTGGCTCCTTTATTAAGTTATTGGTATTGTATGCAGACCGTTTGTCCGACTGACAAACGATTTCTCCTTTCTTTTTAAAGAATATTTTGGGTACAGAATTGACACTTTCAAGCAGTGTGTTTTGGGTACGTTAAACCTGCAAAACCTCATTCCTCCTCAGGCCACGAACGCCTGATAAGCTGAGCATGTTCGTGTTAGCCATACCAATAGCTTTACCTTGTGTACTTTTTATTAAAGTGGTTGAATTTTAGCACAGTTATGTGCACGATGCTCGTGCTTTGGCATACATAACCTTAGTTCAGTAGCCTCATCTTCAACATTTGCAGGGAATAATGTCAAAACCAATATTAACTCTACGAAAAACGAAATTTCTCGATTGGACAGTTCAGCAGCAGTTTGAACCAGCATCCTCGAACTACTCACCTAATGCTGTAATCAGCCGACTATTCCAGCATGTATGTAACAGGGTTAAGGAAATGGTGTTGTGCATAATTCTTACACTGAATTGGACAAGGGTTTACTAAAAAGATCAAAGAGAGTCCAGCAGCAGTGCAGTGCATCTACTAACTGATGGCCCCTTGACTGTTCAACGTTGATGGGCTCTGTTTGAATACTGGCACTAGGACTGCACCAGAATGGACCTGTGGTGACTGCTATGATGAGACCCAATGAGCCTCGTGGGCGTGTCCGTCACAAGATTTGACTAAAGACTATAGAAATAAATATTCTTTTTCTTCGTCGTCGAACGCTCAGAGAGCAAATCCTGAGGCCCTGACAAATGCTGCCGTGCGTTGTTGACGGCCCTCCAGGAGTCCACAGAGTTTATCCCTCATCGGGTGGTCAGTAGGTCAGATATTGGCCCTCAGGCTTTGGTGTGTTGAACAGGACTGGAGGACGTGTTCCACTGTCATGGGCGAAGTTA
>CM054136.1:54028178-54030678 GCA_028751875.1 Rapana venosa
CTCTGTCTGTCTTTCTCTCTTTGGTTCTCTCTGTCTCTCTTTTCTCTTACTCGATCCGTTTCTTTGTCTCTTTGACTCTTTGTGTCTCTGTCTCTCTATCCCTCTGTCTCTGTCTCTCTCTCAAACACATACATACTCACACATGTACACATAGACACATACACACACACAAACACACACACACACACACACACACCACACACACTCACTCACACACAGTCTGTAGGTGATGACACTAGCAAAAATGGAAACACGTGTCTGTAGATGCTTACATAGATGCTCGCAGTCTTGCTTCCAACTACACAAAAATATCACACACTCTTACTTACAAACAAACAAACACACACACACACAAAACAAACACACACACACAAACACACATAAACACACACATAAACTCACACAAACACACATAAACACACTCAAACACACACACAGATATACCCGACACTAGCCAAAACGGAACACTGTCCATGCAGTTTGAAGTAGAGAACAAACAAAAGAAGAGGAAGAAGGAAGACAAAGGCAGAAGCAGAGCACTGCATCAGCCCGGCTTTGCTTTCAAACCACTTCAGTTCCACAGGTAGTCTGGGAAAAAGCACAACAGCAGAAAGAATGGTTTGTTTTCCTTCTGTCTTTCTTTGTTTGTTTTTCTCTGTTCATCAATGGATTCTGAAACACTGTAGTCCCTCTTCCCTTGTGTGCAGACAGACTTTTCCCTGTGCAAGTGTTGTGTAGTTTGTGTTTTTGAAACTGTTTACATTTCGTAAAACCATCTGGCAAAACTCTTGTTTTTAAAGGCGTTTTGCTCTCTCTGTATCAGTTTCTGTCTCCCTGTCTCTGTCTTTCTGTGTATGTCTGTCTGTCCCTGTGTGTCTCTGTCTCTCTGTCTCTGGCTTTCTCTCTCTCTGTCTCTCTGTGTTTCTCTCCTATTCTCTCTGTGTCTGTCTCTCTCGCTCTGTTTCTTTGTCTGTGTGTCTCTCTGTCTCTCTGTCTCTGTCTCTCTCAAATACACACGTACTCACACATGTACACATACACACAAACACACACCCACACAAACATACACGCACACACAAGCAAACACACACGCACACATGTCTGCAGGTGATGACACTAGCAAAATGAAAATGCGTGTCTGTAGATGCTTACATAGATGCTCACAGTCTTGCTTCCAACTACGCAAAAATACCACACGCTCTTACTCACCAACAAACACAAGCACACACACACACACACACACACACACAAGCACACAAACACACACAAACTCACACACACATACACAAACACACACACACACACAAACACACACACACACAAACACACACACACAAACACACACACAAACACACACACACACACAAACACACAAACTCTCACACACACAAACACACACACACACAAACACACAGATATACCCGACACTAGCCAAAATGGAACACTTTCCATGCAGTTGTAAGTAGAGAACAAACAAAAGAAGAGAAAGAAAGAAGACAAAGGCAGAAGCAGAGCACTGCATCAGCCCGGCTTTGCTTTCAAACCACTTCAGTTCCACAGGTTGTCTGGGGAAAAAGCACAACAGCAGAAAGAATGGTTTGTTTTCCTTCTGTCTTTCTTTGGTTGTTTTCTCTGTTCACCAATCGATTCTGAAACACTGTAGTCCCTCTTTCCTTGTGTGCAGACAGACTTTTCCCTGTGCAAGTGTTGTGTAGTTTGTGGTTTTTTAAACTGTTTACATTTCGTGAAACCATCTGGTAAAACTCTTGTCATTAAAGGCGTTTTGCTCTCTCTGTATCAGTTTCTGTCTCCCTGTCTGTCTCTGTCTCTCTCTGTCTCTCTGTCTCTCTCTGTCTCTCTGTGTCTGTCTTCACCTCTCTCTCTCTCTAGCTCTGTCTCTGTCTGTTTGTCTCTCTCTCTCTTTCTCTCTCAATTAATTTTTTTCTTTCCCGCTCTGTCTATTTGTCTCTCTTTCTTTCTCTCTCTAGCTCTCTCTCTCTCTCTCTCTCTCTCTCTCTCTCTTCTCTCTCTCTCTCTCCTCTCTCTTACACACACACACACACCGACACACACAGACACACAAAAACACACACACACCCCCTGACACACATACACACCCCTAACACACACACAGACACACAAACTTACACAAACACACAAACTCACACAAACACACACACAAACTCACACAAACACACACCACAAACACACACAAACTCACACAAACACACGCGAAACACACACACAACACACACACACACCACACAAACACACAGATATACCCGCCACTAGCCAAAACGGAACACTTTCCATGGAGTTTTAAGTAGCGAACAAACAAAAGAAGAGGAAGAAGGAAGACAAAGGCAGAAGCAGAGCACTGCATCAGCCCGGCTTTGCTTTCAAACCACTTCAGTTCCACAGGTTGTCTGGGGAAGAAAGCACAACAGCAGAAAGAATGGTTTGTTTTCCTTCTGTCTTTCTTTGTTTGTTTTCTCTGTTC
>CM054136.1:54048178-54060678 GCA_028751875.1 Rapana venosa
ATACCTTAGGGCATTTTTTGTTTGGATTTTTCTTTTTTTCCTTTTTTTTTCCTTTTCTTTTTTAATTGTTTTAATGGTTATTTTGTTGTTGTTTTTTTTTGTTGTTGTTTTTACTCCGTTTGGAGATGGCATATTGGGGTTTTGTTTTACACTTTCCGTTACAGGTCGGTCAGTGTTACATGTAAATCCATGGTGACTTTGAAGGGAGTGGGGGAGGTGGGGGGTTAGGATCTTTCTTCAGCTTGTATTTGTATTGTATTTATTTATTCTTTTATATCGAGGATAATGAAATAAGCACTCGTGTGCTTTTTTTTATATCCAGTCCCCCGTGTGTATGCGCGGGTTTTGTCAATTTTTGTCATCCGTTCCCACCGGCACACAATTAATGGCCTACTCTTACGAAAAGCCGGAACAGGATTTTAACGTGTGCGCAAGATGTTCTGCGTGCGTTCGCACACGGGGGGCCTCGGTTTATAATCTCGTCTGTATGACCTGGCGCAGAAGTGTTGACGAAGAAACGAAGGCAGCCGGAATGACATGGGCCGAGCTGAAGAGGATCTCCCAAAACCGAGTTCGTTGGAGGGGTGTTGTTGCAGCCCTTGTTCCCCGAGGAACCAAGATGCATAAGTCAAGTAAGTCAAGTATACCTAAACGTTGATGACGACAATGGAATATGATGTGTGATGGAGTCATAGGGGTGCACATCTCACAGTTTACTCCCACTTTCAGCTGCTGTCCATGTCATCCCATGCCGGAAACGGCTGGGGGCCAGCCAGTGCTGATTACAGCAGGAACTGTCCACACTTGGACTTGGTTACAAGAAAGGGGTGCGCTAGTGTTTTTTTAGCACTGGGCCCTGGACCCTTGACTGAGATTTGCTGGATTTGGACACTGTGGGTAACGTAACGGGGCATGTCTGTAAGGTCATGTATACCCTTTCTATCCTAATCACTCTTACCATTGTTGCCACATTCATCATTAAAAAAAACCCATATCAATGGGGGGGAAAAGAGATAAAGCAACAAACAGAAACAGAATACTATCACGATAATATTGTTGTCATTATTGCCATCAGTATCATCGCTGTCGATGTCGTCACCGTTATCATCACCAATTATTATAACAGTAATGAATATCAAAATATAATCGTAAAAGAGGAGCCTACATGGTTTTACAGATAGAGAGTAGATAATGATAAACAAAAGAAAGACAATGGGATCAGGATCGGAAATACAATCCTAAAATGTAATCCTGATAGACCAGACAAGTACAAATGCAAAAATGACACCACCACCACCCTAAAAAAAAGCAAAACAACACAACGCAAAAAAGAGAAAGACACTAAAATTGTTAGTATTATCACTCGAAAACCCTCAGCTATAACAGATTTTCTATTAACAAGTACCTAAAAGTAACTCAATCACCTTCAGATTCAAGCAAGGAAAAGATATACTACGTGCGTAGTTCTTGCTCCAACTGGCTTAGCCTAAACACTCGCAAACTTTACAGAAACTGGAACTGTCCTTCATCTAATAATATATGGGAGAATTAAATAACATGCGGTCCCTCTCTCTCTCTCTCTCGGAAGAGGTGGTTATCTGTGGTAAGTAGACTGTAACTGTACGGTTAAAAATGTGGTCCTGTCAGTCACAACAGTTTTCTTATTCATCTCACTTTTTCCGGCACAAACTCATTCCAGACTTGACAAGAAATTTTCAAGTACTTCAGTTCTGGCTGAGTGCAGTAATTTGTTTCACATATATATGTGTATGTAGATTGGTTGGTACAGGGTGTTTGTTTTTTTAAAGACTTTGAAAATAAGGCAGGAAAATCGATTGTAGTATCTTTATAGTTTCCTCGGGGTAGTAAGTCTTGCTATTAAAACTGGGTATGTATCGATATCCAGTAGGGGAAGAGAGCGAGAGAGGAAGAGAGAGAGAGAGGAAGAGAGAAGAGACAGAGACAGACAGAGAGAAAGAGACAGAGAGAGATAGAAAGACAGAGACAGAGACAGTCAAGACAGTAAGAAAGAAACAGAAAGACAAGAAACAAACACAGACACATTGATGGAAATGGAGACAGAAAGACAGGCAAAGCCAGAGAGATAAACAGACAGACAGAGAGACAGACAGACAGACAGAGACAGACAGACAGACGTACGGACGTACGGACAGACAGACAAACAGACAGACAGACAGATACACAGAGACAAACAGAGACACGCAGACAGAGAGCCAGACAGACAGAAACAGACAGAGAAAAACAGGCAGACACAGACAGAGAGAGACAGACATACTGACTCATACTAACCAGACAAATCAGTCTTTGGCCTATAGTCGAATCAACTCAAAGATGGATGCCGGTCCACTCAATAGCTTGTCAGGCCAAAAGAAGACTGGTCAGATGATGAGTCAGCTGGCCTCTTTAAGGTCGTGGCTCATATCGTTTGTGTGTCTGAGCCTCTCTGACATCTGAGAGGATGATGTGATCACTGCCACGGCTGTAGACAGCGCCAAGGCCAGTCATTTATTGATATAGGCTGCGATTTGGTTGATGGCTTTGGTTTGGTCATCTTAGTTATGATTATGGACGTGTGTTTGTGTGTGTGTGTGTGTGTGTGTGTGTGTGTGTGTGTGTGTGTGTGTGTGTGTGTGTGTGTGTGTGTGCCTGAGTGTGTTTGTTTGTGTGTGTTTATGTGTGTGTCTGTGTGTGTCTGTGTCTGTGTGTCCTTATGTGTCTGTTCGTTCGTTTGTTCGTTCTTCAGATTTTACGTCTTTTCACTATCAGTGATGTTAGACGAATATGTGCCTCTGTGTGAGCGTGTCTGTCTGTCTGCCTGTATGTCTGCCTGTGTATCTGTCTGTCTGCCTGAGTGCCGGTCTGTGTGAGTGTGTGTGTGTTTGTTTTTTGTTTGTGTGTGTGTGTGTCTTTGTGTGTGTTTTTATGTTTTTCTGTGTCTATGTGTGCGCATGTGTGCGTGTACATGTCTATGTTTGTAAGTGTGTGAGTGTGTGTGTATGTGTGAATGTGTGTGAATGAGTGTGCGTGTGCATGTCTGTATTTATAAGTGTGTGTGAGTATGTGTGTATGTGTGCTCACGCGTGTAAGTGTGTATGCGCGCGAGAGCGCGCGTGTGTGTTTGTGTGTAGAATCATTCAGATAAGACAGGGACGGACATCCACTCAAGAGTCTACCTGCCCTTGGAAGACTGGACAAAATGATTGGTTCGATAACGTGACAGGTGACTGCTTTCAGATCACTAAGAAGATTAGACAAATGATCTGTTCGATAACAGTTAGGCCTAACTACTTTCAGCTCACTGAGAAGATTGGGGAAATGACAGGTTAGGGAACAAAGGCACTCCTGAAGCATCGTGGCTAATATCCTTCTTCTCATCTCTGATCCTCTGTGACGTCTGAAAGGACGGATGGTGGTGCCATAACTGCCAGATCTGGACTCAGAGAGAGAGAGAGAGAGAGAGAGAGAGAGAGAGAGAGAGAGAGAGAGAGAGAGAGAGAGAGAGGAGAGAAAGAGAGAAAGAGAGAAAGAGAGACAGAGAGACAGTCAGACAGAAAGAGACAGCAAGTCAGTCAGTCGGCTAGTCATAGTTTTTTTCTTGTCGTCTTAGTGACCAGTGTGCGTGTGCTTGTGTGTGTGTGTTTACGTGCGTGCGTCCGTGCGTTCGTGCGTGCGTGTGTGTGTGTGTGTGTGTGTGTTCTTCAAATGCGTATGTATTTTTTTCTTTAATTTAACGCCTTTTCACATTAAGTGACATTAGACAAATGCGATTGTATCTCTGTGTGTGTTTGTGTGCGCGCGTGTGTGTGTATGTGCGCGCGCGCGTGTGTGTTTGTGTTGTGTATGTATGTGTGTGATTGTGTGTGTGAGTGTGTACATGCACTGGATCATGTGTGTGTATCAGCATTTCTTTGCCTTTGTGTTACTGTAGTTCCTAGCCTATTACTTTCTTACTACTGTGAAGAGTGGTTAGAACACTGTATCAGCGTTTCTTAGGCAGTGTGGCTTGGCCAGTTGAACGACCCATCAGAGATCACCTTCTCCTGGTTGTAGCTTACATGCTGGCTGATCTTGTTCATGTTATTTCTTCCACAAGTTATACTTTTCCTCTTTTTTTATATAATCATGAAAGATGGAGGCATTTTCTGTGAGCGCGTGATAAAGTGCATTCATTTGCTCGTGGTCACCTAGTGTATAGACTCATCTGAAGAATAAATATGCGGAAGAGAGTATAGACGAAACTAGTGTTAACATAGAGTGTAAATTCGAAATAGGATACGCGTGGGTAAAAGGTAAAATAGCTGTAACACCCATCGTCGTCATCATGATCATGATCATCATGATCTCCATCATCATTTTCATCACCTTCCTCATTCTCATCCTCCTCATCATCGTCATCACCATCGTTATCATCATCATCACCACCATCATCATCATCTTCATCATCACCATGTTCATCATCATCATCAAACACCACGACCACAACAGTGAAAATGGATGGAGATGGGGGAAAGAAGAAACGAGTCACGCCATACATACGTTAACTGGGAGATCATTCTTCTACGTCTTTCTTAGAGAAAGTGCACGTATACTGTTCTAAACTTATGATTGCATGCCACTTCCATGTGCAAAGGCGTGAATGCGAGTATAATATATGCTGTGGTGAATCTTGTGCACTCCTTAGGGCCAGTAATCCAGATAGATGCAGCCCTCAGTGTTGGGTCATCGTCATCAGACAGATTGCTATACTCCCTGCACTGCTGCTCTGTAACTTCTTCGGAGTTCTGCGGTGCCTTTTTGTTTTTAAACAAGATGGGTATATGCGTATGTATTCTTGGGAGAAGGTGCGCACGCGTGCGTGTATGTGTGTGTGAATGTTTCATATGTTTGCATACGCGCTCACATACGTGCATGCGTTGTGTGTGTGTGTGTGTGTGTGTGTGTGTGTGTTGTGTGTGTGTGTGTGTGTGTGTGTGTGTGTGTGTTTGTGTGTGGTGTGTGTGTGTGTGTGTTGTGTGTGTGTGTGTGTGTGTGTGTGTGTGTGTGTGTGGTGTGTGTGTTGTACGAAGGTGAATGTTTCATATACTTGCATACGCGCTCACATGCGTGCCTGCTGTGTGCGTGTGTGCGTGTGTGTGTGTTTCTGTGTGTGTGTTTGTGTGTTTATACCTGTGAATCTGTATAAGTCTTTGTATCTGTGTGTTGTTTGTGTGTGTGTGGTGTGTGTGTGTGTGTGTGTGTGTGTGTGTTTTGGTGGTGTGTGTGTTGTGTGTGTGTGTGTGTGTGTTGTGTGTGTGTGTGTTGTGTGTGTGTGGTTGTGTGTGTGTGTGTGTGTGTGAATGAGTACGTGTGTGCTTGCAGAAACGGCATGTATGTTATGTAAATAAAATGTGAAAATATTGCTGAAATTTGACAATGCATTCGTCTGAGAGGCACTCAGTGTGCTGATGGTGTCTCTGCGTGGTAGAATTCTGGGCATCTATAAATCTGCATCCCCATTTTTAAAATGCTAATTGTCTGACAGTCAATGTGAAAAATATTCAGTCTTTGGCCACGAAGTCGCAGAAATCGTAATTTCATATAATTATGTAAAGTGTTTCGACGAATAAGATTGATCGTTATCTTTCTTTGTCTTTCTGCAAAAAGTGTGTCTCTTCGAAAATTGATTTTATGCAGAAAGGATTCCTCTAAACGACTTTAAAATGAAGCCTTTTGTTGCACAATATGGTGAAGAAACTAGGACTCAGCTTATAACAACACGTATTAGATGTGCTGATGCTATTCATATCTGTTCTGTGCGTAAATTTCATTTTGAGACTTTTTTTTACTCCAAAACAATGTATTGATAGAGCATGAGCATTGTATGGATTTTTAAAAAAACCAATATTTGTGAGACAATGTGGCTTATCAAAACAAAGGTTTTATAAAGTTTATAATGAAAATGTATTATAAGTGCGACATCACAAGAACGTTTTGTTGTCGATTGGTATCATAAAATCGTTTGAAAACATGAAGGTATCAAACTTCTTTAAATTACAGGTTCATCTATAGTTGTATTAGGGTCAACGTCCGAGAATTATATGCAAATGATTTGTGTAATGTGATACACATCAATCAAAACGCATTTAGCAATGTATGCTCTTCCTCCGCTTCCTATCCTGTCGTCTGTTAGACCGTTGGGACACCGATATAGAGTTTACAACCAGCTTCCTCCATACCCGCGGTTCTCATTCCACTCAAGACCAGTCCACACTTTGATGTTGTCTTCCCATCGATTTCTCTTCCTCTCCCTCCCTGCACTGCTCTCTGTATGACAGCCTTCAAAGTAGCTTATACACTGTATAAGCACTGGCATAATACTGACTTCTCTGTCAACCGTGCACATGAATTGGTGTCCACTTTCGTTTATTCTTTCTGAATTTTCTGTATTTGGTATCATCTTACATTTCGGGGGTGATTTTTCGTTAATTTGAACGATAAAGGTAAGATAAATATGTTCCATAACCTATGCGGTCGTTGGGGAGTGAGGCATCAGAGACCTCAACTTCTCAAAGGGCCAACATATTGCGGGGTGGAGCGGGGGGGAGGGCGCCTATCTCCTCTCCCTCGCTGTTCTACCTTTCCTGACCCTAAAGAGGCAGGTGCTCATTTACAGCTGGGTGAACTGGGCGACTTTACTGAAGCCAAGGCGCACAAACGGTCACCCATCCAAACGGTAACCACGCTCGATGCGGGTTAACAATGGCTAGGAGAAAGCGAGTGCTCTGACCACTGGGATAGTAAGTGAGAGGATTTGATTTCCTGCATGCGTATATAAACGCAAGGAAATAAGGCAATGGCTACTTAACCTTAGCTGGGGGAAAGCGAGTGCTCTATTTTGAAAAATACCAGGTATTAAAACTTACCGACAGGGGAGAAAAGCAGTGGCCGTCATAAGAAAACGAGATAATCAACGTCATTGAAAACAGCAGCTAGCGGGATGTTCCCAAACCGCTTCTTCGCTTCACAAGGGAGCAAACATGGGGAAAATTGGCTGATACTTCTAGGGGCTCCCAGAGGGACACTGCAAGGTCTTCAGCCATCGTCTCGCCATCACACCGCTCAGACCCTTTCACCACACGGCCCAGTGAACTGGTGCGAGGCTTACAGAGAGACTGTAAGGGTGGACAGGGCTGTGAGAAGACTGATGCCAAATAGCTTCGGGTAATCTGTCCAGTGATTACAGCCAGCAGGGTTTGGCATCCGTGTCAATATTGGAACTGTGTAATTAAACAGTCTGCGTAACCAGAGCTATTTACATTCGTGTGGTGACTTTGGTAAAAGGAATTGAAAGCATCGTATTGGTTTCTTCCTACGTACTCTTGTACTGAGCGGGGATGTGTTGTTTTTTTCTCACTCAGGCATTATCTAAAGAAAAATCGCCCCTATGACCGTCAAATTATTGATTCGTTTTAACAAATCCAGGACCGTCTAAATGGTTTAGTGATATCCGTTTTCCATGACTGGAACCAAATACTCAAACCATTACAGCTTTTGATTGTAGAGAACCGTCTTTCAATAACTATTTAGTCAACGGAATGAAAGTATCATTTTCAGCAGCAAAACACAAGACACAGTGGTTGTTGCTGTAACTGTTGGGCGTTCCCCAGCTCAACACCCCGAGGGTCACCCAGAATAGAATATTCACCAAATGTCATTCATTCTACTGGGAAGCCCTGAGGATAAGTAGTTGGCAGGCATAGTTTGTGTTCAAACGCCTCGCATATGGGCAATCTTGCTTCCACTTCACAGAGTTTCTAAAGCATGTCGATTTTCTTTTTTCGCTTACCATGTTTGTGTGTGTGTGTTCATTATGGAAAGAGGGAGTGCTGATCTTTATCATTTCTATGTTCCCTAACTTTTTTTTTTACTGTGTGGCCTGGCAGAGATGACCAACACTGATTACACTCAGAAGGAACTGAAATTGCTGCCTTGAGAACACAGGATAAACAGCTTTTCCTTGAGAGCAGCCCAGCAGAAAAGTACGGCGCTTTCTGTCTTTTATCAGAACAGGCCAAACACCGAAACGTGGCAACACTTTGAGACGTTTCTAAGTAGCATTGGAACTATTCCAACACAGGTTCACGCAATATTTTTTTTTTGGGGGGAAAGGGAGGGAGGTGCAAGGGAGTGAGAGGAGAGGGAGGAAAGGCTCTTTGAACTCAAGTACGCGGTTAGCGGAGTGGAAGAAGCAATACCGTTCTCCTCGACACAGTCTTCTTATGAAGACAGTTGGAAACAGTAACGTAATTGAATTTGGAGAACTTTGGAATTTGAACGGAAAATGGCAAGAACAAAAAAGCTCAAGTAATTAGCGAAAGCTACAATGAAGGGGAAACAAATTTCAGAAAAGCAGGAGCAGATCTTGTCGGTTTCATCTTGACACAGAATAAAACCACTGTGTTTGCTAATGTGCAGAAAGAAGAGCGAAACCATGACGCCACTAGAACTTTTTTGTTTTTACCTTCGTTAAATCGGCCAAGTTACCCTTTAGAACCTTAGCTGTTTACCTAAGGGAGAAAACCCAGTGACCTGTCGTTTTCTTCTGCGTTGTCTTTGGAATGGACGACGATGTAGCTTTCTTGTGTCTGTCGAGATAAAGATACATATTAATGTGCCTTTCAGTATTGTAATTGCCCTTCATAGGATGATTACTTGACTCGACTTGACTTGACTTATATGTTAGAATATTGTTAAACATTGTTGGTTGCTTGTGTAGGAGCGGATTGAATGGAAGCGCTCTGATTTGTAATTGCAAGATATAGCGCTCTATAAATTCCATATGTTATTATTATTATATTATACAAAGACAAGGAGAGAAGAAACAGAAGACAAAGTTCTTTGCATGGGGTGACATTCGCTTTGACTTATACATTTTTCTAAGTCTCTTGAGAGTACCTCAGGTTCTACCTTTCCGGAGAAAGGGCTGGTTAAGAAGGAAACTGAGACTGTAGACTTTGTCTAGTTCATCAAGCTGAAGCTGTGTGGATTGGTGCGGAAAAGGTAACCCCCCTGTCTAGAAACCGAGAGATGCTGGTTTGTTTGTTTTTCTCCTCTTTTTTCCCCCCGTTCCTCGTTTAGCCCCTTTGAGGTTCACCAATGGTGAGGTTTTCATACTATGACCATTTTGGGGGAGACCCCACTACTAAGGTAGCCGCATTCCGACTTCGGGGAGGATGTCTAAACATGACACCACTGTGCATGTGTGTGTTTTGTTGTTGTTTTTAAATTTTGTCATCTGTTCATAACGATACGTGATGGTTTACTCTTTCTCAGCTTGACCAACAGACACAGCCTGAAAAAACTATATCAGTGCAATACTCCAATATTCCATCTCAAGGAGTTATGGGAGACAACACGGAGAGAGAGATGAGAGAGAAGGAGAGAGAGAGAGAGAGAGAGAGAGAGAGAGAGAGAGAGAGAGAGAGAGAGAGAGAGAGAGAGAGAGAGAGAGAAGAGAGAGAGGAGAGAGAGAGAAGGGAGAGAGAAGAAGAGAGAGAGAGAATGTGTGTGTGCATGCGTGCGTGCGCGTGTTTGTGTGTATGTGCGTGTTTGCGTGTGTGCGTGCGTTTGTGTGTGTGTATGTGTCTGTATGTCTGTGTATATGTGTGTGTCTCCGTGTGTGAATATTTCAAAGATGCTATCATCAGCCTAATACAACGCTGCGTACATGTTTTTGTGCTTGTATGAATGTTAGATTAAGGATGACTCCGGTTTTCTTAATCAATTTATCCAGCAAGAAAAAGGTTATTTGCTGCGTATTCTTATTCATGGCTCAAACACATGTCACACAGTCATTAACCTTGTAACAGGATGAGAATAATTATACCTTGACAAGCAATCAAGCATAAACTGTGCTCTCTTGCAAGAAAATAAAATATGCTTCTCTTCTTCTCTTTCTAATCAGTTTTGTCTTCATCAATTTAACAAGTTGTATTTTTTGTGCTTTCAAAAATAAATTGCAATAAGTGATAATATCTTACAACGTATATTTCAAAAGAGATTGAGGAAAGAATGAGAGCAGGACGTTATATTTTACGCCATATTAACAAGATACATTAGGCATCATTATATTTTTATGAAGAAACTGGTCCAGAAATATCATAGTTAAATGCTTTGTAAAGTAAATCACATATTCTGAGCCGCTCTTTGTACAATTTTTTTCATGGTTTGCGTGTGATTGAAACTTAATTTACAGACACAAGTTATACGCTTTAAAAGCCTTGTTGGATATCAGGAAACGCTTTTCACTGATGCTACATAGCATATTTATTTGCGTTTATACAGAAACCGTGTATCATTATGTTTGCTTGGTATTTCAGCCATCTATATTGCTATCCAATGCATTAATGAAAGGTAACAGTATGTTTGTTTGGTATTTCAATCATCTATATTGCTAGTCTACTCATTAATGAAAGATGCAACATGCCATCGTTATTAATGTTGTGTTTATACAGAAACTGTGTATTATTATGTTTTCATGGTACTTCAATTATCCATATTGCTAGCCTATTCATTAATGAAAAATACGACATACCCTGTTTATTTGTGTTTATACAGAAACTGTACATCATCATGTTTACTTGGTATTTCAACCATCTATAATACTTGCCAACTCCTTAATGAAAGATGTGCAAAAGACACTAAGAACCCTTTCAGACCTAGAACCCTGGCTTATGTCTATTATCCCCCAGTTACTACAATAAACTATACAGCAAGCTAGTACAATTCGTTCTATCTCTGTTTCTTTGTTCTTACTTTTTTTTCAAAGCTCTTAACCCTGTCAACAGCCCCAAAACTATATCAAGGCTGTTCCTGAGAAGAAGATAATGATTAAAATACACACACACACACACACACACAGGTAGTTAACAGGGCGTCATTCGTATCTTCTTCCTTTTTCGCAAGCGTCATACAAAAAAATCAATCATTCTCTCAAGTCGGCTATCTCTAGAACAGATCAACACTTACGGCACACATCCTTCTGAGCTGAAAGAGCCAGCAGCAGCACGAGAAAGAATTCCTTGTTAAGCACGTCCCTTTTTATTTGGGCACCGAAGAAGAACGCTGCCCTAAACCAATATTGTGTCTGGGATAGAAAGCGAGAGCATCACAGTGATGCGGGAGGGGGGAGGGGAAGTCTTTTTGTGTGTCGGTTGAGTGTTAGATGGTGTGATAAAAAGACTTGGGGGAAGGATGTTTTGTTTTTGTTTTGGGTTGGGTTTTTTTGTTGGTTTTTTTGTTGTTGTTGCTAGAAATGATTACTTGATTTCTTACTTGGGCTTAGAGTGGGTTATCTTGTTTTGCGTACTCTTGTCCTCGTGTAGTATGAGAAGGATTGTTGTGTTACGTGTCTGTAATTCTGGTTTAGTACAGTCTAGTGTTTGTGTAAGCTCTTTATCTGTCAACTCTGAGCTATCGTGGTTGGGTTGTTGTTTTTTATTCGTGGCATTATCTATAGGGCTATGGCGTTCAAAATATGACTGAAAACTACGAACCTGTGGTGTGATGTTCTGCTGCTGTATTCTACATTTGTATGTGGAGTGTGTACGTGTCAAGTCGAGAAAAAGTCTTGTGAACATCTTATTTTGAGACGGTACATTGATTCAGCAAACACATTTGCTATTGTTATCAAGCCAAGCCAAGTCTGTGTGTGTGTGTGCATGCGTGCGTGTGTGAGTGTGTGTGTGCGCGTGCGTGTTTGTGCGTGTATGCGTGTGCGTGTATGTGTGCACAGTGTGTGTGTGTGTGTGTGTATTGTGTAAGGGAGTGTGTGTTTGTGTGCACAGTGTCTGTGTGTGCAGTGTGTGCGTGCATGTGTGTACATGTGCGAGTGTGTGTGCGGGCGTGCGCGCGTGCGTGCGTGCATGTGTGTGTGCATATGTGATTGAGCATGTGTGTTTAAAGTGTGTGTGTGTGCATGTGTGTGCGCGCACACGTACGCATGTTTGCATGTGCTTTTCACTGCTTGCCTGCGCTTCGCTTCGCTAGCTGGCTAGCTGTAAATTCTGTGATTGCTCTATTCAGCATCTCTTTCCTTTCCTGTTCCATTCTTCCCCGATCAGCTGGTTGAACAGTTACGGATCAGGACAGACAGCTGAACGGAAGACCTGTGTGTTTCTGGTTCGTTTTGTACAGCTTGGTTTGGAGCTGTACGTCCAGTCTGAAAAGTGCGCTGCTTTGTGCGGTGACATGCTGAAGCTTAGTTTAGGTCAGCTGTCTGTCTGGCTGGCTGGCTGGCTGGCGCTCTGGCTGACTGTCTTCCTGGCTGTCTGTATTTCACTGAGGCTGGCTGTCTGTCTTTCTGGCTGTCTGCATGTCATGTGATTGTGGTTGTCTGTCTCTAGTTTCTTCTTTTGTTCTGACTTTGTTTATAATACGTGTATGCTTTTCTGTCTATAACATCCCTTTTTCTGTCCCTTTGTCGTTGACTCTGGCTTTTT
>CM054136.1:54063178-54073178 GCA_028751875.1 Rapana venosa
TAGTATACTCACCTTTACAGTTCTAAGTGTGCTGCTAACATCCGTCAAACACAACAGCGTGCAGTGAATACGATCTGATCTTTGTCAGTTCTGATATCGTTCTTCGTTTCTCGCGTGTGATGCAGGCCATTCAGTAAAATAGCACCCCCCCCCCCCAAGCCCCCCTCCGATTCTTTGTCAGTCGATTCAGTTCTTTTCTCGGATTGGAGTACCATGGCCTGTCCAGTTATAATGCATCAACATTCCCGACCCCCCCAAAACACACACACATCACATTCTGGAATTCTGTGTTCGTAATTCTCTCTCTCTTCTCTATCTCACTCTTTTTGTATGGTTTAAACAGAATTTGTTCATGGAAAGTGTCACAAAAATAGCAGCATCCCTCTCTCTCTCTCTCTCTCTCTCTCTCTCTCTCTCTCTCTCTCTCTCTCTCTCTCTCTCTCTCTCTCTTGTGTGTGTGTGTGGTGTGTGTGTGTGGTTGTGTGTGTGGTGTGTGTGTGTGTGTGTGTGTGTGTGTGTGTGTGTGTGTGTGTTTCTGCCGTGTTCCTGTCATTATGTCACTTTCTTCTTTTGTCTGTTTTCTGCCTTCTTGGTTCATTCTCTTGCCATATTTTACCAGAAGAAAATTAAAAGATCTGTTGGAGTGGGTTGAACGGAAGAGCTTTGATTTGGTTTTTGAAAGATATAGCGCTATATAAATTCCATATATTATTATTATTATTATCATCATTATCATTATTATCCTTATCATTATCATTATTATCCTTATCATTATCATCATTATTATTATTATTGTTATTTTTAAAGATATTAAAATCCTAGTTGGTTGCGCTGGGCCTGACTTGTCAGGCGCTTAAAGGCAGAGCAACAGTTTTCGCTCTTGTAACAGACAACAACAGTTGCTGTCTGAGTGTTCGACGACGACGGAAAAAAAAGAAGATATTGAGTTCTTTACAAAAGATTGGATGCTTTCTAGCTTGGTATTTGATCTGCCTGGAAAAAAATGTACGGTTGTGGACAGAATCTTGTAGTCAAAGCTCTGAAAGTTCGATACCCATATATTGAACTTTCAGTTTCAAGAAGATGGCGTATGTTGTTCAGGGAGCAGTATTCTTTTTGTAAATGTTAAAAATCTTAGCTCTGGGAACTTTTCTTGCTGTGATGGGAACACACGTGTCCTTATTTTTCAAAACCTGTTACAAAAATAGATGTTCATCATTAGAGATTTTTATCAGTTTGTGTGTGTGTTTGGGGGGGGGGGGGGGGGGGGGTTGTTTTGATTTTTTACTTTGGTATGCTGAGGTGTTTAAATTTGCCCAACATGTTGTTGCTAAGACGATAATGACGTGTTTGTTCACTGTGTCCACTAAGAGAAAAAAATACAAACAGTATAAGAAAGCATGCGTGTGTATTTTGCGTGAACTACGTGACGAAATTGTCTGGGTTTTTTTGTTGTTCTTTTTCGTCATTGCTTGGGGAGTGACTGAAATGCAGTTGTTTGTTTCGGGATTGCTTGTTTTCTGCACACAAACAAGCAAGCGCACGTGCATGCACACACACACACACACACACACACACACACACATACTCTCTCTCTCTCACATACTCTCTGTCTCTGTCTCTGTCTCTCTGTCTGTCTCTGTCTATCTGTCTCTCTCTGTCTCTCTCTGTCTCTCTTGTCTCTCTCTCATCTTCTCTCTCTCTCTTTCTCCTCTCTTTTCTCTCTCTTTTCTTTCTTTCTGTCGTCTGTCTGTCTGTCTGTCTCTTATGCTAACTGACAAAACTACCAGATTTGTTCAACAAGACCTTATTCCCTTATATCTATTCGATTTCAGATGTGATAATTATACAAAATTTTCATGTACAACGTATGTTAAGCACGTATAAAAGGACATAACGGCAACTCTCAAAAGCAATGTAAAAAAATGTGTGAGGCACTGTACATTTGACATCATTTCACGAGAAAGAAGAGACTGAATTTCACAAAGAGAAAACTGATGGTAAATAAATCTGGATAATAATCTCATCCATACCAATACAATACGTTCTGATAAACACAATACAATATAATATAATGTAATAGTACACAATATAGCACAATGCAACATAATGCAAACACTACACTAAACTATGCAACACCACAATGAAATATGTTACTCTACAAAGCAATAAAATGCAATACAATGAAATGCAATTCAATATAATAAAATACAATGCAATACAAAACAAGATCTCAATGTTTTTAATTATTGAAAACCTTATGTTTAGGGGGAGGGGGGGGTTGGGGGAAGGGGCTTGCTTGGAGTGGTGTGGGTGTTGTATGTTTTGTTGTGGGGTGGGTTTTTTTCTTTTGGGGAGTGGGAACGTTCGCTTGGGGTTGGGGGGGGGGGGGGGGGTCTTTCTTTTTTTTTAGGGGGAAGGGGGGTAATTTCCCCTACCTACCAGATGCGGTCATTCCCATGTAGCTCATTTTATCTCATCACATGTGGTGTATATGCGCTTGATTTGTTGCTTTACAAGATTCAGCGCTGTATACATTCCATACATTGTTCTACCGTCGCTTTTCACACCGTAACAGCTAGGAATCCACGAGGAGGAGCTGATTATCTAGACTGCCGTATGGTCACTGCTCAAAACAGGCCCTGCACTGCTGTTGGGTAACTAGTGTGTTTATTCAAGAAAGTCTTGTTTCGATCCAACACAGCGTGTGTGTGTGTGTGTGTGTGTGTGTGTGTGTGTGTGTGTGTGTGTGTGTGTGTGTGTGTGTGTGTGTCTGTGTGTGTCTGTGTGTGTCTGTGTGTGTGTCTGTGTATGTGTGTGTGTGTGAGAGAGAGAGAGAGAGTGTGTGTATGTCTGTGTGTGTGTGTGGCTGTGTATGTATGTATGTATGTGTGCGTGCGTGCGTGCGTGTGTGTGTGTGTGTGGCGCGCGCGCGCGCGACCATGATCATAAGCGTGCGTGCGTGCGTGCGTTCGTGCGTGCATGGACAAGTGTGGCACGCATTTCCTATAGATAAAAATTAATGTGCTCACGTTGACAATGTATTCGTCTGAGAGGCTCTTATGGTAGGCTTAATGCTTTTGTGTTGTTTCCGTGAAGTCAAAAACTTGGGTATACATTAAGCTGCATCTCCATATTTATGAAGCCAAGTGTGTGAGAGCTAATGTCAAGAAAAATGGTCCATTGCTTGACACTTAAGCACTGAAATTACTGTTTTAAGAATTCTTTGGAAAAGTTTGAACAAAAGGGAAAGTTTAGATTTTTTTTATGTGAAGCATTGTATTGTATTGTATTGTATTGTATTGTATTGTGTTGGAATGTGTTGCCTTGTGTTGTGCTAAATTGTGTTGTGTTGCTTTGCATCCTTTTGCGTTACAGGGTAGTGTTGTGCAATGCAGTACATGCATTGCATTGCATTGTCTTGTATTGCATTGAATTGTCTTGTATTGTCTTTCAATGCATTGTATCGTGCTGCATTGCATTGTATTATAGTATACCGCATTACATTGTACTGCGTTGTATCGTATTGTATTACAGTGCATTGCATTATATTGCATTGCATTATATTGCATTGTTTTGTATTGTATTGTATTATGTTACATTGTATCGTTTTTTGTTGTACTGAATTGCATTTATTATATTGTATTGATAATAATACTATTGATGATAATGATGGAATTTATATAGCACACACACACACTCATACACACACATACATACACACTCACACACACACACTCACACACACACATACACACGCACGCACACACTCACACACACACACACACACACTACATCAATAACAATAGCAATAACAATAATTTTAATTCAGTTTTTGCAGGTCATATGGCCCATGGGAACAACAGTTAATCACATGCTTTTATGTAAGGAGAACCCTTACTTCTGATATCTAAACATTTAGTAAGAAATAATCCAACTTAAAACATCAAACTAGGTTTAGTGTTCATACAAAGAAGCTGCACTTTCAGATTCGATGGGAATCTATAATAATACAAAGGAATACATTTTCTTCGCAATACAGCATATTTGGGGCATAGAAGTAAAAAGTGACAAACATCTTCAATTTGTTGGCCATCACACTGGGAGCAGAATGGATCAGTAATCGGTTTGCCATAGCGTGAAATTCCATTTAAAGGTAATCTGTTTGACCTCAGTAAACATATAGCTCTACGATGTTCTAGAGATTCTACTTTACATACATAATTTGCTCTACAAATAATCGGGTGATAATCTAAGAGTCATGAAAGAATTCCAAAGACAAATACAGGATGTGTACCAACAAAAATGGCATGATTCTCTATCAGCATACCCTGAAAAACTGAATTAAATTATTGTTATTGTTGTTATACATTACATCTGAAGCAATGGGATTACTGAGCATTGCAAATCAAAAGTAAATAAATTATCGATTCAGCGATAGTAATCTGAAGGCACTGTTTTCGTATTAAATGCAAAACTGTTCCTCATATGAAACTGTCGCCCATTCAACAGTTCATGCACAGAAACTGTCTATGCCCACTTTGATGCGTTCTTTCGCACACCATTTGTGTTTTCCATACTAAACAACATTACTAACCTTCCTAGCTTTAAACGATATTATTCCAATAGCGATCTGGCATCAAAGGCAAACAAGGCAAACATTCCTCCTGCATGCATGAGATTATCAGCTTCAGGGAAGACAGAAGCCAGGAACATTCTGATTTTATTTGGGGGGGGGGGGGGGTTGTTTAAAAATAATCAACCATTGGAAAATTGGCTAAGGTTTCTACGTGCTCCCGAATAGGCACCGGAAGATTTTCAACCATGCTTCCGATTGAATCTGAGCGCGCAGAGTTGTTTCTGTGGCTGTAAAATTCACAGACTCTAAGGATCAAGAAGTGCAGATAAGTGGGATGGTGGAGGGGGTGGAGGTGGGGAAGTAAGATGCCACAGACTTCCAGACAGTCCTTGTAATGTAACAGAGTTTGGCATCACTGTAAATATTGAAACTATCCAAGTATACACTTTACGTAACTCCTATAATTTACAAGAAAGTGGTGACTGACATTTCAAACGAAATGAAAAATGTCGGTTTTGTTTTCCTTTTGTATAATCTGTTTATAGATGGGATTGCTGTACTGTGAGTGTTTTGTTCAGAGCGATGTCATTTTAGTACACTTAACATACTTCCTCTTGTAAACATTTGAATCTTCTTCTTCGCCAAATGCTCAAACAGCAACTCCTGAGGCCCTGACAAATGCTGCTGTGCAATAGAGGCCCTCCAGGGGTCCACATACCTTGTCCCTCATCAGTAGTGATGTTTTTAAGCCAGTTTCTCAAAAACAAAAAAAAACTTTGAATATTAATGGGAAGTTTGCTTTTATTTTCCAGTGCAACTTTGCTGTCACTCATTGTAAAGCTTTATCGTTATCAACGAAGAATATGACACAATCCTTTATCATTCATCTTTTTTATGTTTTTGGTTGGTAGTTGTCTGTTTTAGTTTTGCTGCTATTCTTCTTGTTGTTGTTTTGTTTTATCATTGCCATCGTCGGCACCAGTGTTGTTATTATTATTATTTCTTTCAGAGAGAAAAAAGAGTGGTAAAGGGTTTCACAAGAGTGTTCATTACATATAACCGTGTTTTCGTTTGATGTTTAGAAACGTTTCTTCTTTGAGCTAAAAGAAAAATTACCAAATATTGATTTTTCGATACAGAAATAACTGAACCCTAATAGCTTCCTGACAACACAAGCTAACCAATCGTTCTCAGAGAACAGCCAGCACAAACTCTTGGCGCTTTCCGTCTTCGCTCAGAAAACATCAAACGTCAAAGTGGGGCAACATTTCTGAAGGGTGTTTGCTTACAACTGGAAATATTCCAACCAATCTTTCCACAGACGCTCGTCTTCGTTTTGAACTCAAGTGCAGGTTAGCCTTGTGAAAGAGGAAATGTCATCCTTCTCCAGACAGTTGTCTTGCCGCTGCCGTTGGAAAGATTAGCGCAATTGGATTGGGAGAACTTTGGAGTGTCGAAGAAAGTATTAAACAAATGGAAGAAATAAGTAATAATGCAAACCTGGAATGAAAGAGAAAAGGTGTAACGACAACAAACAAACAGTGAATATTTTAGTTTCTTTGTTTCTGTATGTTGTATTGATGTAGAAAAGACATTATAATGGTATTTGTTGTTGAAGGAAAAAAATATTAATGTAAAATGAAACAGCTTTGCCACTTCAAATGTTTGTGTATGAGTTAACTCACCCTAATTATCTTTTAAAACATGTTTTGCATTCCACTTAAAGGAAATACCTCTTGTTTCCCGCGTTTGAGTGATTAAAACACAAGTTTTTCAAAGATAAAATAAGCTCCAAAGTTTAACAGCAAGGGGTGGTTTAACTATTGCAACTTTGCTGTCAAAGATTCTAAAGCATTGTCAGCATCAAACAATAAAGAACACAGCCAATTTTTTGTTATCTCCTTTTGGAGGGGGGGGGGGTTGTGTTAGTTTTGCTGCTACTCTTTCTGTTGTTTTTTGTGGTTGTTTTACCATTGCCATAATCAGTATCAGTGTTATTATTACTGCTTACATAGATTGAAAAAATGGTCAAGGGTTTACAAGTGTCTCCATTTACACATAAGCATGTCTTCTTTTGATGTTTAGAAACGTTTCTTCTTTGAGCTAACAAAAAATTACCAAATATTGATTTTTCGATACAGAAATAACTGAACGTTATAGCTTCCTGACAACACAAGCTAACCAATCGTTCTCAGAGAACAGCCAGCACAAACTCTTGGCGCTTTCTGTCTTCGCTCTGAAAACATCAAACGTCAAAGTGTGGCAACATTTCTGAAGGGTGTTTGCTTACAACTGGAAATAGTCCAACCAATCTTTCCACAGACGCTCGTCTTCGTTTTGAGCTCAAGTGCAGGTTAGCCTTGTGAAAGAGGAAATGTCATCCTTCTCCAGACAGTTGTCTTGCCGCTACCGTTGGAAAGATTTGCGCAATTAGATTTGGGGAACTTTGGAGTGTTGAAGAAAGTATGAAAAAAATGGAAGAAATAAGTAATAAAGCCAACCTGGAATGAAAGAGAAAAAGTTTTAGGACAAGAAACAAACAGCGAATATTTTAGTTTCTTTTTTTTGCTGTGTGTTGTCTTGATGTAGAAAAGACATTATGATGGTGTTTGGTGTGGAAGGAAAGAAAAAGAAATGTAAAAGTGAAACAGCTATGCCACTTAAAATGTTTCTGTGTAAGTTAATATTCACCCTAATTGCCTTTTAAGACATGTTTTGCTTTCTACGCGAAAAACACTTATGTTTTTCTCTCTTTTTTTCTTTACTGCAATGTCTTCAAAATGAGGGATGTTGTTCTTTTAGCTTGATAATCTCTCATTTCAGTCCCTAGCCAGCCTCTTTCCTGGATCACTGCAGTATGTCAACGTGTCGAGTCATTTGTCCAATTTGTCAGTCTCTTTGGTGATTAATTCAAGTTGGGTTTTTTTTAAGTTACTCACTTAAGCTCCTCCAATTTGTCACTTTCTCAGTTCAGTTATGTCTATCTGCTACTATATCAGATGCTTTGATCAGGGTTGTGTTTCATTTTGAGAGCAAGAGAGAGAGAGAAAGGGGGGAGAAAGAGAGAGAGAAACAGACAGACAGAAATAGAGAGAGTAAAGGGGAGAGAAGAGGGGAGAGAGAGAAGAGAGAGAGGGAGTGAGAGCGAGGGAGGGACAGACAGCGAAGTACAACAGAGACAGAGAAGAAGAGAGCGTAAGAGATGAGAGAGAGAAGAAGAGGGGGGGGGGGAAGAGAAACAGACGACAGCAGAGAGACAGACAGACAAAAAGAGACAGAGAGACAGATAAGAGCGAGAGAGAGAGGACAGACAGAGACACAGAGAGAGACAGAGAAGAGGAGAGAGAGAGAGAGAGAGAAAGAGAGAGAGCACAGGACAGAGCGACAGAGACACAGAGAGAGAGAGACAGAGAGGGGAAGAGATGAGAGAGCGACAGAGCGAGAGAGAGCGACAGAGAGAGAGGGGAGGTGAGGAGAGAGTCGGAAGAGAAGAAGAGGACAGACAGACAGAGACAGACACAGACAGAGAGACAGACAGAGATAGATAGGGGAGGACTGATTAAAAACAAAACCCAGTTGTACAAAGCGCACCGTTTCAGTTTCTACTCACTTCAATCATCGTTCCCTCGACAGGAAGGACAGCCAGCCAGACACCCTTGAAAAAGTCTCAAGAACTCGAGAGAGAGTGGCCGAGAGGACTGGAGTATGATTGTCTAACCATGTCTGCATGCCTGCCTCCGGCCCTGCTGCTATCTCTTTCATTAGAATTGTAAGAAGAGGGGGGTTGGATGGAACGTGCACTAGAATATTGTGAAAGAAAGAACACCAAAGTGAGGGGGAAATTTTTTTAAAGTATATATACACACAAAATAATCAAATACACAACAGTAAAAATGATTAACCAAAAAAAAAAAAAACTGGGGGGGGGGGAGGGAGGGGGAAGATGCTTGTAAGACAAACTTTAGGGGTGTGTGTGTTTATGTGTGTGTGTGCGTGCGTGCGTACTGTGGTGGTGTGTGTGTATGCATGCATACGTGCGCGCGTGTGTGTGTGTGTGTGTGTGTGTGTGTGTGTGTGTGTGTGTGTGTGTGTGTGTGTGTGTGGTGTGTGTTATATGATTTGCTCCTCTTGAAAAAACGGTTATTCCGAAAAGTATCGCTGAAAAACAGAGTAAAAGACATTAATGGGCATAACAGAGTACAATTTAAGCCCGTGGGCACCCTCCCTCCACACACACACACACAACATACACATACACACCAACACACGCGCGCGCACACAAAACACACAACACACACGCACACGGCACACAAGCACGCCTCGAACACGAGCACGCACACTCACACCACTCCGCCATGTTTTTTTTCTCTTGCCTAACAAGAATCTACGTAATATCCAAATGTGTTTGATACCGCCAGCTTCACCCCCCCCCCCCTCTCTCAAACGGATGCTTTTAAACCGTAAAGTGGCTGGATGCATGAATCGTATCATTTTCTGTGGTAACATGACCGAAATAAAAGCCATCGCTACCCCCTCCAGCTGACTGCTTCTGTCGAAACGTTAAAAAAAAAGGACACACCAAGTCTGTGAGCGAGCTTTGAAGTCTCGAAGAATCTCCATTTAAAGCACGGGTTTTTTTGTAAGCTTGAAATCGAAAGAATCCCTACTTAAGCACTGTTTCGTGTAGTCTGAAGATCCCTATGCTTCTTAAGCTTGAAGCCTGAAGAATCCCACTTAAGCATGCTTCAGTGAGTTGAAGCATTCCCTACTGCTTCTGTCAGCTTGGAGCTGAAATCCCTACTAAGCATGCTTACGTGAGTCTGTAGAATCCCTATGCTTTATGTAAGCTTGGAACCTGAAGAATCCCCACTTAAGCACTGCTTTCAGTGAGTCTGAAGAATCCCTACTGCTTTCTGTCAGCTTGGAGCCTGAAGAATCCCTACTTAAAGCACTGCTTTCAGTGAGTCTGAAGAATCCCTACTGCTTTCTGTCAGCTTGGAGCCTGAAGAATCCCCACTTAAGCACTGCTTTCAGTGAGTCTGAAGAATCCCTACTGCTTTCTGTAAGCTTGTTAGTTTGAAGACTCCATACTTAAGCATCGATGACTGTAAGCCTGGCGTCCGAATAATCCCTAATTAGGCACTGATTTCTGTTAGTCTGAAGAATCCCCGCTTAAGCACTGCTTTCTGTGAGCTTGGAGTCCGAAGAATCTCTACTTAAGCACTTCTTTCTGTAACCTAGGAGTCTAAAGAATCCCTACTTAAGCACAGTTTTCTGTAAGCTTGGAGTCTGAAGAATCCCTACTTAAGCACTGATTTATGTAAGCCTGGGGTCCGAAGAATCACTACTTAGGCACTGATTTCTGTGTGTCTGAAGAATCCCTACTAAAGCACTGTTTTCTGTAATCTAGAAGCTTGAAGA
>CM054136.1:54083178-54093178 GCA_028751875.1 Rapana venosa
GGATGCAGTTGCTGTAGTCATAACCATTGAAGATGGTTTGGGCCCTAATTGATCAGGGAGCAGTTAACAGCGTTTAGCAGCTGATATTCTGCCTCACTGCAGACAAAAACTGCTTTCTATTGAACTTGGGTTGTTTTACGTGAAATCTCTCATGTTTATCACCCTATTCCCTCAAAAACGATGACCTTAGAGACACACTTCGCATCAACAAAAAAAATTCTTTACTCTATCTATACAGCACCTGTTTATACGAAACGATCTCAAACTTTTCTTCATGACCTTTTTCTTCTGCTAGAAACTTGTACATTACAAGTCGTCTAGAACTTTCCCCGTGTCTCTCTAATATCTCGACAACGTTGGACAAGAGACTTCGGAAATTAGAAACCGCCCCCGCTGTTTCCCAACAGTGCCACAGAGTCTAATACCTCTTCCTGATGGAGTTGTTTGTCGCAATCTCTCTGCTCACTCTAGCATGCTGCTCGTGTTTGGGCAAAGAGAGTAGAGAGGGGCTGTGGAAGGTCTGTGCGTTTCGTTTTCTTTTTAAAGTACTTATGTAGAGATTTTGGGGGGAATGGAGAAAGTGGCTTTTTTGTTGTTTCGCTTGACGTTGTAAACTTATTACTGCTGAATGTCTGCTGAATACTGCTTTTGTCTGAATGACTCGGCACTACTGCGCAGAGCCGAGGACCGAGATGGGTGGAGGAGGCTTACCACGGCATCGTCTTTCGTGTCTCCTCCACGACCGCCAAGGTCACGGGACTGATGATGATGATGATGATGACGTTGTGGGCTGTTTAGAATACGCACGAGAGATAGAGGAAAGATTAGATTGAGTGGTTTATAAAGACTGTTTTGAAGATGTACTTACGTAATATAAAGTTTTTACGTATCTCCTTACGTAGATACACACGTGTTTTGATGGTATTGTCTGTTCAATGGCGCTAAAATGATGTTTGTGCATTTTGTGGTGTTGGTGCGTGTTTTCTTCTTTTTCTTTTGAAGTTTAGTTTTAAAAAATAATAAAAGGCTATCACCCAAAGTAAGCCAAAAAACAGTTGTTGTTTCTATTCTGGTCTTATGGTATGCTACAGCATTGAAATCCATCCAATAAGGTTCTTATAAAGATAGTACTGGTAGCTCCTCTCATTGTGTATATCAAGAAACAAGAAAGTATATGTGAAAATAGTACAAAAAACATAAACATGCATGGCAGTGTGCGTTGAGGCGTGGACTTGGGTGGCTGCTTAGCTGTAATCTAATCGTCTGCTCTCTCATTGATTTTTGAGTGACATATATGAAAGGTTTATCCAGGATTATTTGGTACAGACACACACAGGCACATAGATACAGACACACAAATATACACGCGCACGCATGTACACACACACAACACACACACAGACACACACACACACACACACACACACACACACACACACACACACACACGCACGCACGCACGCACGCACGCGCGCACGAAAAGTCTGGGTTTAAAGTGTGTGATGGTTCGATCCCAGTTTGTGCCCGAAACTTCTCCCCCCCCTCCCCCCATCCACTAGACCGTGAGTGGTGGTCTGGATGCTAGTCTTTCGGATGATACGAAAAACCCAGGTCCGTGTGCAATACTCATTTAGTGCGCGTAAAAGAACTCACGACAATAAGAGAATTGTCCCTGGCAAAATTCTGTTGTAAAAAAACCCCACTCTGATAGGAAATCAAATATATATGCAGACAGGACACATATATATTTTTTTTAATGGGTGGCGCTACTTTTGTGGCGACGCGCGCTCCCCGGGGAGAGCAGCCCGAATTTCATGCAGAGAAATCTGTTGTGACTAGACGTGATATACAATACCAAAAATATACTACTCCAAATCCTAGGGCTCTATCAGGACTGATCCTTACTTCAAATCCTAGTGCTATAATTATCAGGACTGATCCATACTCCAAATCCTAGGGCTATATCAGGACAGATCCATACTCCAAGTCCTAGGGCTATAATTATCAGGACTGATCCATACTCCAAATTCTAGGGACCCTGTTTCATATCTAATCCATGTTCTATCACCCTGCTAAAGTATACGGCCTGTGCGAGTGTATGTGTGCTTTTGAAAAACATTTGACTATCGAAATTTTATTTCATAGATTTTGTCTGCATCGCACCATGTTTGTAAATATCTGTTTGTTTAAACTTTTGATTATTTATCATTGATTGCATGACTGTGTAAGATTAGGTTGAATGCATGCGCTTTTGATTTGTCTTTGCAAGATATAGCGCTATATAAGTTCCATTTATTATTATTATTATTATTATTATTATTATTATTATATCAGGACAGATCCATACTCCAAATCCTAGGGCTATATCAGGACAGATCCATACTCCAAATCCTAGTGCTATAATTATCAGGACTGATCCATACTCCAAATCCTAGGGCTATATCAGGACATATCCATACTCCAAATCCTAGGGATATATCAGGACTGATCCATACTCCAAATCCTAGGGCTATAATTATCAGGACAGATCCATACTCCAAATCCTAGGGCTATATCAGGACAGATCCATACTCCAAATCCTAGGGCTATAATTATCAGGACAGATTGATACTCCAAATCCTAGGGCTATATCAGGAATCCTCCATAACTAAAATCCTAGAGCTATAATTACCAGGACTGATCCATACTCCTAACCCTAGGGCTATAATCATCAGGACTGATCGTGACCCTTTGATGATGTCTAAAAAGCGCGGCTATCTGGTTGGAAATCAGAGACATCTTCTCATCACTGGTAGCAATTTGGCCAGAATGAATCGTCCCTTCAGCCAACGTCTCTGTCGTGGATCAACAGTATGGTACATTTCGCTCAGTTACTTGGGCCTGAACACAAGGAGAATGCCTTGTTAAGCATAACCAAATGGGTTTTTACTTTCGCACAAGAGGGACATTGCCCCCCACCCCCCACCCACTATACCCGCCCTCCCACCTCCCACCCCCCAAAACAAGAACCCGTCTTCTTTGTCTGATGGATCTAAAATGGAAACAAATGTAATGGTGATGATAGAAGTCGTGTGTGTGTGTGTGTGTGTGTGTGTGTGTGTGTGTGTGTGTGTGTAGAAGTCGTGTGTGTGTGTGTGTGTGTGTGTGTGTGTGTGTGTGTGTGTGTGTGTGTGTGTGTGTGTGTGTGTGTGTGTGTGTGATGAATGGAAGGAATGAAAACAGAGATGGATAAGGGTTGTAGTGTGGACCAACTTTCTTTTTTAATTTGTTTTAGATTTTACGTTTATTTTTTTTAAGTTCTCAAAGTGTGGATAAATTGACTTAATGCTTCAAATGTTTTCAGTCTGGTAGAGACTACTTTCGCTTCTTCTTGTGTTTATTTGATATATCTAAGTGGTTAATTTTAGTGTTAGTGGGGAGTTTTATGCTTATGTTTGTTTGTTTGTTTGCTAGCTATACTGTGTTAGGTTTGGACTTTAAGATTTTGGTTGGGCTTTGTTGTTTGTTTGTTGTTGTTGTTGTTGTTTATTTTGGTATTGACAATGGGTGCGTTTTAATTCTAGATTTTATTTGAATTAATTCATCATCTTACTTGCTCGAACTTGTTAGGTTTCTCGTGTCTGTTTACCTCAAGTTTTTAATGTTCAATAGAACAGAAACTAATCCCTTTGACGCATATGTCACTCTGTGCGTGTACGTGTGCGTGTACGTGTGTGTGTGGGGGGGGGGAGGATGTGTGTATATGCATGCATATAAGTCATGTAAGTGTGTGTGTATGTGTGCATGTGTGTGTGTCTGTGAGAGACAGAGAGAGTTGCTGTGTTTGTACACATAGAAGAAAGAAAGACAGACAGACATTTAGATAGCGATTACAGGGCTAGTTTATTTCTCACAGGGAAAATCAGTTTTCATCATCTTTGTGCCTGTCTGTGTAGTTGGGTGTGTTTTTTCGTTATGAGAGTCATATTCTCTACATCACTTTGCCAATAACAATTTTCTTCAAGCTGTGAAATTCTTTTATGTACATATGCACCTACCTTGTTTATGTAGACAAGTCTTGATCAATGCAAGAATATCCTAACTACAACCTAACCCCCCCTCTCTCCCCACGTTTTTCTTAAGTACTCCTCCCCCTAGTAACTCCCTCCCCCCTACCCCAACACCCCTTCTTTCCCTCACTTCCAGCACTACGCCTCCCTTCCATACCCCCCCCCTCCCTTCACTACACTATCCACCTATCCTCCCTTATCCTTATCCCCCTTACGCTATACAACCCCCCCACTGCTAGCACCTCCTTACCGTATCCCCCGCTACGCTCTCCCTCTACCTCATCCCCCTATTCCCCACTACGCCTTCCCTTACCTATCCCTCACTATGCTCCCTTACCTATCCCTCACTATGCCTCCCTTGCCTATCCCCGCTACGCCTCCCTTACCTATCCCTCACTACGCCTTCCCTTACCTATATCCCTCACTTCGCCTCCCTTACCTATCCCATCACTCTCTTCCTCTTACCTATCCCTCACTACGCCTCCCTTACCATCCCCACTACGCCTCCCTTACCTATCCCTCACTAGCCTACCCTACCTATCCCTACTACGCCATCCCTTACCTATCCCTCACTACGCTCCCTTACCTATCCCTCACTACGCCTCCCTTACCTATCCCATCACTACGCTTCCCTTACCTATCCCTCACTTCGCCTCCCTTACCTATCCCTCACTTACGCCCTCCTTCCCTATCCCCCTCCCCACTACGCACCCTTACCTGTCTCCTCCCCCACTACGCTTCCCTTACCGTCCCCTACCCCCCACCTATTCCCTACCCTTATCTACCCCACCCCCCTTTACCTATCCCCTAAACTCTCACCCCAGCTAACCCCTCCTCTCCCTCACCTGTACCTCTAGCTACCCCCCCCCCTCCCCCTCTTCGCTACCCTCCCTTTCCCTTACTTGTACCCTCATCCCACACGCCCCTTCCTTTACCCCCCCTCACTTCCATCCCAGTCTGGTATCAACACCCCAGCCAACCGTAGGCGTCAAACAAGAATGGTAACTGCGGAGTAGGAGACCCCCATAAACAACACATAAACTAAAAAGACAAAAATCCAACAACCCCCCCCCCCCCCCACCCTCCAAAAATAAATTGTTCGTAGCAAAATCAGACGCACTAACTATGTTAACTAATATCATCATTCTCTTTGACCTGTGTCTTTAACTCAATAGGTTCAGTGTCAGCATCTTAAAAAAGGTGTATTACGTCTCAAATGTTTTAAATACGCTAAGTCACTTTTTTGCGACATTGTACGAAACAAATCCCACCCCCACCCCCTTCTAAAAAGAAGAAATTCCAACAAGCAAATTTGAAATGAAACGAACATGCCCCAACAAATGCAGCGCGACCTAATGGTTCATGATCTTTTTTCATTAATTACGTTGGCACCTGCATATATAGGTGTTTCACTTAAACAGTGGCATTTTCTACAGAAAATCTGCATGTGACCACTGTCTTTAAGCCGTGAATTCTTTTACGGTTGGGGGGGTGGGGTATAGGTAAGGGAGGGGTAGTAGGGGGAATGTGACGGAGTGTAGTGGGGGATGTTAGGGGAAGGAGAGTTAGCTGGGGGATAGGTGATGGGAATTGATAGGCTGGGGAGGGGGTATTTAAAAGGTGCGGGGGGTAGGGGGGGGGGGGTAGTTGTGCCCAATATCCTAGCATTTATCAAGACTTATCTACAACAAACCGATATGATCAAAATTTCCCATTTCCAGGAGTCTCGCGTAACTGTATTGTTTACCATGAATCCCAGTGTGCACAGATGCATTGTTTCCCACGCTCATATTGTTCTCTATGATATTCAGTACATGTTTACTAACTGGCTTGCTGTCACTCTTCATGTCAGAATTTAATCCTTGGCGGCTGTGCTAAAACAAACAACAACAAAAACCCCAGCAAACAATAACGTGATCCATGCACAATGTCCGCTGCCAGAGACAGGACATTTATCTGAATTGTAATATGAGCTACCCCCCTAATGCTTCACATTGATGACATCCAGATAGAAATACAATAACTGTGTAATGCAAAGCACAAAATAAACAAAATCTATAATACGGACAGAAGAGGTGAGTAGGTAGGGGGGACAGGGGAAGAAGAACGATAATAATGACATTGCATGAGAGCTATCGATTGTCAGATTGCCATGATCTATATCAAGTCAATTTAAAGGCAATTTTTTGTGCATGATAGCTAAAAGTTGAAGAGGAAAATATAATATTACGTCTTCAAGAATACAAGCTGGATTATAAGGAGCGTTTTCCGTGTGCCAGCTGCCGTTATTCACCTTCTTTCAGTGTTCTTGTCCTTTTCTGTAAGCAAGAATGTTCATTTCTTAGATCGTGTGTCCGTGTTGATGTATGTAACTTTGACGAACATCACGATAGAAAATTGGGGTAGTTACGCTGTAAGATTACGGGGGGTTTTTTTGCAGTTCGGAAAACTTTGAGTAGGCATTATATGAGCATCAGAAACTGCTTGCAATTATGCTTCAGCTGTTGTGTTGGATTTTTTTAGTTATATACTGTAAGACAGTTATGAATAGTTTTTGAATGTCTAACATGTTGACTCGCTCAAAATCAGAGCTCTGTCTGTCTGTCTGCCTGTCTCTGTCTGTCTGACTGTCTCTCTCTCTCTCTCTCTCTCTCTCTCTCTCTCTCTCTCTCTCTCTCTCTCTCTCTCTCTCTCTCTCTCTTTCTCTCTCTCTCTCTCCCTTCCTCTCTCTCTCTCTCTCCCTCTCCCTCTCCCCCTCTCTCTCTCTCTCTCTCTCTCTTCTCTCTCTCTCTCTCTCTCTCTCTTTTTCTTCTTCTTCTATTTCTTCTTCTTCTTCTTCTTCTTCTTCTTCTTCTTCTTCTTCTTCTTCTTCTTCTTCTTCTTCTTCTTCTTCTATTTCTTCTTCTTCTTCTTTCTTCTTCTTCTTCTTCTTCTTCTTCTTCTTCTTCTTCTTCTTCTTCTTTCCTCCTCCTTCTTCTGTGTGTGTGTGCCACTGCTTATACAGTCATATATTTATTTCAACATTTGGTTTTATCATTTTTGCCACAGCAAGTCCCTGGACTTTGTATTGGACTCTCAAACCATTAACGTCTAAAGCCATCTTGTGGTAAAAGAACACTCTAAAACAGTGCAATGATAGTGGTAGTGGCAGTGACAGTAGCAGCAATAGCAGGAAGCGCAACGGCAGCTGCAGCAGCAGCAGCAGGAACAGCAGCAGCAGCAGAAGCAGCAGCAGCAGAAGCAGCAGCAGCAGAAGCAGTAACAGTAGTTGTTGTTGTTGCTGCTGCTGCTGCTGCTGTTTCTGTAGCAGCAGCAGCAGCAGAAGCAGCAGCAGCAGCAGGAGTAGTAGTAGTAGCAGCAGCAGCAGCAGCAGCAGCAGTAGTAGTAGTAGTAGTAGTAGTAGTAGTAGTAGTAGTAGTAGTAGTAGTAGTAGTAGTAGTAGTTGCTGTTGTTGTTTTTGTTTTTGTAGCAGCAGCAGCAACTGCAGCAGCAACTGCAGCAGCAGCAACAAAAGCACAGCAGTAGCAGCAGCAGCAGCAGCAGCAGCAGCAGCAGCAGCAGGAGTAGTAGTAGTAGTAGTAGTAGTAGTAGTAGTAGTAGTAGTAGTAGTGTATTTCATAGTGAAAGGTCTAGACAAAGGTTTTATAAGAGGTTAGCTTTTTAATTATACACAAAGAAAAGTTGCCATTTAAATGGATATTTTTCTTCAAAAATATCATATCACATGCCAGGAATAAACTTTTTTTTAAAGACCTAGAGCCTAGCTATTCCACTGATTGATGTAGGGTTACTACGAATCGTTTTGGTGTTTTTTTACCTGTTAGAAATCAAATGTTATGATAAAAAGATAATGTTATTGTCTTTTTTTTTTTAAAAGGTGTGCTAAATCGTTCACACCGACCCACCTCGTTGCTGTTGTTGTGGCTATAATAGCATAGCAGTAACTATATCTGCCAACTACGCCTGACAATGAAGTATGAAAACAGCCTTAGCAAACGGTGAAGTAAAGCCAAACACATCGTTATGTGTGGTTTTGCAGAGACTGGGTAACAAAGCTGCCTCACATTACTTATTTTTGTCTGTCACTGATTGATGCCTGACTAAAACCTATTACGTGTTTCAGTATTGTTAGTTACCTGTCAACGCTATCATCATCAACACACACACACACACACACACACACACACACACACACACACACTCGCGCGCGCGCAAGCACGCACGCACGCATGCACAGACGCACGCACGCACACACACACACACACACAAATGTGCGCACGTTGACAGCTGTTATGAAAAACATCTGGTGTTTTGGTAAGTAAATGAGAAAAAGAACATGGTGTGTGTGTGTGTGTGTGTGTGTGTGTGTGTGTGTGTGTGTGTGTGTGTGTGTGTGTGTGTGTGTGTCTGTGTGTGTCTGTGTGTCTGTGTATCTGTGTGTATTTGTGTCTGTGTCTGTGTCTGTGCCCGTCTGTGTGTGTCTGTTTGTGTTTGTCTGTCTGTACTGTGTGTGTGTCTTCAATTTTACGTCTGTTCACTTAAAGTGATATTAGACGATGGAGGCAGGGGGGGATTTGGGGTGGGGGTGGGGGGGGGGGACATAATGAAATAAGGGCTTTAAGTAGAATAGATACGTGTTGGTATGAATGCACATTAAAAGATTATTCCAATCTATATAAATAGTATGTTGCAAAAACATGGCATAGAACTTCAAAATTTAACAAAAACCCACAACAATTGAAAAATACTCTAATGTTGGAAAACAAACAATTTTGAACTACTTGTAACGGCAGCTGTGAAACAAGCAAAATGTAGATTCCCACGACCATACTTTACAAAAAAGAGAATACTGGGGATTGCAACAGAGACAAGGCTATCTCACATAATAACTCTGGATTGGTTAAAACTTCCTGCAGAGACTTATCTTGAAATGATGGTAAAAACGTTTTTAAACCTTGACATTGATACAGAACATGAACATTAGAAAATTTGTCACCGCATATACATTGTATATTTTTGGCAAATTTTGCTCGAAAGGCATTTAATTTCAATCTGTAGATTAAAGAAACAATTTTTCTAGTACAGGATTTTCGAAAACCGTACTGAGTGCAAAGAATGTTCTCAATATCCAGAAAAGAACAAGTATGCTGGGGATAACCAGCCTCTTCCTGTTTCTTTTTCACATGTTTCCAGCAAACATTTTGAAGCAAAGCATAACCTTCATGAAGAGAAAGAGGAATATCTAAAACAGTTGAATAGCTATCATGTTTTGCTGCCTTTTTGGCAGCTTTGTCAACCGTTTCATTAAAATGAATACCACTGTATTGTCTGTACTGTGTCTGTGTATATCTGTGTCTGTATCTATCTGTGTCTGTGTCTATCTGTGTCTGTGTATGTCTGTACTGTGTCTGTGTCTGTCTCTGTCTGTGTCTATCTGTGTTTCTGTCTGTCTGTTCTGTGTCTGAGTCTGTCTGTGTCTGTGTCTATCCGTGTCTGTCTATTTGTGTCTGTGTCCGTCTGTTCTGCGTCTTTGTGTCTGTCTGTACTTTGTCTGTGTCTGTTTGTGTCTGTGTATATCTGTGTCTGTGTCTATCTGTGTCTGTTTGTACTGTGTCTGTGTCTATCTGTGTCTGTGTCTGTCTGTGTCTGTTTGCACTGTGTCTGTGTCTGTCTGTGTCTGTGTCTGTCTGTACTATGTCTGTGTCTGTCTGTCCTGTGTCTGTGTCTTTCTGTGTCTGTGTCTGTCTGTACTGTGTCTGTGTGTGTCTGTGTCTGTATGCCAGACCTACTCACCGTTGTTTGAATCAAACGATCATTAGGAAAGAAGCAAAAGAAACAGCCATCCCTCAAGAGCCTGTCACAGGGTAAACACATGATGGAGGAGGAGGAGGAGGAGGAGGAGGAGGAGGAGGAGAAGGATGGTTTAATCATCGCCTGGTCCTGACTCTTCT
>CM054136.1:54098178-54105678 GCA_028751875.1 Rapana venosa
AGCTTTCTGTAGCAAATACTTTCACATTAAATTTTGTTATAGTAAAGGTGATCAAATCATAACAAATTATCTACAGGTTTCATTCAGTAATGAAACTTATCAAAAGGTTCAATTTGTAAATTTAAAAAAACCAACAAATTTTTAAAGGGAGGGTGGGGGGGGGGGGTATTCTTGCAATGTTCCGATCTCAGGTGAACAGAAAACTGTGATGAAATCTTTTTATGACAATGATAATATATAGCAAATAACCTTTTTTAGATACCACAGTTTGCTACAATACAGTTCAAGGCAAAGTAATGTAACGTACTTCACATTTAGAGAGGCGGAAGAGGGGCAGAGAGAAAAGGGGAAGACACGGAGAGGTTAGAAAAAATGAACAAAAAGATTTGAAAATTATAAAATAAAAAAAAAGGGGGGGGGGGGGGTGACAGTCGAATGAAAGGGGGAAAGAGAGTTTATATCTCATCTTTTCGTACCATTTCTTGTCATTTTTACTTATTTTTTTAAATTTTTCTGTTTCTTTTTTTTTCTAAAAAAAAAGTTTCTTTTCATTTTTTGTTTACGTATTTAAAAAAAAAGCCCCTCTCTTCTCTTCTCTCTCTCCTCTCTCTCTCTCTCCCCTCTTCTCTTTCCCCTCCTCTCTCTCTCCCCTCTTTCTCTCTTTTTCTTTCTCTTTCTTTCTCCCTGCCTTTTTTCCTTCTCCCTGTTTCTCCTGTTTTTTTGTCTCTCTCTCTTCAGCACACACTGAACCAGTAGTGCCCTTGCATGCAACATGCAAGCAACAAAACAAGACATTAAAGAAAAAGGAAAACAAATGCGGCAGAAAAAAATAGACAGACATCGTGTGTGCTCTTCTGTGAAACTAAAACTTATTTTAAAATTGTCATCACATGCTTGCGTGTCTGGTCTAGAAAAGACCCCATGTCCAGTTATCTGAAAGGATTTTTTTTTTTTTTCCTTTTTTTTTCTTTTGGTTCCTTTGTTTTCTCTCTTCTTTCTCTCTCTCTCTCTCTCGTCTTCTCTCTCTCTCCCCCTTTCCCTCTTCCTCTCTCTCTTTTTCCCTCTCCCTCTCTTCTTTTTCTGCTCTCTCTATCTCTATCCTCCCTTCTGTCCTCCTGATCTCTCTCTCTCTCTCTCATCCTCCTCCCCTTCTCCTCTCTTCTCTTTCTCTCTCTGTGATCTGTTGGAACATTCAAATATACATGTTCAACAGTGACAGCTGACATCTTTTCACAAAATCCAGAAACTAAAAACAAAATACAACAACAAAATGAAAAATCTCAAATGCGGACGCATATACGTGTTAGGACAAGCTGACTGAAGCAGCCGTCATTTATTTTTCTAAAAAGTCTATGTTTGTTTGCTTTTTCTTTGTTTTGTTTATTTGTTTGTTGTTGTTTGTTTGTTTTTGCTTTATTTAGTTTGTGTGAAGGAGAAAGTTGTAAAACTCAGCAGAGATGAATAAGGATGACGAAATCTGGGGAAAAAGATGATGATGATGATGAGGAGAGGAGAGGAGGGGGGGGGAAGAGGAGGAGGGGGAGGATGTCGCGACGAGACGTGCGAGGGGTTGTGGTGGTGGGGGGGTGGGGGGGGGGGTGGTGGGGGCGGTGGCGGGGGATGATGTTGATGGGAGGAGGACACGACACGCGACCCGACGATGTATGTTCTGATCCGATGACACCACACACCTTTTTCTCTCTCTTCTTCCTCTCTCTCTCTCTTTTCTCTTCTCCCTTTTCCCTCCCCCTCCTCCCTTTCCTCTCCCCTTCTTCCCTCCTCCCCCCTCATCCCCCCCTCTCTGTGCGCTCGAGCGCTGTGTCTGTGGTTCTGTGTGTTTTTGTGTGTGTGTGGTTTTTTGTGTGTTTGTGTGTGTGTGGTGTTGTGGTGTGTGTGTGTGTGTGTTGGGGTTGTGTGTGTGTTTTGTGTGGGTTTGTCTGCGTGGTGTGTGTTTGCACTGTCTGCAAACAGACCGAGTTTGTTCCCGCTTTTTGATGAAAAAAGGGTTTGTTTTTTGACTGTTTTTTTTTTTGTTTTTTGTTTTTTTTTGTTGTTTTTGTTTTTGTTGTTTTTTTTGTTTTTTTTTGGGGGGGGGGGGGTTGTTTCTAAGGGGTGGGTTTTTTTTGTTTTTTTTTTGTTTGGTTTTGTTTCCTTTTTAGGGGAAGGTTGCTTCCGAGAAAAAACATTACCTTATCTTTTTTTTTCTTTTTGCGATAAACATTTTTGGGTTGCATTTTTTTCATTATCCCGGAAAGAACCACAAAAACATTATTCCCTTTCCGATAACAGATGATGAACTTTTTTGGCAGTTTTCCCATGACAATGTTTAGTATCTTTCCCAATGCAAAAGGAGGTCTGATCATTGGCGAAGGTATTCCTAAAGCTTTTATCTTAATTTTGGGCCCCTCGGGGGGGACCAATAGAATGTTATGGATCGGGTTTCATTTAAAGTAAGTAGGCCACACCGGATGCTTCGATGTGACGCGTGTGCCTCATAATTTGCAGCCCCGCGCGCACCACCCCACCAATGGCGGGTTTTTTTTTTTGTTTTTAATTCCAGTATGCTAATTTTTGTCTTCTCTTGTTTGATTTTATGGTTTTCATTTAGTAGGTTTTTTTTCTTTTTCGCATTTTTTTTTTTTTTGAAGATGGGTTTATGAAAAAAAGCAAATGCACTGTTTTCAATGTACCACTGAAAATAAAAGTTTTTTGACTTGACTTTTCACGCACGGACGCAGCACACAAAAACCAAACCACATAACCAGCGCCCCGCCGGGCCGCGCTCAAGATAAAAAAGTGTAACGGAATAAAAATTTAACCAAAGAAAAAGGGTTTTAAAAAAATTTTTTTTAAACCCATTTACATCACATCAACCCTTCCCTTAATTCTCCTTTGTTTTTTCACAAAACCGTGCAAATTTTTAACGATAAAGGACGTGTTTGTGTGTGTGTGTTGTGGTTGTGTGGTTGTGTGTGTGGGTGTGTGTGGTGTGTGTGGTTTTTGTGTGTGTGTTTTGGGTGTGTCGGGGGTTTGGGGGTGTTAGTTTTTTTTTTTACTTTTTTGGTTGGTGTTTGGTTTTTATGTGTGTTGTGGTTTTTTGTTTTTTTTTATTTTTTTTTTTTTTTTTGGGTTTGGGTGTGCTTTTTGTTGTGTGTGTGTGTTGTGTGTAAATTGAATTTAAAAAACAATTTTTTTTTTCCCGATGGTGCAGTGTGTGTCTGGTTGTTTGTGGTTGTGATGGGGCGTGTGTGGGGGCGTTTTTGTGTATGGTTTTTTTTTTTTTTAGTTGTTATTATTTTTTTTGGGTTTTGAGGAAATGGAAAAAAAAAACTGTGTCCTTTACATCTAGTCCCCCGTGATGCAGGGTTTTTTAAATTTGTCATCATTCCCACTGGCAGCATTGGGAACTCTTTAGAAAAGCGGAACGGGCGTTAACGTGTGCGCAACATGTTCTGCGTCTGTTCGCACACGGGACCTCGGTTTATAATCTCATCCGAAGGACTGTTGGGGGGAATGGAGTCGGCACTGATGTTAACTTCAGAAGAAAAATCCCCTTGAACGAGATTCGAACCTGGGTCAGCAGATTAGGAGCACAATACGCATCACCCTTAACTACCAGGCCAATCCCGTCCCTGTAAAGGAAAATGAAGCGAAGTTATAACATGTTTCAGTGCGAGTGCTGAGGTTTGTGTAGCTTTAAAAATTAGAACAGAAAACCAGCTAGCATAGTGTGTCTTCTTCAGACGTTGAAAGCCTTAATTAACCTACAGTCATGCTCTGGCTGTGTGATCTTGTAAACCTATCCGCTGATAACAAAGCCAATGGGCTGTCGCATGCTGAGTGCGCTGCTTGCTATTAGGGAGGGGGGGGGGGGGGGGGGGGGGAACTGACTGACTTCTGGAATATGCCTTAGTTGATTCTGGAACTGGTAGAACAATTGTTGAGAAAAAGTGTGTGTGTGTGTGTGGTGTGCGCGCGCGCGCGCGTGTGGGGTGTGTGTGTGTGTGTGTGTGTGTTTGTGTGTGTGTGAGAGAGAGAGAGAGTGTGTGTATGTGTGGGCGAGGGCGGGGGAGGGGGGGGGGGTGGCGAGTTGAGTGTGTGTGCGTGTTGTGGAGGGGGGGGGAGGGGAGTGAGTGTGTGGGTGTGGGTTGTGTGTTGGGTGTGTGGGAGTGTGTGTTTGTATGTGTATGTTTGTGTTTGTTTGTGTTTGTGTGTGGGTGGAGGTGTGGGGTTGGGAGGTGAGTGTGTGTGTGTGTATGTGTGTGTGTGTTGGGGATGAGTGTGTGTGTGTGGGGGGGGGGATGTGGGTGTGGGTTTATGTGGTGTTTTGGGGGGCGAGTGTGTGTGTGTTGGGGATAAGTGTTTGTGTGTGTGTGCGTGTGTGTGCGTGTGTCTGCGTGTGTCTGTCTGTCTGTCCGTCTGTCTGTCTGTGTGTGTGTGTGTTCTTCAATCAAATATCAAAGAATATTTTACTTTATAGAATTACAAGAACAAGAAAACGCTTGCTTCATATCAGTCATATTTGTTAGCACACTCAAAGCCACTTCAAACGCGAGGAATAAGTTTGAAATACAGCAATATCACTTGACAAACAGATGATATATATATATAGTAGAGATATGAAAACATTATATATATATATATATATATATATATATATATATATTGACAAACAGATGATATATATATATAGTAGAGATATGAAAACATTTCAAAGGAAATGGAAATACATAGAAGATGAAGTCGCTAGGTTGATATAAATAATACAATGTTTGAGAACTGCCTAGATAGTTCAGTGCGTGTTACATTCATACCCATTCTTTATTCATTCCTTTACTTGCTGCTTATTATTTTATCTAATTCATTGTTTTATCTCTTTATTTTATTTTTGGTATTCGAAAAAATGGCGCTGCTCTTGTGGCGACACGGTCTCCTTAGAGAAAATAGTACGGATATCGGGCAAGGAAATCTACTGTGACTGAAAGTGGTATACAATACAGTACACTATCATTGTATGTCGTCAGAGGAGTTAGTTAGTATGTGTCAGAACGTTGGTGTATATTCAGAGTTGGATAACTTTATAAATGGCATTGCTGCGTGCTCGCGCGTGCGCGCGCTTGCACGCACACTTACACACACATACACACACAAGCGCACGCACGCACACACGCACACATACACACGCACAAGCACGCACTCACACACTCACATACACACACATTATTCCATTCTCCTCAAAATAAAAGAAGAAAAGAAGTAAAAAGAAAAAGAACACACACACAAAGTCAGTCTCTCTCTCTCTCTCTTCTCTCCTCTCTCTCTCTCTCTCTCTCTCTCTCTCTCTCTCTCTCTCTCTCACACACACACACACACACATACACACACAAATATACACACACGTACACTGATACACACACACACACACACACACACACACACACACACACACACACACTCATCACTCACACGTCATCCAGAAATAATTTTTTTTCTTTTTCAATAAACCTCTACAAATCTATACAGAGCCAGCTTTTCTTCACTTTTTTTTTTCTTACAAACTCTATCAACACCTTTTAACGGGTATCAACCACAGAAACCACAACAACAACAAAAAAACAAAAATGAATAAAGAGGCTTTAAAATATGCAAGAATGAACAGACTGGCAGACTTGCAGAAATCATCGACACTATTTTTTTACAAACAGACCATAGAGATGCGTGCCTCGCAAAGTTGTAAGACTTGCTGCTAGAAAGCCAAAGCCCTATCCTAATTTCCCATGACATTGCATCTCCTGTATCTCTCCAGTGGTCTTTTTTTTGTACGATGCCAGCAACTTGTTTGTGTGTCTCCTTTTTTTTCTTGATGCTGCTAGCACCACCAGGAGCGCTTTATCTATAATAGACATCAGTCGTCAGTTTGAATTGATTGAAGAACTGCCATGGTGGTGGTGTATTCCGAGCGCACGCAGGGAATTTGGGGGCGAGGTGGGAGGTGGGTGGGAGGTAGGGGGGGAGGGGGGGGGGTGTTGGGAGGGGGGGAGCAGGGTTGGGGAGAGGAGGAGGTGTGTTTGTGTGTATGTATGAATGTATGTAGGGGGGTAGAGGGGGTGGTGGTGTGTGGGTGGGGGGGGGGGGGTGGAGAGGTTGTGGTGTGTGTGTGTGTCTGTGTGTGTCTGTGTATGTCAAAGTCAAAGCTAGATTTTTATTTCCAGATGGAATATCTGTGTGTATGCGTGCGTGCGTGCGTGGCGTGCGCGCGCGTGTGTGTGTGTGTGTGTGTGTGTGTGTGTGTGTGTGTGTGTGTGTGTGTGTGTGTGTGTGTGTGTTGTGTGGTGTGTGTGTGGTGTGTGTTTTGTGTGGTTGTTGTGTATGTGTTTGTGTGTGTGGTCTTCAGTTTGGGATAATATGCGAGGGTTGGGGGGAGGGTTGTTGAGAGGACGTGTGTTTTTGTGTGTGTATGAATGTATGTAAGGGGGGAGGGTGGTGTGTGTGTGTGTGTGTGTGTGTGTGTGTGTGTGTGTGTGTGTGTGTGTGTGGTGTGTGTGTTGTGTGTGTGTGTGTGTGGCGAGGGGGAGGTTGGTTGTGTGTGTATGGTGTGTGTGTATGTGTGTGTGTCTGTGTGTGTCTGTGTATGTCAAAGTCAAAGTCAAAGCTAAATTTTTATTTCCAGATGGAATATCTGTGTGTATGCGTGCGTGCGTGCGTGCGTTTGTGTTGTGTATGTGTGTGTGTGTGTGGTCTTCAGTTTGGGATATATGAAAAAGTAAAAAGTTTTTGAAGCCGGAAAGAAAGAAAAAATTAGCTTTGAATTAATAACACTTTGCACACACCCAATACTGCTACAAACGTTACAAAGGTGTTTGAATCGCAACAATATCGAGTTATTCATTGATGATAACTATGTTACAAGTATGAAAAAGAATTAATTTTAAGGAAAAGAACTACACAGAAAGGGCTATTAAAAAAAGTAGCGGGCCTAAGCCTTTAACTAATCAAATGTTTTAGAAACGGTAACACGTGTCAGGTTTTTTTAATCATTAATAGAATAGAATAGTTTTTGTTTAGTGTACTGTTTGATCTGTTTCGTGTATCTATTGGTCTATTTATTTGTTTTTTGTTTGCTTGTTTATTTGTTTGTTTGTTGAGCAACTGTTCTTTGTGTTCCTCAACTAGAGCTCCGAGGCTTACCAATGGTGACATTTTGTGTACACAACCGTTTTTGCCCACCATTAAGGTAGCCGCATTCCGGCTTTGGGAATGTTGATCAATTCGGTCTTTCTCTTACTCATTCATTTGTTTGTTTATCGAGCAATTCATTCTTCCTCTTGATGATGATCTTTTCTTTATATGCATGCTTTTTTTTTGAGGGAGGGGGAAGGGGAGATCTAAAACTTTCCCAAACTAGAAATGTTGTTCTCCCGTGCATTCAGAAAATGTTCATTTTGCTTTTTTCTCTTGTTGAATGTCAATGAAGCAGGGAAGTTATGTGTCACATGCACG
>CM054136.1:54108178-54135678 GCA_028751875.1 Rapana venosa
CTTGCGAATCGCGCTTATGCGCCGTAATTGATAGTAGCAAGACTGGCAGGTCTGGGTGATGAATTTTTTCATAGAGAGTGTGTTGTCAAGAACTACTCCTAAATACTTCACAGAGTTGGACAAAGGAACTGACGTATTGCCGAATTTATGAAGTTTTGCGATAGAGGAAAGTTTATGTTGGGTCCCTATGAGCATGGCTTCGTTTTATCGGCATTAAGTTGTAACTTGTTCTGAGTCATCCAGTTTTGAATGTTTGAAGGCAGTAGGACATATTTGTCAGGAGGGAAGGCAAGTTTTAAACAGTATCGCTGCACTGAAGCTGAGTATCATCGGCATAGAAATGATGAGCAATATGGTGGTTGTTTATTATATGTGAGAGTGGAGCAGTGTAGAGAGTAAAGAGAACAGGGCCCAGGACTGATCCCTGTGGGACTCCACATTCCATTTTGACAGGTTTTGATTGAATTTTGTTTACAATAACTTTCTAGAACCTGTCTGTGAGGTATGAAGTAAACCAGGTGAGGGCTGTGCCGTTAATACCAAAGTATTTTGGAGGCGAGAAAGAAGAATTGAGTGATCTAAGGTTATCAAAGGCTGCAGATAAGTCAAGAAGAGTGAGGAGGGAGATTTTTCCTGCATCAGAAGCAAGTAGAAGTGTATCTAAAGTATGGACTAGGGTGGTTTCGGTGCTGTGGTTGGGGCGATAGGCAAACTGAAAAGTGGGAAGAAGATCATTGGAATGAAGGTGACTGTTGAGCTGTTTGAGAACAACTTTTTCTAGTAGTTTAGAGACAAAGGGTAAGTTTGAGACAGGCCTATAATTCTTCAGAATGTTGGGATCGAGGTCGTGCTTTTTCAGTAGAGGTGTGACTATTGCTGTTTTAAGAGCTGATGGAAAATTTCCTGACTGAAGAGATGAGTTTACTATTTTAGTGATAATAGGCACAAGTTGTGGAAGGCATTGTGAGAAAACAGGAGCAGGTATGGGATCAAGGTCGCATGCTTTTATAGTCATTTCCTTCAGAATTGTCATGATTTCTTTTTCACTTGTGGGATAGAAGGAAAAGAGAGGAGTGCCAGTGAACTGGGGATCAGGAGGCACAGGCTGGAATTGAGTCTGATCCAGTCTGGAGTGTATGTTTCGAACTTTGTCTGAAAAGAAGGCAGAAAAGATAGATGGAAGTTCAGACAGGCTGTGGGTGGTAGGCAGAGGAGTTGTTTTTGCAGACCCAAGGAAATTTGAGGTGAGGGAAAAAAAAGAGATTTTATGGATGTAGCACAGAGAACTTGGGAAGAGTAGTAGTCTGTCTTTGCTGAATGGATTAAGAGTTTGACTTTGTTTATTTGTTTTCGGAAAAGCTGTTTGTTGATTTCGGTTTTTGACTTCCGCCACTGCCGTTCTAGTTGCCGGCGTTTGCGCTTTGCTATCAAGATGTCTTGGGTATACCATGGCGCACAGGGTCTGTCAGGGAGGAGATGATCAGTAGGAGGTGCATGCTCATCAAGCAGTTGGTGGAGAATAGTGTTATAGTGATCAGAGAGGTCAGTGTGGTCAGAGGTTTGTGAAAAACGTTCGGAAGCTTGCGAAGAGAAGGTATGAATGTCTAAGGCCTTAAGATTGCGACGAGTAACATATTTCTTCTTTCTGACAGGTTTTGTGATGTTGAGATGGAAAAGAATGGCGGAATGATCAGAGTGCAGTTCGTCGGTGACAGAAACAGATGTGACAAGATTAAATGAAGCATTAGTAATCAGCCAGTCTAAAATATGACCAGATCTGTGCGTTGCTTCGTTTACCAGTTGAGAGAGAGAATGGTTGGACAGAGAAAGAGAAAGACGTTTGACATCTGGAGAAGACTGGTTGTCGAAATGGAAGTTGAAGTCACCAAGAATTATAAGTTTAGAGGGAGAGAGGCTGTAGTGGTCGAGGAGTGACTGGAATTCTTGGTGAAAAAGAGAAGATGATAGGTTGTTTTTACGGCTGGGAGGTGGACGGTAAAGGCAGCAGATAGTAATAGAGTGGCCAGGTAGGTTGAGATTGATTTCGCAAACTTCAAAAGATTCATGTGAGAATTGAAGGTTGTGACTGAAAGAAAGAGATGGTTCCAATATGTCTTTGAGAGAGATTGAGATTGATTTCGCAAACTTCAAAAGATTCATGTGAGAATTGAAGGTTGTGACTGAAAGAAAGAGATGGTTCCAATATGTCTCTCCTCGAGAGAGTCGGGGGAAAAAAATGGTTTTATATCCAGGAGGAGTTAGCTGTTTTATTTTTGGCTCATGGCCATGTGGTTTAAGCCAAGTTTCGGTGAGGAAGGTTAAGTCAATGTTTTTTTCAGAGATGAAATCAGATATGTAGTCGGCTTTTCCATTTGGACAGACAGACTGCACATTGAACAAACAAACTTGAAGGAGATCTGAAGGAGGTGGAGAGGTTAAAGATGAAAGTGGTGAGTTTGGACAAGCATCAGAGGAAGAGGACGAAGGCGATGGTGGAGATGCGGCTAGCGGAAGAACAGACAAGAGTTTGGATGGTGAATCAGGAGTAGAAGATGGTGAAAGAACTGTGCTAATCAGGGTATACACTCCGTAAATGTTACACACACGCGCGTATATATATATATATATATATATATATATATATTATATATATAATATATATATATATTATATATAATATATATATATATATATATATATAATATAGTTGGGCATGCTATAGATAGAAAGATAGATAGATAGATAGATAGATAGATAGATAGAATAGATAGATAGATAATAGATAGATAGATAGATAGATAGATAGATAGATAGATAGATAGATATTATGTACCTATTATACATACACACACACACATTGCTGAACCATTTCCCTCAAGTATATTAACATTTTCTAAAACTTTCCTTTTCAATCTCCATCTCAGTCAGAGTCAGCAAACCTCACAGCTCTGAACAACCATTCAAAAGTTCCATTCAACAAGAACGATTACACCATTGTTGTCCACTGATAGCTTGCGACATGCTATGTTCAGGATAACAAGAGACTAACAGTACTGGGTGTATGAGATCGAAAAGACAAACTAGAAGGGAGAAGGTATGAATTCCTGTGGAACATCACGAAAGAGAATGTGTATCTTCTAACTCTGAAGGTGTGGTTGAACAGACATGGTATGAAGAGAAAATGATACTAGCACTCTGTTGTTGAGAGAGAGAGAGAGTATTTCAGCATAGGGTCAATTTCAGGGTAAAGAATCATGGTCGATAGTACCAAGCACAGTGTTTGTGAAGCGTGCGCGCGTTCGCACGTACACATGCACACACACACACACACACACACACACACACACACACACACACAGAGTTGGGCATCGTCTAATATCACTTAGAGTGAACAGACGTTAAATTGAAGACAACAACAGTTGGGCATGCTAATGTATATATTCTGTACATGTTACACACACACACGTATATGTATACAGTTGGGCATGCTAATATATATGTATAAATATATATATATATATATATATAAATATATATATATATATATATTCTGTACCTATTATACACACACACATACACACACACATTGATGAACCATTTCCCTCAAGTATATTAACATTTCTAAACCTTCCTTTTCAATATCCATCTCAGTCAGAGTCAGCAAACCTCACAGCTCTGAACAACCATTCAAAAGTTCCATTCAACAAGAACGATTACACTATTGTTGTCCACTGATAGCTTGCGACATGCTATGTTCAGGAATGACAAGAGACTAACAATGCTGAGTATATGAGATCGAAAAAAGACAAACCAGAAAGGAGAAGGTATGAATTCCTGTGGAACATCACGAAAGAAAAGGAGTATCTACTAACTCTGAAGGTGTGGTTGAACAGCCATTGTATGAAGAGAAAATGATACTAGCACTCTGTTGCTGTGAGAGAGAGAGAGTATTTTAGCATGAGGTCCATTTCAGGGTAAAGGATCATGGTCGATAGTACCAAGCACAGTGTTTGTGAAGCGTGCGCGCGTTCTCAGGCACACATGCACACACACACACACACACACACACACACACACACACACACACACACAACCACACACACACACACACAGTTGGGCATCGTCTAATATCACTTAGAGTGAAAAGACGTTAAATTGGAGACAGCAACAACAGTTGGGCATGCTAATGTATATATTCTGTACATGTTACACACACACATATGTATACAGTTGGGCATGCTAATATATATATATATATATATAATATATATATATATATATAATATATATATATTCTGTACTTATTATACATACACACATACACACACACATTGATGAACCATTTCCCTCAAGTATATTAACATTTTCTAAAACCTTCCTTTTCAATCTCCATCTCAGTCAGAGTCAGCAAACCTCACAGCTCTGAACAACCATTCAAAAGTTCCATTCAACAAGAACGATTACACTATTGTTGTCCACTGATAGCTTGCGACATGCTATGTTCAGGAATAACAAGAGACTAACATTGCTGAGTATATGAGATCGAAGAGACAAACTAGAAGGGAGAAGGTATGAATTCCTGTGGAACATCACGAAAGAGAAGGAGTATCTTCTAACTCTGAAGGTGTGGTTGAACAGCCATTGTATGAAGAGAAAATGATACTAGCACTCTTGTTGAGAGAAAGAGAGTATTTTAGCATGAGGTCCATTTCAGGGTAAAGGATCATGGTCGATAGTACCAAGCACAGTGTTTGTGAAGCGTGCGCGCGTTCTCAGGCACACATGCACACACACACACACACACACACACACACACACACACACACACACACACAGTTGGGCATCGTCTAATATCACTTAGAGTGAAAAGACGTTAAATTGAAGACAGCAACAACAGTTGGGCATGCTAATGTATATATTCTGTACATGTTACACACACACATATGTATACAGTTGGGCATGCTAATATATATATATATATATACATATATATATATATATATATTCTGTACTTATTATACATACACACATACACACACACATTGCTGAACCATTTCCCTCAAGTATATTGACATTTTCTAAAACCTTCCTTTTCAATCTCCATCTCAGTCAGAGTCAGCAAACCTCACAGCTCTGAACAACCATTCGAAAGTTTCATTCAACAAGAACGATTACACTATTGCTGTCCACTGATAGGTTGCGACATGCTGTGTTCAGGAATAACAAGAGACTAACAGAGCTGGGTGTATGAGATCGGCCAAAAAACAAACCAGCATGGAGAAGGTATGAATTCCTGTGGAACATCTTAAAAAGAGAAGGAGTTGTAACAAAAGATGCATTTTCTACCTCTGAATAATTATGTGTGTGCACAGCCATCATTTGAAAAAAAAATTAAATAAACGATATTAGTACTGTCTGTGTTGTTGAGAGAGACGTTTGCATAGAGTCTGTTCAAGGGTAAACTATATGATAGACAGTACTGAGAAGTGCCAGTGAAATAAACAGACACTCCGAGACAGACAGACAGACACACAGACACACGCATGCACGCACGCATGCACCGCACGTACGCACGCACACACACACGCACGCACACACACGCACATATGTGCTTGTTTGGGGTCGTTATGCAAAGACTGGTGTTGAGAAAGTATACAATGGCTTAGGGAAATTCTAACAGATTTGACAATTTGTTTAAACATTGTTTATTCAGTATGTATACATCATAAGCAAACAACACTATATCAGGGGACAGTAATCAATTGCAGCTTATTTTGAGTCCAACCCATAGATTAATGGTCACATTTTAGCGAACAGTTTTCGCCTGGTTGTTGTTGTTGTGTTTGTTGTTGTTGCTCTTTCTTCTTCTTCTTCTTCTTTTCTTCTTCTTCTTCTTTCTTCTTCTTCTTCTTCTTCTTTCTTCTTCTTCTTCTTCTTCTTCTTCTTCTTTTCTTCTTCTTTCTCCTTGCAATTCTTCTCAATTCTTCCTCTTCTTCTTTGCAAATCTTCTTCGTCTTGTTCTTGTTCTTGTTCTTGTTTTTGTTGTTGTTCTTCTTCTTCGTCTTCGTCTTCTTCTCCTTCTTCTTCGTAATACTTCTACTTCTTCGTAATTCTTTTTCTTCTTCGCAATTCTTCTTTTTCGCAATTTTTTTTCTTCCTGCAATTCTTCTTCTTCTTCGCAATTCTTCTTCTTCCTCGCAGTTTTTCTTCTTTACGATTCTTCTTCTTCGCAATTCTTCTTTTTTGCAATTCTTCGCCATATTTTTGAGCAATTCTTTGCAATTCTTCTTCGCAATTTTTCTTCTTCGCAATTCTTCTTTTTCGCATTCTTCTTTGCATTCTTCTTCTTTGCATTATTCTTCTTTGCATTCTTCTTCTTCTTTGCAATTTTTCTTTACAATTCCTCATCGCAATCCTTCTTCGCAATTCTTCTTCTTCGTAAATCTACTTCCCAAATCTTTTGCTCCTTCTTCACAATGCTACCTGTTGTTATCAGTGGTGGTGGAGGTGGTAGTAGTCGTGAAAGCAGCAGAAACAGCAATAACAGTAGAAGCAGTGTTGTGTCATTGTTCTTGTTTTGTTTGTATTGTTATTATCTCGTGCTTTTAATTTTTGTGGTTTATTTGCAGATTCGAGGGCCAAAGCCTTGTGTGCTATTCCACGAAGATAGCTGAAAAGCCTGTTCAGGACTAGACTTGGACTGCGCCGCTCATCTCCGAAATTTTGAAAGAGGTATGGCGTATCTTATTTTCTTTCTCTCTCTCTCTCTCTCTCTCTCTCTCTCTCTCTCTCTCTCTCTCTCTCTTCTCTCTCTCTCTCTCTCTCTCTCTCTCTCTCTCTCTCTCTCTCTCTCTCTCTCTCTCTCTCTCTCTCATTAACATTAACTCACCACAGGCACGGAAGTATATGGGAAAAGACGAAACTGAGGTTGTCACAAGACAGATTAACAGAGGCTGTTGAATCAGAAACAGCATTTTTTTTTATCACATGTTGGTCAATGGTGATGGTGATACTAAGGAGATGCACTAGGAATTCAGACTTCCCAACCGGGCTACACTCCTCGCTTCCTACAATGATACGTTTATTCCGACGTCAACTGAACCTGAGAAATACAGACATCTGCAATGGTTTTTTCAAGTATATCTTTAGCAAGCTGTCAAAACTGCAACCGTAAAGGAGAGATGTATGTATGTATGTTTGTCCGTCGTGTCCGACGATGACCTCCAAAACAGCAGAGGAGGCAGCTGCTGTTTTGGAAACTGAGCAGAAATTTGATTATAGTGGAGATGCCTTTCCCACAGTACATCCCCACTCTCTCGGCCAAGTGGGCATAAGGACAGTCAGCGTTGGAGATGCTCTCCAAAGGCCAACCAGCCTCCAGGGTTGCAGCACATAAGGACTGTGCGAGTCAAGCCTCCTAGTCAGAGAGTCATAGTCGATCACTAAAGACTAAGCTGTAAAGTGGAATTCCATGAGTGGGAAAGCCACTGGTCATACAGCCTCTCACTTTGCTGTTGCCCCCAGCGTCAATGGTTTAATCAAGAACTGGGATAAAGCCCAGGCGCTGACGGCGGGGACGGGATAGCTCAGTGGTCAGAGCACTGGCTTTCCCCCCACCCAATGTTAAACAAGCATCGAGCGTGCTTACCAGTTGGATAGGTGACCGTTTGCGCGCCTTGGCTTCAGTACAGTCCCCCCAGTTCACCCAGCTGTAAATGGGTACCTGCCCTCTTTAGGTGTCAGGGAAGGTAAAGCAGCGAGGGAGAGGAGATGGGCGCCGCCCTCAATATGCTGGCCCTTAGAGAAGCGGACGCCTCGCTCCCCTACGACCCCATAGGTTATGGGACACCTTTTCCTTTACCTTTGGAATGGAGGATTATTTTCTACTGTGCGATCTTAGCGAACCAATTAACCCGTAAGCTTACTTACACTCGGAACGAGTCGTTCAGCTTTTAATAAAAAAAGATACTGATGAGATTCAAACCTGCGACCTTTCATTAATGAACGTAATGCTTTAACCACTTACTTGTGGTGGCTAGGTTTATCGTTATGTATGTGTGTGTATTGTGTTGTAAGTTTTGTATGTGGTGTGGTGAGTATTGTGTGTGTGTGTGTCCTATCTGTCGTCTGTCTGCCTGTCTGTCTGTCTCTGTTCAGTCTGTCTGTCCTGTTGTGTGTCTGTGTTTGTGGTGTGTTACATATAACAAATTTCTTTTTTCTTATTCTCTTTCTTAAACACCTTTCGTTATTCATTTTCCTAACTTTTTTCCTCTCCATTTTGGGTCTTTCTACTTTTCCTTTCTTTTTCTGGCTCGTCCTTCTCTTGCTCTCTTTTTCTCGACAGATTCACTAAATTAAGTGTGTGTGTGTATGTGTTTGTGTGTGTGAGTGAGTGTGTGTGTTGTGTGTGGTGTGTATGTGTGTGTGTGTGTGTTGTGTGTGTGTGTGTGGTGTGTGTGTGTGTGTGCACGCGTGTATGTGTGTCAGTAGTGTTGTGTTTCCGTGTGTGTGTGTTTTCCGTCAATTGTGGATGTGTTTTTGCGCGCGCACGGCGCGCTTCTTCGGTGTGTGGTGTTTGTGTTGGATCTCTGTGGTGTGCGTCTGTTGGTGTCTGTGTGTGTTACGTGTGTGTGTGTGTAGTGTTGGTGTTGTATCTCTGTGTGGCGTCTGTGTGTGTCTGTGTGTGTTTGCGCGTGTGTGTGTTTGTGTGTTGTGTGTGGTGTGCATGTTGTGAGTGTTTTTTCGTGTTTGCGTGCCCTAGTGACGTATTTACTCGTGTCAAATGGCAGAAAATGTACCTAAATTTCAAAAAGATTTATCAAGCTATATCCCTAAAGGTCTTTCCGGCCAAACATGTTAGGGGGAAAAAGCAGCAAAGAAAGAAGAAGACGAAGAACAAGAACAAGAACAAGAAAAGAGATTGTGAAGAAGAAGAAGAAGAAGAAGAAGAGAAGAAGAGAAGAAGAAAGAAGAAGAAAAGAAGAAAAAGAAAAAAAGAAGAAGAAGAAGAAAAAGAAGAAAGAAGAAGAAGAACAACGAACAACAACAAACAAACAGCAACAACAAACAACAACAAGAACAAGATTGTGAAGGAGAAAAGAAGAAGAAGAACAAGAACAGAACAAGAAGAAAAAGAAGAATGAAAAGAGAAAAAGAAGAAGAAGAAGAAGAAGAACAAGAACAAGAAGAAACAAAGAACACGAACAAGACAAGAAGATTTGTGAAGAAGAAAATTGTGAAGAAGAAGAATGTGAAGAAGGAGAAAGAAGAACTAGAAGAACAAGAACAAAATAACAAGAATTGAGAAGAAAAGAAGAAGAAGAAGATACAGAACAAGAACAAAAGGAAGAACAAGAAGACCAAGAAACAAGAACAAAAAGAATGTGAGAAGAAGAAGAACAAGAAGAAGACATAAGAAGAACCAACAACAACCAACAACAACAACAAGAACAAGAACAAGAAAAACAAGAAGCAGGCCCTTACTTAAGTATGAAAAGCCCGTATCTAATTACAAACGACCTGTAAACGTCTACAATACTCCAAGTAACACAAACGTCCTTATATGCAAGCAGTTGAGGAAAATTTCTACCAGCGGGTTTATAATTTTCAATCAAGAAATTTGCAAAGAAAACAGCAACACCAGCCAACCACGGCGCAGTGGTTAGCGCCTTGGGTTACGGCCACTGGGAAGGTCGCGGGGTTCTCGATTCCCACAAGAGTCATATGGATTTTTCAACTCCGCCGCTCCTACCCAGAGTGAGTGGGAAGACGTGGTACCGACAACAGTAGAGCTTCATCCCATCTTAAACGGATGGCTGAGTTTGGAAGTGTTTCATTGCTCAAATTACCTGACCAACACTGCAGGTGTCTGTACTTCCTTCGGCCCGGTGACCGCCGGGATATATTATGGTTAGTAAGCGGTAGATAACAACCCTGTCACGTAGTCTCAAAGCATAATGCACTTCCACAGTCAGCGCATTACGTCATCTCATTGTCATTGATCCTAATGCGAAAAAAAAAAAAAGCCTCTGATTTGGTGGTCCCGGCTGATCTGGTCTCATGGTGACCTCAGATTCGGTTTGCCCATACACGTATGTGCCTGTGGTGATATTTGTGTCAGGGATTATGGGGTTGGAGGTTCACGGGGAGCGTTCGTTTGGAGGAACGTTGTTTGTGGTTGCCACTCGGTGGCAACTCAACTCAGTCTGGCTCCGCACTGAGCTAATACTGTCGTTAGTAAGGGGCATAGTAGGAGGAGGTATCCTGCGTATGTTCAGCTCAGAACAGCACCACTGAACACCACCAAAAGTGACCCAGCGTACAGAGCACGTGCCCATCTGGCTGGTGGCCCCGCTGCGTCCCTCTTAGGTGATGGGGCTTCCATTCGTGTGGACCTTCCCGACCCTTAGGATGCTACATGAACGAATGCTAGGGGATGGCTGTTGGCCGGGAGATTGGAATGAGCGGCATGGGAACAGCAGGACGGGGGACGTCACAGATGATGAGGCAGCAAAAGAAAAAAAGAAAAAAGAAACATAGCAAAACGCTACACGGCTTTCATCCCTCTATAACCAGAGCAGTTTCCAGAAAAAGAGAAAAAAAAAGAGTCCTGACAGGGCAGACTGATAGAGAAAATTATTCCAGACAAACAAGTCATCATGTCCTTGCCTGGAAACCAGAATGGAAAGCAGGTCTGGCACTCGTTCGCTAATCGTAGCACTAAAGGAGAACGAGTTGTGGCAAAGGAGCTTCGTTATTTCATTCGTGTTCATAAAGGACGAAGAGAGATTTACAAATGACTGCCTGGCCTCCGTGTAATTTGTCTTGTATGATGACCTCCGTTTCTGTTTGCTGTAATTATGCCTTCTGTATGCTGTGGTGAGAGCTACTGTTAAATGAGAGAGAGAAGAAAAGAAAGAGAAGAGCGGATAACAAGGGTGCAATGCTCACTTTGCAGTGCGAAACAGGCCGGAGTAGGCCACAGGGGAGTACCGCAGGGAGAGGACTGTGAGGACCAAGAATGCAGACGGACCATACGCGGACAGACGCAGACAGATGTCACACACGACGCGGACGCACATAACACACACAAAGCAGCCGACAAGGGGGGACAGTCAGTGACACGAGAGTGGCCGCACAGACAGAGCACATAGAAAGAGTCAGAAAAACAGCAATTATGTGTATGCGTCTATCGCTGAAATAAAAAAAATTTTTAGAGATACAGACAGAGAGGGGTTTTGTATAATTTTTATTTATTTATGCGATGTTCGTTCCTTTAATATCGAGGATGATGGAATAAGCCACCCGAAGGAGACATTGTATGAGGCACATAGCGCAGGGTCGCCCGTGTGATGCGGTTTTTGACAATCTTTGTATATCATCTGTACCGAGCCACCGCAGCACAATGGCCTATTCTTCGGGAAAGAGAGGCGGAAGAGGGATTAGATAACGTGTAGTGAGGCGCAAGGATGTCATTAGCACTAGTGTCGGTTTTCGAACAACTGGTCCTTGGTACGTACTCTCGAGGGAGCGATCTATCAGGCAGTCATTAAACTATTGGAGCTTCTCTACACTTACATATCCAAATATTCCCCCAGGGTGCACCTTCGGGATTATACTGTTTAGTAGATGAGTGTGACTCAAAAACACTAAAACTCTCAACGCGCATATTCTCCAACACAACACTCAATAATAGACGCGCGTTTTGATAAGAGGAGAGAGGACTCGAGTGACACGATAGCAGACCAGAGAGACAGTGCACTCGCAGTGTTTGCTGTGGGTGTTTCATGAGAGGATACAAAAGTACACAGTCACACGAATACAAGAGAGAGAGGGCTCATCAGAACGAACAATGCCAAGGAGTGGACAATGAATGCAGTGTAAAACAAGCCGTGAGGTCCTCAATTCACGTGGGTAATCATAAGTAGGTTGTGATTGCCACTGCAAACAAGAGAAGACAGGACACTAACAGAGTGCATCTATGTGACACGCACACAGGCAGATCAACATACTCGTCTCTTCTAAGTGCGGTCTCTTGCATCATCGATCACTTGAGACACACTTGATCGGCACTTCCTTACGCGCTTGGTGACAGCTCAATCTTGGAAATCTCGTAGATTCACTGGGGATCAAGCGAGAGGGAAGCTACAGTATGTGTGTGATCTGAGACTCGATGGCGGAGCAAGAATGATTGAAAAACTATGGGAGTGCCGTGGAGCAGCGTAGAGCGATAGAGGGCCGGGCTTAGTGTGGCCGGTCTGACGCTTCTAACGTAAAGTGGGTAGCAAGATCTGGTGTACCGTGACATCCTCGACCTAACACAGCAAGCGACGCGCAGTGGATGGGTTGGTCTATCAATGTCGTGGGCGTACTGATCGTTCAGTCTGACAATCCATGTCTTTCCGAGAGAGGGATGAGAGGCGTCGCTTAGTGTGGGAGCATCACTCCAGATCTGGTGAGCTATGGACAGGTCTCCTATCTCATCGAGAGGTCGTGCGACTACGCTATGTACTCACGAGAAGCTCAAGCTCTTGTAGATAGCTGTGTGCGGACAGAATATGAAGATGTGCGATTGGGGTGGTTAGTGGGAGGAGGCATGTGGAGGTGCGGCTAGGACGTTAGTTACTGACCAGTCACGGGCCACAAAGAGGGCACTTATATACTCGAATCTTGATGAACATTACCACTAACTGCCATGGTTTCCATGATCCATGTAATCGTGAGAGTAATGCGTGCTAGATATTCACTGAGTGACACACATTTCTAGATTTCGCTTACACGGCTTGAGAGAGAGCAGCGCGGCTAGCACAGAGCTACAGACAGCGAGAGTTGGTAGACAACACATCTGAGACATCGCGAGGGGGGAATGGAGAGATGATGCGAAGAGTGTGTAGCGTCATTGAGTGGGGATACACCGATCTGCGCGTATAGAAGTACTGACAGCTAGTGAGTGGTTCTGCGGACAGGATATGCGAGCTTTACACTTGGTGCTGAGATGTCAAGAAGGTCGTGACTACAGTAGATATGAGTTTAGCATATAACTGTTGTATTCTATTTTCATAGCGATCGTTCCATACCTTTCTGGTTTGTGTTTGACCAGTTATCAAGTATCATTTTTTGGTCGCCCTGTCGCACTCCATCAGAAGGAGAGAGAGACAAAAGAGAGAGAGAGAGAGAGAGAGAGAGAGAGAAGAGAGAGAGAGGAAAGAGAGAGAGAGAGAGAGAGGAAAACAGGCAAACGCAAACGCAATTTTGTTTTTACGAGCGTAATATAATTAAGTTACAAGACTTGTTTTCTCCAGCCCCACCATGAAAGGAAAAAAGGAAAAAAAAATAGCAATAAAAACAAAAAGCGAAGAAACAAATGAATACACATACACACACATAGAGAGAGACAGACAGACAGACAGAAGCAGAGAGGGAGAGACTTTTTTAAAAACATAGATTACATTGTTATGTGGAAATAGCTCTAATGCAAAATCATGTAACAAAAAAAAATGGGTAGGAATGTACTGTTAACAAATCCTCTCCACACGTCAGACAAATGAATAGACAGACTGGCAGTTTAACAGGAAAACCTGACATACCACCGACCAGGAAAACAACTAAACAAAGCATACATACCCCTTAATAGCTTGCCACTAAGTAGATATTGGTGATCAATACATTTGGGGAGAAAGTGATGCCAGGTTTGTACTTTGTACTTTTCATTAAAAAGTCATGATACGTGTGTTTTCTTCATCCAATCCCCGCCCTTCGGGATACATTATATTGTAATATAATATAATAATAAACCCAATACCAATACATTCATACAGTAAAAGGGAGAGTCAGAGAGACAGACAGACAGAGATAGACAGAGATAACTGTAGAGAGAGAGAGAGCTCAGCAGAATGAACAAAGCTATGGAGGTAATGGCAGTGGTGAAGAAAGCAGTAATAGTGGGTCATAAGTAGGGCTGATTGCTGAAAGAGAGAGACAGAGACAGACAGACAGTGAGAACATACACAGAGAGACAGAGAATAGAGAGAAAGAGAGAGGGAGAGAGAAAGAGAGAGTGAGAGAGGCGATAGACAAAGAGAAAAGAGAGATAGACTCAGTGACAGAGATAGTGACAGACAGACCGACAGACATACGAACGGACCGGACGGAGAGGCTAGACAGCACAGACATAGCAGACAGACAGACAGACAGAGGGAGATATAAGCAGAACAGGACAAAGCTAAGGGATGATTGGGGTGGCAAGAGAAGCAGTAAAGTAATATGGGTCCTAAGTAGGGCTGGTTGCTGAGAGAGAGAGAGAGAGTAGAATAGAGAGAGAGAGAGAGAGAGACCATAGACAGAGACAAAGAGAAAGAGACAAAGAGACAGACAGACAGACAGAGAGAAAGAGACAGAGAGACAGAGACAGACAGACAGAAAGAAACAGAGACAGACAGAGAGAAAGAGACAGAAAGACAGAGGCAGACAGAGACAGAGATAGATACAAAGAGTCAGAGACAGACAGAGACAGACAGAGAGACAAAGAGAAAACTCAACAGAACCAACAAAACAAAGGGGATGATGGGTGGTGGCGAAGAAGGCAGTAAAGTAAAGCATAAGTTGGGTTGAATGCTGTGTGTGTGTGTGTGTGCGAGTGTGCGAGTGTGTGTGCATGTGCATGTGTGTGTGTGTGGGTGCGTGCGTGCATGTGTGTGTGTGTGCGTGCGTGTGTGTGGGGTGTGTGTGTGTGTGTGTGTGTGTGTGTGTGTGTGTGTGTGTGTGTTGTGTGTGTGTGTGTGTGTGGTGCGAGTGTGTGTGAGAGAGAGGAGAGAGAGAGAGAGAGAGACAAAGAGGGAGAGAGCTCTCAGGAGAATGAACAAAACTGAGGAGGTAATGGCAGTAGCAAAGAAAGCAGTAATGTAATAGTGGGTCATAAGTAGGGCTGGTTGCTGTGCTGGCATTCCCCTAACGTTTTGGTGACAGGATGTCTGCTGCTGTTGTTTTCCTTATATACTGATGAAAAGCCATGGTATGGGTTCGAAGCTATGGTATGACGTTAACAAGGCCAAAGGGGGAAAAACATAGCAAGAGAGAGAAAGAGAGAGAGAGAGAGAGAGAGAGAGGGGAGAGAGAGAGAGAGAGAAGAGAGAGAGAGAGACGGACAGACAGACAGACAGAGAGAGACAGAGACAGAGAGAAGAAAAAGAGAGAGAATTAGACTCTGTGTGTATGTGTATGTGTGTGTGTGTTTGTGTGGTGTAATGCGTGGGTGTGCATGCGCATTCTTCTCCTTTAGTCATCATTTGCCTTTGTCTTTTATAGATGAAAACAAAATATCAAAGAATAACTTTTTTAAAAAAACTTTGATCAATAGAAAAGATGTGAAATACACACCAATCATACTTTAAAGAGAAAGACGCCCAAAATCTCAAGAAACGTAACCAAAAAAAAAGAAAAAAGATGAATCTCTAACAAAAGAAAGTATCAGTGGATAATAATATTTTCTTCTCATGAGCAAACAACAAAAAAACTCACAAACCCAACTTTTTCCAACATTCAACACTCTTCCACGGGTGTCAATATTCAGCCAGGATCAAAGTACCACTCCTCCCAGTGACATAACAGCTATTTAGCTAGCTAGCTGGCTAATCCTTCACTCCAAATGGCGAGGGAGCAGCAAACTGATTAGTTAGGCGTTGATTCTGCATCCCTCTCCGCTCCTTCCTCAAAGCTGTTGCTGCTGCTGCTGCTGCTGCTGCTGCTGCTGCTGCTGCTGCTGCTGCTGCTGCTGCTGCTGCTGCTGCTGCTGCTGATGATGATGATGATGATGAGGAGGAGGAGGAGGAGGAGGAGAAGGAGAAGGAGGAGGAGGAGGATTGAAGAATCTATTGATGACAGTGGCCAGGGACTACTGGCTCTGTGGATCTGGCTTTTGTAGCTAATAGATAAAATATTACCAGGGGAGGGAGAGGAAGGGGAGGGGCGGGAGGGTTGGGGTGGTTGTGGTGGCGGTGTGTGAATGGTGCGTTGTGGGGTGTGAGGGGTGTGATGTAGTGTGTACATATGTGTGTGTATGTGTGTTTGTGTGTGTGTGTACATTCTTCTCCTTACTGTCATCATTTGCCTCATCTTTGTTACATAAAAACAAGGCATAAAACAATAACTAAAATCCTTGACCATAACAAAAAAATGCAAAATAAACACATTTTAACTTATAGAGAAAATGTTCCAAAATCTAAACAAACAAAAAACGAAAAGAGAAGAGTCTCTGGCAAACAAAACATGATCAGTAGATAATATTTTCTTTTGATGAACAAAAACAACACCCCAACCAACAATGTGGACCCCTAGCAAAGAAAAAAAGAATAATCAGTGGATAATAATATTTTCTTCTCATGAACAAACAACAACAAAACTCACAAACCCAACTTTTCCAACATTCAACACTTTTCCACGGGTGTCAATATTCAGCCCAGATCAATGGTACCGCTCCTCCCAGTGACATAACAGCTATCTAGCTAGCTAGCTGGCTAATCCTCCACTCCAAACGGCGAGGGAGCAGCAAGCTGATTAGTTAGGTGTTGATTCTGCATCCCTCTCCGCTCCTTCCTCAAAGCTTTAGCTGCTGCTGCTGCTGCTGCTGCTGCTGCTGCTGCTGCTGCTGCTGCTGCTGCTGCTGCTGCTGCTGCTGCTGCTGCTGCTGCTGCTGCTGCTGCTGCTGATGATGATGATGATGATGATGGTGATGGTGATGATGATTGAAGAATCTATTGATGACAGTGGCCAGGGACTACTGGCTCTGTGGCTCTGGCTTTTGTAGCTAATAGATAAAATGTTACCAGGGGAGGAATAGGGAGAGGAAGGAGGGGGTTGGTGTGTGTGGGAGGGATGGTGGTGGTGGTGGTGGTGGTGTGGTTTGGTGGTGGTGGTGGTGGTGGTGGCTGGGGTGGGTGAGGTTGGGGGGTGTCAGGGATGTCATGTAGTGTGTATGTTATATTTTTTATTGTTTGGTATATTTGCAATATATGACACATTATCTGTGGGACAGTATCTCTATCTATCTATATGCCTATCTATCTATATGTCTATCTATATGTCTATCTATCTGTCTGCCTGTCTATCTAAAAATCTATCTCTCTCACAAGCATACACTTAAACAAACTTGCACATACATTGATATGCGCTTACAAGGGCACGTGCACATTCAATGTATCATGGTCAAATAAACACAAACACGCTTGCAAGCAGCTGCTCTAAAACTCATACACATACACGCGCGCGCACACATACACACAACACACACACACACACACACACACACACACACACACACACACACTCGCGCGCGAGTTTATTGACATCTACACCTTTTACCTTTCATTTAGACTTTATTGTTGTTTACCAAAAAGAAATGAAAGGGAAAAAAAGACATGAAAGGTCTTCCCGTAAAATAAGGTGTTTTTTGTTGTTGCTAGTTTCATGACTCCTAAAGCACATTCCTTTTATTTGGAGGATTACACAAAACATAGTTTTTTCGAATATAGACATCTCTGAACAACGCAGTTGTATGTCGTGACAAAACCTCAGAAATATGCCTTGATTATTGTTTCTGCTCTGGTGTTTCTCTGAAACAAAAACCGGCCATCCTGGTGCCTTTACCCCCACTTCCTTGCTTATGTTACTTTTTAAATAATCGCTGAATGAATCGAAGACGTAAAACAAAAATTATATTTACGCCTGCAAAACTGAAAACATAAAAAAGCCAAAAAGGTAAAGAGCAAAAGTGTGTCCGTAACCTATGCGGTCATTTAGGGAGTGAAGATGTCAGAGACCTCAGCTTCTCCAGGGGAGCAGTATTTTGAGGGTGGCGCCCATCTCGTCTTCCTCGGTGCTTTTTACCTTTCCCGACCCTAAAGAGCGCAGATACCCATGCGTTTCCAGTTGGGTGAACTGGGGAACTGTACTGAAGCCAACGCGCTCAAACAATCACCCATCCACTTGGTAACCACGCTCAATGCTGCTTGGGGAAAGTGAGTGCTCTGACCACCGAGCTATCCCTCCCCCAGCACATACACACACACACAAACACATACACACACAAATAACCACAAACACGCAAACACACGCACGCACGCACGCACGCGCGCGCCCACACACACACACACACACACACACGCGCGCGCGCGCGAGCGCGCGCGCACACGCACACACACACACACACACACACACACACACACACACACACAATCAGTAACGCTCTCTGGAAGCAAACTACTTAAACGATTTATCTCCTTACTTTTGCCGAGAGCCTTAGAAGCAAATGTACCGCCATTGACTTTCCTGGCTATATAACTTAGAGACCATTCATTTTTCTTTTATCCCCGCTTTACGCGAATCCTAGTGGGGTGAAGGAACAACATAGAGGGTAGGAGTGGTGGAGGTGGGGGGGGGGGGGTGCGAATGGCCTAGTGGTTAGCGCGTTACACTCGTGGTTTGACGTCCTGCAATCAAGTATGGAGTTAACATCAGCGCTGCCTCCACTCCCTGAAAAATGATTCGGATAAGACTATAAATCGAGGTCCCGTATATATATTATACATATTTATATATATAATAAAATATATATATATATATATATATGTATGTATATATATATAATAATAATAAATGGAATGTATATAGCGCTATATCTTGCAATTACAAATCAGAGCGCTTGCATTCAATCCGCTCCTATACAGGCAACTAACAATGATTAACAATATTTTAACCAATTCAAATTACACACACACACACACACACACACACACACACACACACACTCACACACACACACACACACAGATAGATAGATAGATAGATAGATAGATAGATAGATAGATAGATAGATAGATAGATAGATAGATAGATAGATAGATAGATAGATAGATAGATAGATAGATAGATAGATAGATAGATAGATAGATAGATAGATAGATGTTATAGTCATATATTATTTGAGCGCTTTGATTTGTTGCTTTACAAGATTCAGCGCTATATAAATTCCATACATTATTATTTTATATATATATATATATATATATATATATATATTCCATACATTATTATTTTATATATATATATATATATATATATATGACTATGTGAGTTTGACTTGGATTTTGACTTTGACTTGACACGCTCTACCTTTCGGAACAGTAGAGCATTTGTGCCGGTAAGAATGCAAGATAATTATCATACAAAAGAAACGCAGGCACACTAGTATCGTGTTTAGACATCATCATTCCCGAAGTCGGTATGTGGATACAAACGATACATTATACAAACCTCTGACCGCTGGTCAACCTGGGAGCTAAGCTCTAGCCGAGGGACAACAACAACAACAACAACAACAAGCAAACAACAGCAAGGACCTGACGAATACTTGGAATGCTCGACACTGCTGTGTGTTATGGGCGTCAGTTTAAAGAAAAGATGACAACAAACAAACCGACAGGAAAAAAAATCAAAACTTCTGTCTCACACAGACACACACAGACACACACACACACACACACACACACAAGCACACACACAAGCACACACACACACACACACACACACACACACAAGCACGAACACGCACGTACGCATCACGCCCTCCCCCTCCCTCTGCATTTTCACTCTAAGTTATTTATCAATAAAAATTTTACTTTTCCTCCCTCGAAAAAACGAAACGACATATTCAGGAATGTCAAACTACGATTCCAACACTTGCAAGTTAGTCAACTTTTTACTTCCCCCACCTTCATCCAACATTTTTTGCAAACACGAAATCAGGATGCGGCTCCACGCGGAATAAAACGATGTCTGTTTAATTTCCCTGCAGACGAGCTTAATGCTGGCCTCACTGGCAATATTGAAAATTTTTTGAAAAGGAAAAATTTATATTGCTCTTCAGCTTAAAACGTTTTGCAGACATGAAGTCTAAAATATTTACTTTAGCAGTACTCAGCTCTTTTTTTTCTTAACTGGACGGGGGAAAAAATTTAGATATTGCAAATGACGGGCAGCTGTACATCAATGTCAAGAGAGATGAACGTATGACAAATATGCCATAGAACATCTCGCGCGCATGTTAAACCCGTTCCACTTTTCGGGAGAGAAGGCCTATATGTGCCCGGTGGGAAGGACTGGCGACATTTACAAAACTGCATACACATTGGGACTATATGTTAACATTTTTTAAAAGAAGCACATGGGTGTTTATTCCATTATCCTTGAAATGAAAAAAATACAATAAAATAAAAATAAAATTGTATACTCTTTCTCTTATAAAAGGGAGAGGCGGAGGAGTGTGTGTGTGTGGGGGGGGGGGGGGGGGGGGGGAATTAAGTATGCGAAAGTTCCGATGACCTATACAATGTTGTATTTTACACCAGTGTTAGATAACTGAGCGAGAAACAAAGGGACATAAATTCCTGGAAGAGAGGTCCCCCCCTTCCCCCTAAGGGAACTGCAGCTTTTCAGCGATGTTTTGGTGTATCTGCTATTCCACTTAGCTACTGGGTAGTACTGGTTTGTTAGGCTGCAAATTGTACAGAACGATGTCGTGTCAAAGCTTTTAAAAGTTAGCGAAGCTCTCTGCTTTCAAACATGATTTGAAAGTGGGTTTTAGTCTCTGAATTTGTCCACTGTGTATAGTACTATACTGCATTTGTTTTCTCTTTACTGGCTTGTCTGTCAGTCTGTCTGTTACACATAATACACACATGCGCGCGCGTACACACACACACACACACACACACACACACATGTAAGAGTAGGCCATTGTGTGCCGGTGGGAACAGATGACAAATTACAAAACTGCATACACACGGGGATTGGACGTAAAAAAAGCACAAAAGTGCTTATTCCATTATCCTCGATATAAAAGAATAAAAATAAAAATAAATAAACACACACACTCACTCACACAACACACGACACAACACCACACCACACAACACAACACAAAACACACTGAAACTGGAGATTCTACATTGAGATTCTTAATACTTTTTTTTAAAAAGCAAAATATTAAATATTAAGTGAATTAGATTAATTATCAAACCTTCTCAAAATTATTGCCCTTCAGCCATGAAGTCTGGGCAGAAAAACACTTCTCTATGTTGGCCACTAGTTGTGGTCAGATTACCACTGGTTTTAGGGGCAGGAAGGGTAGTATTATTCAGCTCCCCGTTCTTTCTGGAACAAGTTGCAAGGCAGTGATTAGTAGATCGATTAAACAAGCTCATGTTGCATGTGTTGGTCAGAGTTCACTGGTTTTGTGGGTGGGAGTTATAGTGGTTGTGGGTGGGGGGTGTAGTGTGTGGTTGAGTGGAGTGGGTTGTGTGAGTGTGTGGGTGGGGGGTTTGTGGTGTGGGTGTGGTGTGGTGTGTGTGTGTGTGGTGTGGGGTGGGTGTGTAGTGTGTTGGTGGGTGTGGGTGGTGTGGTGGGTGCGTGTGGTGTGTGTGTGTGTTGGTGTGTGGTGTGTGTGTGTGTGTGGTGGGGTGGTGGGGTGGGGTGTGGTGGGTGTGGTGTGTGTGTGTGTGGTGTGTGTGTGGGTGTGGGTGGTGTGTGTGTGTTGGTGGGTGTGGTGTGTGGTGTGTGTGTGGGGGGTGGGTGTGGGGTGTGGTGTATGTGTGTGTGTGGGGTGTGGGTGTGGTGTGTGTGTGTGTGTGTGTGTGTGTGTGTGTGTGTGTGTGTGTGTGTGTGTGTGTGTGTGTGTGTGTGTGTGTGTGTGTGTGTGTGTGTGTGTGTGGTGGTTGGTGGGTGTGGGTGTTGTGTGTTGTGGGTGTGGGTGGTGTGTGTGTGTGTTGTGTGTTGGTGGGTGTGGGTGGTGTGTGTGTGTGTGGTGGGTGTGGTGGTGTGTGTGTGTGTGTGTGTGTGTGTGTGTGTGGTGTGTGTGTGTGTGTGTGTGTGTGTGTGTGTGGTGTGGTGTGTGTGTGTGTTGGTGGGTGTGGGTGTGTGTGTGTGTTGTGTTGGGGGTGGGTAGGTGGGTTTGGGGTGGGTTGTGGTGGTGTGGTGTGTATGTGGTGTGTGTTGTTGTGGTGTGTGCTGTGTGTGTGTGTGGTGGGTGTGGTGTGTGTTGTGGGTGTTGTTGGTGGGGTGTATGTCGTGTGCTGTGTGTGTGTGTGTGTGTAGTGTGTGTGGTGTGTGTGTTGGTGGTGTGGTGTGTGTGTGTGTGTGTGTGTGTGTGTGTGTGCTGTGTGTTGTGTGTGTGGTGTGTGTGTGTGTTTGTTGTGTGGTGTTGTTGTGTTGTGTTGCGTGTGGGGGGTGGGGGGGTGCGCGCGTGCGTATGTATGTGTGTCTTTGCGTGTGTGAGCGTGTGTGCGTGCGTGTGTGTGTGTGTGTGTGTGTGTTGTGTGTGTGTGTGCGTGTGTAGGCGCGCGCGTTTTATGAGTATGTGTGTGTGTTTGTGTTGAGTGTGTGTATTTGTGTTTGTGTTTTTGTGTGTGTGTGTGTTTGCAGACTTGTGTGCTCTTGAGCGCGTTTGTACATATAAAAGTGCACCTAAGTGTGCACGTGTGTGTGTGTGCACAGTTTGTGTGTGCATATGTCTGTGTTGGTACCTGCGTGTATGTGTTTACATGTATGTTTGTGTGTATGTGCGTACACGAATGTGTGTGTACACGTGTCTGTATGCGTATGCATGCTTGCACTTGAGCACGTGAGCGTGGGTGCGCTTACACGTGTAAGTGTGTGTGTAAGTGTGTGTGTGTGTGTGTGTGTGTGTGTGTGTGTGTGTGTGTGTGTGTGTGTGTATGTGTGTGTGTGTGTGTGTGTGTTGTGTGTGTGTGTGTGTGTGTGTGTGTGTGTTGTGTGTGTGTGTGTGTGTGTGTGTGTGTGTGTGGATTTGTGTGTGTGTGTGTGTGTCCTTTACCATCAAAAAACACAACTTCTGCACTCTTCTCTTCCCCCACCACTTTCCCATAATTTATACACACAGTTTCTGCATTAACTTCAAGGAACTGCCTTCCACGGGGACTTCCCTCCCTTCCCCTCCTTCCCTCCCTCCGCTCGTCTTTTGTCTTGACGTTTGTTAGTCATGATGGTAGCAGAGGGGCGAGGGATAAATAATAGCTGTGGATAATGAGTAGCTAATTGCGGTGCCGACATTCTCTTCCCGTGCTATGCCTAGGCCTGATGTCTGTTATTAATTTAGTGATTGTATGGCATTTTGCGCAAGTCTTTGATTCCCTTGTCAGATATCACACAAGAGACACAGAGAGAGAGAGAAAGGAGGGAGAGAGAGGGGGGGAGAGGAGAGAGAGAGAGAGAGAGAGAGAGAGAGAGAGAGAGAGAGAGAGAGAGGAGAGAGAGAGAGAGAGAGAGAGAGAGCAGGGAGAGAGAGGGGAGAGGAGAGAGAGTGGGGGGAGAGAGTCTTGTCCACTGAAAGTGATTTTGTTTCCTTTTCAGATTTGCAGAGTTTATTTTGATGTGTACTTAACAACTGTTGTTCACACCCAAATAAATTTTGTACGAACTTTGACACGTATTTTTTAGGATTAAAATTTGTCTTTCTTCCTTCCTTTCTTTCTTTTCTTCCTTTCTTCGTTTCTTTTTTTCTTCCTTTTTCATTCCTTCCTTCTATTCTTTCTTTCTTCTTTCCTTCCTTCCTTTCCTTTCTTTGTTCTTTCTTTCGTCGTTTCTTTCTGTTTTTCCCCCTGTCTTTTTCCCTTCATCTCCTTGCATGTTCATTTCACTAGTCTCTTCATTGTTTTCTCCTTCTCCGTTTTTTTTTCTCGCCTTCATTTATGTTCTCAATGTTCTTCTTATCGTTTTCGTTGCTGCTATTGTTTCTAGCTGTTTTGTTCTTGTTGTTTCATTGCTGTTGTTATAATTATTTGTAGTTGTTAATTCTGTACAGTCTGATTGCCTTAACTTCAAACTGGTATGTTACTTTTCTGTTTTTTCCTCTTTTTTCTTCCTTTCTGTCTTCTTTTCGTTCCTTCCTTTCTTTGTTACTTTCTTTCTTCTCTGTGTGTGTGTGTGATGTGTGTGTGTGTGTGCTGTGTGTGTGCTTGTGTGTGACTGTTGCGTGCGTCGTGTGTGTGTGTCAGTGACGTGCGTGTAGATGCGTGCTGAGTCGCGTGCGTCAGTGTGTGTGTGTGTATAGTGTAAGTGTCTGTGTTGTGTGTGTTGTGTGTGTGTGTAGTTGTGTGTGATGTGTTGAATTGGACTTGTGTGGAATATTATGTATGGTTGTATGATGTTAGATGTATTAGTCAGCGCAAGATTATAGGTTATTAAATTCATTTATTGTGATGATGAAGATGATGATAATGTGATGATATGAGATTTTTTATATTATTTTATTATTATTATAACTTATTATTTTAAAATGAATGCAATAACGAAGATTTTTTTCTCCAAGTTTTGGACAGCTGTAAGCTTAACTTTGTATGAGTGCCAAACTTATTTTCCTTTCTGCTTTCTGGGACAGGACAGCTTCCTTGTCTGGGATAATTGTTCATCAGTTTTCCCTGTCAGGGCACATTTTCTGGAAAACTGCTCCAGTCGTGTTAAGAGGGCACCAAAAAAAAACCACATTATAGCACGTGCTAGTTTTCTGTTCTCTTTGCAGAGTGTTCATTTGCTTTCACTTGAGAGGGGTCTTGTCATATGCCATTGCAGATGGGGTGAGCTTTTGGTAATTAAATCAAGGGGGCGGGGGGGGGGGGGGGGGGGGAGAGAGGGTTTCATATTGTTTGTTTGTGTGTATATAGGCCTGCTTCTGCGTCTGTGTGTCTGGTTTTCTTGTTTGTAGTTTGTATCTTCTTTTTTATTACTATTATTATTAATTTATCATTATTATTATTATTATTATTATTATTATTATTCTCATTCTTCTCCTTTTGCATTTTTCTTCTTCGCATTCTTTGTAATTGTCGTCATTGTCGCCGTCTTCTTCTTCGTCATCTTCGTCGTCGTCATCTTCTTCTTTTTCTTTTTCTTCTTCTTCTTTGCAATTCTTCTTCTTTGCATTCTTCTTCATCATCATTATCATCATCATCATCATCATCATCATCATCATCATGTTTGTTATCATATTCTTCTTCTTTCTCACTGTCTTCTTTTTTAGAAATGAGGTTTTTTCAACAATGGTTTCTTGTTTTTTCAAAGGTTGTCATTTTGTCATGCTACAATTAGCAACAAGTGCCAGACTTGCTTTCCATCCTGGTTTCCAGACTGGGACATGACGACTTGTTTGTCTGGGAAAAATTGTTCATCAATCTGCCCTGTTATTTGTTTTTCTGGAAAATGCTTCTGGAGTTAGTGGGCTTAAAAACCGTGTAGCCCGTGCTATTGTTCTTTTATCTTTGCAGACCTATTTTGAGTTTAAAGATGATGTTCTGATTTGCTTCTTAAGAGGTTCTTGTCATGTGCAATTTGAAGTGTGTTGGGCTCTTGGTAATTCAATAAAGGATTTTTTAGGTAATTTCTGATTGTGTTTTATGTCTCCCTGAATGTGTCTGGTTTTCTATTTTTGCTGTCTGTATCTGCTTGTTGTTGTTGTTTCTTCTTCTTCTACTTTCTTCTTCTTCTTTATCTTCTCCTGCTTGATACTGTTGTTCTTATTCCTCTTGCTGTTGCTGCTGCTGCTGTTGTTGTTTCTTCTTCTTCTTCATAATTCTTCTTCTTCACAATTCGTCTTCTTGGGAATTCTTCTTCTTTGCAATTCTTCTTCTTTGCAATTCTTCTTCTTGTTTTTCTTCTTTTTCTTCGCAATTCTTCTTCTTCTTAGCAATTATTCTTTTTCTTCTCCATCATTGTCATCATCATTGCTGTCTTCTGCTTCTTCGTCTTCTTCTTTGCATTCTTCTTTGTCGTCACCATCATATTCATCGTCATATTCTTCTTTCTCACTGTCTTCTTACTTCTAGAAATGAGTTTTTTTCAACAATGGTTTGCTTGTTTTTTTCAAAGGTTGTCGTGCTTTTGTGCTACAATTAGCAACAAGAGCCAGACTTGCTTTCCATTCTGGATTCGGACTCGGACGTGACGACTTGTTTGTCTGGAAAAATTGTTCATTAATCTGCCCTGTCATTTGTTTTTCTGGAAAATGCTCTGGAGTTAAAAACCGTGTAGCTCGTGCTATTGTTCTTTTATCTTTGCAGACCTATTTTGAGTTTAAAGATGCTGTTCTGATTTGCTTCTTCTTAAGAGGTTCTTGTCATGTGCAATTTGAAGGGTGTTGGGTTCTTGGTAAATCGATAAAGGATTTTTTAGGTACTTTCTTATTGTGTTGTACGTCTCCCTGAATGTGTCTGATTTTCTACTTTTGCTGTCTGTATCTTCTTGTTGTTGTTGTTGTTCTTCTTCTTTATCTTCTCCTGCTTGATACTGTTGTTGTTATTCCTCTTGCTGTTGCTGCTTCTGTTGTTGTTGTTTCTTCTTCTTCTTCTCTTCTTCTTCTTCTTCTTCTTCCTCTTCTTCTTCTTCTTGGCAATTCGTTTTCTTCACAATTCTTCGTGGTAATTCGTTCTTCGCAATTCTTCTTTTCGCAATTCTTCTTCTTTGTAATTCTTCTTCTTCTTTGTAATTCTTCTTCTTCATCAATGACCTCATCATTGCTTATTCTTCTTCTTTGCATTCTTGGTCTTCTTCGTCACTATCATATTCATTCGTCATATTCTTCTTTCTCACTGTCTTCTTACTTCTAGAAATGAGTTTTTTTCAACAATGGTTTGCTTGTTTTTTCAAAGGTTGTCATGCTGTTGTGCTACAATTAGCAGCAAGAGCCAGACTTGCCTTCCATTCTGGTTTCCAGACTGGGACGTGACAACTTGCTTGTCTGGGAAAATTGTTCATCAGTCTGCCCTGTCGTGTTTTTTTTTCCTGGAAAATGCTCTGGAGTTAGTTGGCGAAAAACCGTGTAGTGCATGTTCTTGTTCTTTTACCTTTGCAGACAGTGTTTAAAGACGCGTTCTCATTTGCTTCCTCTTAAAGTGTGTTTTTTTGTGACGTGCAGTTTGAAGTGGGTTGGGCTCTTGGTAATGTGATAAAGGGTGTTTTGTTGGGTTTTTTTTTACTTTCTACTTGTGTATACGTCTCCCTGTATGTGTCTGGTATCCTACTTTTACAGTCTGTATTTTTGTTGTTGTTGTTTTATCTTCTCCTGTTTGTTATTGTTTTTGTTATTCATCTTCCTGTTCCTGCTGTCTCTTCTTCCTCCTCCTCTTCTTCAAATTCTTCTTCTTCTTCTTCAAATTCTTCCATTTCTTCTTCAAATTCTTCTTCTTCATCTCCTTCAAATTCTTCCAATTCCTCTTCTTCAAATTTTTCTTCTTCCCCGTCTTCTTCCTTATTTTCTTCTTCTTCTTTTGGGTATTCTTGATATTATTAATCAATAACTTGTTTTTCCAAAATTGGGTACTGCATAGAGCTGCAGTTAGAATCATGTGCCAGAAACCCCTTTTTAAAATATGGTGTCCAGCATAGAATAATTTGTTTTTTCTGGAGTAATTGTTTCTCTGCTCCAACCTGTCAGGACCTAT
>CM054136.1:54145678-54153178 GCA_028751875.1 Rapana venosa
TCTACTGCTGACCGTACCTGGAGAGTACTGACACACATCGTGAGTGTACCTTTGCTGCTACATCCACTTGAACTTCAGCTCTTAAAAACGGTAAGCCTTGTTTGCCATTTCTGCGTGTGTGTGTGTGTGTGGTGTGTGTGTGTGTGTGTGTGTGTGTGTGTGTGTGTGTGTGTGTGTGTGTGTGTGTGTGTGTGTGTGTGTGTGTGTGTGTGTGTGTGGTGTGTGGTGCGTGTGTGTGTGCGTGTGTGTGTGCGTGTGTGTGTGTGTCTGTGTGTGTGTCTTTCTGTGTGCCTGTGTGTGTGTAGGAAGGTGGGGTGGTTGACACTCGTGCGTGCACATGCTTGGCTGGTTTATTGGTTGATTGATTGGTTGTTGGTTGATAGATTAGTTGGTTGGTTGGTTGGTTGGTTGATTGATTGATCGATTGATTGATCGATTGATTGATTGATTGGAAGGTGGGTGAATAGATTGGTGAACAGATTGTTTGGTAGGTGGCTGGTTGGCTGGCTGGTTGGCTGGCTAGCTGGCAAGCTGTTTTGGTTGGTGTCTTGGGATTTTTCCCCGCTTTTTTTTTTAAGTTGTTTTTCTCTCTTTCTACATTTTTGTGTTTTTCCTCCTTGAGTTTTTATTTCCGGAATTAGATTCCTCCCTTTTGTATCCAAAAAAAAGAAAAAGAAAAACGTCTCTCATGATTTAATTTCCTATGTCTTCACATTTGGGGTTGCTGTTTTTCTTTTCGTTCTTTTCTGTTTCTTTTTCCTTGCATTCATTGATTCTTTCATTGATATGTCCATTGATTCATTCATCCTCTTAGTTATTTTTTTGGTCTATTTATTCTCTCTCTCTCTCTCTCTCTCTCCTCTCTCTCTCTCTCCTCTCTCTCTCTCTCTCTCTCTCTCCTCTCTCTCTCTCTCTCTCTCAATAACATATTCCAGTTTGACTCTCTCCCTCCTTCCCCCTCCCTCTCCCCTCTCCCCTCTCCCCCCCCCCCCCCCCCTCCCCCCCCCCCCCCCCCCCCCCCTCCTCTCCTCCTCCTCTCCTCTCTCTCTCTCTCCTCTCTCTCTCTCTCTCTCTCTCTCTCTCTCTCTCTCTCTCTCTCTCTCTCTCTCTCTCCTCTCTCTCTCTCTCTCTCTCTCTCTTTCTCTTACACAAAACTGCTCAAGTGGAAGAAAAGCGAGAAGGACTGCATCTTTGAAATCCAATAAATCTGCGAGGAGAACATAAAAGCACGTGCTGTGGGGTTTGTGGCCTTCTGATACAAGAGCAGCAGGTTTAAAAACAAAACTACGTCCTGGCTTCTAAAAAATAATACTAATACCCTCCCCCCCCCCCCCCCCCCTCCCTCAACCCTACTTCCACTACCACAACCTCCACCACTACCACCACCAAAAAATCCAAATTCTAGTTTCACAAGTTTCTTCGATTCCAGATACCTTGAACGGCAAGATACTTTGGAGACCTGTTCCTGACTGTGATTAGCATAGCTGTATTAAAAGCTTTCCAAAACTAGATTAATTTTCAATTTCAAGAGCGCACGAGCGAGGAAGAAGTAGGATAAGAAAATGGGGGAAAGAGAAGAAGAAGAAGAAGAAGAAGAAGAACAAGAACAAGAACAAGAAGAACAAGAACAAGAAGAAAAAAGAAGAAGCATGAGGAGGAGGAAGGAAGGAAGAAGAAAGAAAGAAAAGAAGAAAGAAGGAAAGAAGAAAAAAGAAAGAAAGAAAGAAAGAAAGAAAGAAAGAAAGAAAGAAAGAAAGAAAGAAAGAAAGATTGAGAGAAAGAGAGAAAGAAAGAAAGAAAGAAAGAAAGAAAGAAAGAAAGAAAGAAAAGAAGAAGAACAACAACAAGAAGAACAAGAAGAATGGGGAGGACAGATCAATCAGAAGTCAACTCAGTCAACATAGTTTTTAACAAATAGTATAACAATAAAGACTTTGACGACGATGATAACGACGATTATAACAGCAGCAGCAGCAGCAACGATAACGAAGAAAAAGATCAAGGACAAGTAGCAGAGGACAAAAGACTTTTTTTTAAAGGATGAAAGTACTAAAACGACCAGCAGCCCAACATCAAGAACAAAACCAAGAAGATGAAAGGTAAGGTACATATAAAGAACGAAAACAGAAACAGGACTAATTTCACAGTCCCCTAAATCTTGTAAATACTCGTTAAAAAAACAAATAAAATAATGTTACAGGAATATCAAATATTGATGTGAATGCGATTGATACTTCTAAATTCTGAAAAGTGTCTCGCTGTAAGGTACCACAGCGGGTGAAGCTTCAATCACCGCTGGGACCTCTAATGAAGGCTGGTTCAACCAGGAGCCGAAACTCAGTCAGGTCAGGTCAGGCCAAAGGCATGGTTCTTACTCAAAAATGTCTAAAATACTTTCATTGAAAGATTTCATTTTCTAGAGTGTTTTTTTTTTTATTGAATCTTTGATCAATAAATTATTTTCATAATGATTGAGAAGTTGTAAGTGGTTACCTGCACTTGTTTTTTTCTCCACTACTTTTTCTGTATTAATAAAAACAAAATCAATATCATTATTAATTAATAATCAGCGTACCATGTTTCTAATATCTGGTTGTTTAAACTATTGATTATTTGTCATTGGTTGCATGACTGTGTAAGATTAGGTTGAATGAATGCGCTTTGATTTGTCTTTGCAAGATATCGCGCTATAGAAGTTCCTTTATTATTATTATTATTAATATAGTTGCATATTTGGTTTGTTTTTTTAAGAAATCAAAGAAAGATCATATAACTCCACTTCTGATTAAAGTCCACTGGCTTCCTGTTGCATCTCGAATCAGATTCAAAAAGCTGTTCTAGCGTTTCGTCTTTTTGGATGGATCTTTACCATCTTATCTTTTTTTTCTCCCCCCTCAACCTTCTTGCAATCTCAGATCTTGTGCTGAAACGCTGCTGCGTGTTACTGAAACCAACTTCAAATCATCTAGCCAAAGATCTTTCCGCTATAAAGTTCCTGTTATCTGGAACCCTTTCTCTCACCCTCTCTCAGAAATATCCAAAAACTACACTCTTTCAAAATTGATATTGAAATTTGCTTGTTGAAAGAACCTTGTAACTTCTGAACTATCGAGCTGAAAATTGAATGCGGCATAATGTTTATGCATGCGTGTTCCAAGTTGCTCTGTGTGTGTGTGTGTGTGTGTGTGTGTGTGTGTGTGTGTGTGTGTGTGTGTGTGTGTGTGGTGTGTGTGTGTGTGTGTGTGTTTGTGTGTGAGGCTGGTGCTCTTTGAGCCCACATCATATAATATAGTGCTATACAAAAGTTGTGATTGTTGTTATCATCAATAATAATGATATTATTTTGTTATTATTATTATTATTATTATCACCATCATCATCATCACTTATTATTGTTATTATTATTATATTATGTTTTTTTTTTCATATATTATTTATTATCATTATTATATACCTTACGATATCACTATTCAAAGATTATATCGTTATATGAAAACACACACAGCATGTCTGAAGAACTACAGCTGGTTGACAATGAAATGTTTCCATGCATACGCTGTTTGGTACTGCCTTGTTTTTTTACCTTCATTATATAATCACCAAGTGTCAGATATTTTGCACGCTCTGTCTGCCTGTCTGTCTGTCGGCCTCTCTGTGACTCTGTGTCTCTGTCTGTCTGTCTGTCTCTTTGTCTGTCTCTCTGTCTGTCTCTCTGTCTGTCTCTCTCTATCTATCTATCTCCCCCGGCATATATATATATAGAGAGAGAGAGAGAGAGAGAGAGAGAGAGAGAGAGAGAGAGAGAGAGAGAGAGAGAGAGAGAGATAATTATACACACACAGGCATGTATTTTTTTTAATCTTTTTGATTGGCACACATAAACAGTTCAAAACCAAAAAATTAACTTTTCATCCAGACAACATTACATCATTTCCATTTTACAGGCGTACAAGGCTACTAGCTACACAAAGTAAAAAAATAATCAATCATCATTTTCGTATAAGCATATATATGTCTGTCTCTCTCTCTCTTTATCGCTCTCTCTAGGGAGTGACCCCATTCTTCAGTATATGTGCAGTAGTAGTAGTAGTAGTAGTAGTAGTAGTAGTAGCAGCAGTAGTAGTAGCAGTAGTAGTACACCAGGCCTGCCTTCTCTCGCCCCCCATTCTTCAGCATCTTTTCAGAACACGTCATGAGTGATGCCCCCTGAAGATCATCGACAGCCATCAGTGTCAGAGGAAGAGAAAGCCGTGACAAGCCTGAGATTTGCAGACGATGTTGATGGACATCCCAGGAAAAAAAAGAAAAGGACCTTGTCAACTGGCTAAAACGCCTGGATGTTAATAATTAGCAAGAAAGTTTGGAGTGATGCTAAGGAAACACCAACTTGATATCGAAAGTCCGCTCTTAACCTAGATTACTATCAATGGACAAGAACTTCAGACAGTGAGCAAATTTAAATACCTAAAATTCCATTAACCGCAAAAAAAATTTAAAAGGTCTTAAATAATGGAGGTGACTTTAAGAGCTACTATCACTTATCACGTATTCCTACTTTCCCTGTTATCTGTTCCTACTTTTCAATAGCTACCTTCACCTCCACCACCCTACCTAAGCGTGTTGTGTGTATAAATTTGATATGTGTTTATCTTGATATTTGTGGACGGTTGCATGCGTGTGAATGATTTGAATGCAAGCGCTTCAATTTGTTTACTTTACAAAATTCAGCGCTATATAAATCCCATACAGTAGTAGTAGTAGTAGTAGTAGTAGTAGTAGTAGTAGTAGTAGAAGTAGTAGTAGTAGTAGTAGTAGTAGTCGTAGTAGTAGTAGTAGTAGAAGTAGTAGAAGTAGTAGAAGTAGTAGTAGTATCGGTGGATCGGTGGTCTAGAGGTAATGCGCCTGTCTAGAAAGCGAAAAGTCCGGGTCTGAAGTGTGCGGCGGTTCGTACCCCGTTTGGACCGGAAACTTTTCCCCCATCCATTAGACCATGAGTGGTGGTTTGGGCGCTAGTCTTTCGGATGAGACGATAAACCGAGGTCCCGTGTGTTACACGTAATTATTTAGCGCACGTAAAAGAACCCACGGCAACAAGAGAGTTGTCCCTGGCAAAATTCTTAGAAAAAAAGCCACTCTGATAGGGAAACAAATACAGTTGCAGACATGAAAAGAAAAAAAAAATGGGTGGCGCTGCGCTTATGGCGACGCGCTCTCCCGCTCTCCCCGGGGAGAGCAGCCCGAATTTCACGGAGAGAAATCTGCCGTGACTTAAAGTGGTATGAAATGAAATCTGAGCGCTTTGATTTGTTGCTTTACAAGATTCAGCGCTATATAAATTCCATACATTAGTAGTAGTAGTAGTAGTAGTAGTAGTAGTAGTAGTAGTAGTAGTAGTAGTAGTAGTAGTAGTAGTAGAAGAAGTAGTAGTAGTAGTAGTAGTAGTAGTAGTAGTAGTAGTAGTAGTAGTAGTAGTAATAGTAGTAGTAGTAGTAATAGTAGAAGTAGTAGTAGTAGTAGTAATAGTAGTAGTAGTAGTAGTAGTAGTAGTAATAGTAGAAGTAGTAGTAGTAGTAGTAGTAGTAGTAGTAGTAGTAGTAGAAGTAGTAGTAGTAGTAGTAGTAGTAGTAGTAGTAGTAGTAGTAGTAGTAGTAGTAGTAGTAGTAGTAGTAGTAGTATTATCATCAGACATCATCAAGCTAGGGTAGAGCTGATATCAACGTGGAACGGTAGAAATATCTGACGACAAAACATGAAACTTAAAATGGTTGCACTGATGGGTTCAGTCCGTGTTATATACCTGTACTCCTACGATTCCAGAACCTTTAGCACTCTGCAGGCGTATCGTTCGCCGAACGGATTATTTCCCTTGCATCTGCAGGCGCATCGTATCTCCGAAAGGATTATTTCCCTTGCATCTACAGGCGCATTGAGTCGCTGAACATGGGGTGTTCAAATTTCGCGGCTCATCAGCACAGTCCCCGTTACTAATAATAGAAAGACAGCTACATCCAATTCAAATCGATGCTACAGTCTCCTCTACTGTCTGCCATTTGCATTTTCTTCAACTCAACATGAGACAGTGAATGTTTGAAAAGTAAACATCGATTTTAGGGATTTGTTCAACATCAAAATAGGGGACACCGATTTCGAACGATTTTTGCTGGAAATATTCGTCGAATCTGACCCAGAAAATGATTTTGAAGGCTTGAAATTTGTTAAAATTGACAGTGAATTGACGCTAAGTGATCTCGGTCATAGTGATGGGTCCAGTGTTTCTAGTGACATCAATGATGATCGCGAATACGATGTTCCAAGAGGCCGTAAACATTTTGTCACTGGCCGACATCACGGACATTTCTAGTCAAAAGGAGATGCCTGATGGTATTTCTGAGGGAAAATCGTTTTAGTTGTTTATGACGACAAGATTATCTCTTTGTGACTGACTGAAATACCACAGTCTGGTAGATGATGATCGTGAAGACGATGTTCTAAGTCGCCATGAAAACTTATCGCTTATCGATTTCATTAAAAAAAAGTTTCGGTCCAAGTGAAGTACTTCGTGGTATTTCTGAGGAATAACTGCTTTGTTTATTTCAAAAAGAACGAAATGATCACTTTCCTTCTGACTGAAGTACAACATTTTTGTAGACTGCACTCAAAACTCTACTCACAGTCAACAAAAGTAAGTCAACACGTTTTGTTTTTGTGTCTTTTTTTTTCAACGTCAAAACATGCATGCAGAATACATTACCGTATATGAAAGCATTTCTCATCCTTTTTCATTATTAATATGCAAAAATTCAAGTCTCTACATAAACGACATTCACAGATGTAACGATTCTAAACAAGTAGGTGCTCAGAATTTTTGCTCACCGGAAAAATAAATCAGGAACAGAGAAAATCGATCCCCAAAGACTGCAGAGTGCTAAGGGACTGGCATGGCAGAGCAAGCAGAAGAGCATTCAATAACTTGGAGATAAAATGCCACAGAAAAAAATTTGGCCATTTTTTCATGGATCTTGTCACGAAGAGAAAGTACGCAATAGTATCATTTCACAAGCTACGGACTACAATAACGACTTCCTCGCAGTAGTCAAGAAAAAGAAAAACTGAAGTCATAATGGTTTTGTCATAAGATCGAACAGCTGTTCAAGGACCATATTGCGAAGCGCAATCTAGAGGGTGGGGGAGGTTGACGATGAGATGAACAGAGGAAAAAATGAATGCACCTCCTCATTCAGAGGACCAGTAAAAAAAAATTTCGGCCAAGACTGGAGCATTGGTGAACGATCGACATAGGTGGAAAATGACCTGGTGATAGTACCCCCATAACACTTCTCATTGAAAAAGACTGTCGTGTGTGTTCTTCGATTTCATGTCTCTTCACTAACAGTTGTATCTGACATCTGTGTCGGGTGCTACAGCTGAGTTGTTAAGACGGTTCGATTACAACGCCATGGCTCTACCCATGAAATCGTGGGTTCGAATCTCGGCGGCGTC
>CM054136.1:54163178-54165678 GCA_028751875.1 Rapana venosa
AGTATTAGCAGCAATAACTTTTGAACTACCAGTACAAGTCAGACACAAACGATGCGTTAGTCTTAGAAGTTGTTCTCAGGAGGAGATACTTTTTTTAAATCCTCCGCCCTCTTTTTAAATCCTCCGCCCTCTTACTGATCTACATAATCAGCTCTCGGGTCAGATACTGTGGCTACTGTCAGAATAAATATTGTGACTAAAAAAAAATGTTCCTTCTTCTGTTCATCTTTCAAGAATCGGTGACAAAACTTTGGAAGTTATTGTGGAACTAGGTCACCATGTAATGATGGAGTGCGTGGATGGGGGGGGGGGGGGGGATGGTGAAGAAACAACTGGAGGGAGAGAGAGGGGGGGGAGAGGAGGGGGGGAGAGAATGTAAAGTTTTCAGAAAACTAAAGCTCCAAAGTCTGTGGGTGTGTTTGGGGGGTTATTTGATGTGTGTGTGTGTGTGTGTGTGTGTGTGTGTGTGTGTGTGTGTGTGTGTGTGTGTGTGTGTGTGTGTGTGTGTGTGTGTGTGTGTGTGTGTGTGTTCTTTTATTTCGAGGATAATGGAAGAAGCATTTATGTGCTTTTTTTTCATCCAGTCCCCGTCTGTATGCAATTTTGTAAATTTTGTCATCCATTCTCACCGGCACACAATGGCCTACTCTTCTCTGTGTTTGTGTGAGTGCGTGCGTGTGTGAGTGTGTGTGTGTGTGTGAGTGTGTGTGTGTGTGTGTGTGTGTGTGTGTGTGTGTGTGTGTGTGTGTGTGTGTGTGTGCCTGCGCCTGCGTGCGTGCGTGCGTGCACCTTCACCCTTCTTCTTCACTTCTCCCACAGCAGTCTCGTCAACAACAGTTCGGGGAGACTGAAGATTTTGCAACAACAGTTTTTGTCCACTCCTGTATATCTCTCTTCCTGTGTACCTCTGTCTGTCTGTCTGTCTGGCTATCTGGCTGTCTGATTGCATGTATGCGCACACAAAAAAATAGAGTCATAAAGCACAGCGCTTAACCAGCAAGCTTGCTAACAAACTCAACACAAGCCTAAGCATGACAGTTAACAGCCTTTTTAAAACTGTCTGCTTATCCAGCAGTTGCGTATCAGCAGCACGCTAATGAAGCGTTTTATGAGCAGACAAGAGCCAGTGTTGCATAGGAGACCCATGCAAACCGTGGGTTTCTCTTAGTAAAAGTTTGTTCTCAAGGGGGCTATTAATGCTTTCAACCCCCATCTCTCATTCATCGTCGTAGTGTAAAATAAAGCCTTCAGGTATACATACTGTGTTTTTCTTTTTCTTTTTTTCTTCTTTTTTCTGTTCATTAGCAACGAAGATGTTAAATTTTTTTAACTTTCTTTTTTTCTGGCTTTTTTTTTTGTTTTTTCTTCTTCTTTGCAATTCTTGTTGCATTCGTTCTTCTATCATTCTTCTCTTCTTCTTTGCATTTCTCTTCTTCTTCTTCTTCTTTGCTCTCCTCTTCTCCTTCTTCTTCTCTTCTTTGCATTTTCTTCTTTCTTCTTCAAATTCTTCTTTCTCCTTCAATTCTTCATTCTTCTCTTTCTTCTGCTTCTTTTCTTCTTTGTTCTTCTTCTTCTTTTTCTTCATTTTTCTTCTTGCTTTCTTCTTCTGCTTCTTTTCTTCTTTTTCTTCTTCTTTTGCATTCTTCTTCTTTTCTTCAAATTGTTCTTTCTTCTTAATTTCTCGCTCTTCTCTTTGTTCTTCTTCTTTTCTTCAAATTTTTCTTCTTCTTGAAATTCGTTCTTTCTCTTTCTTCTTCTTTCTTCTTCAAATTCTTCTTCTTTTTTTCTTTGAACGCTCATACAGCAACTATTGTTGTCTGTCATATGAACGAAAATGCGTTGTTTTGTCGTTAACCTTTACCTTATTACTTTCCTTTTTGATCTGTTGGACAGTAAGATCCTGGGTTTATGAGTCAAGATTGTTTTTCATTTTATACCACTTTAAGTCACAGCAGATTTCTCTGCATGAAATTCGACCTGCTCTCTCCGGGGAGACCGGGTCGCCACAAGAGCAGCGCCACCCACTATTTTTTTTCCTTTTCCTGTCTGCAACTGTATTTGTTTCCCTATCAGAGCGGCTCTTCTCTACAGAATTTTGTCAGGGACAACTATATTGTTGCCATGAGTTCTTTTACGTGGGCTAAATAATTATGTGTAACACACGGGACCTCGGTTTATTGTCTGATTCCAAAGACTAGCACCCAGACCACCACACATGGTTTAATGGATGGAGAGAAAAGTTTCTGGCCCAAGTGGGGATAGATCCACTGCACACTTCCGACCCGAACTTTTTGCTTTCTATGCAGGTGAGTACCTCTAGACCACCAATCCACTGTGCTTTACTAAGGAATAGCAACAGCAAAGACACTACTTTTTCTTTTGCTAGAAGGTTGGCCAGGCTAGATTAACCTGAGCTTGAATGAGTGGATGCAACCAATAGCGTATATTCAAAAGTGCTCCGCTAATGTTTGTTCAATAATTGTGTCAGTCTGACTATCTA
>CM054136.1:54178178-54190678 GCA_028751875.1 Rapana venosa
TGCATCTCAAATTTCAAATCATACTTGATGATATTATTTTGTCAGGAAAATGAACCAATACAATTTGGTTTTAACAATTTTTTATGCAGTAAATGACTACAAAAAACACAAGTTAATAATAGCACAGCAGGGGCAAACCATCAAGCCCTACTTTATTTTAGTCCCACCCTTGTGTCAAAGCTGTGACACTTTGTGTTTTGTCAATTAAAAGTGCGGCCCCAAGCCAACTGACAAATTTATATCACATAATTTTTACACATTGTGTCATCAAGCTAAGCAGATATATAACTATGAGAATCCCTATCTAGCTAACTGAATTTTTTTTAATAAAAAGTCAAGAGTACACATTTTTCTTTTCTACTACTTTTAAGAAAGTGGAAAATGAAGACGCAAATAAAACATACAATTATAAGAAACCGTTTAAGGGGAGAGAAAAACGTGTCAGGTCAAGAGGAGAGAATAACAGACAGCCAATGGTTTAGGCTCAAGATACAGCCAACTTCAATAATTAGCATAAGATTACATATAATCAGCCTTTTTATTCTTTTTTTCAAAAATAACGATTAGGGAGACCACAAAAAACACCCTACAATTTTAAGAACCAGTTATCTATCAGGAGAAAAAATGTTACATCAAGAAGGAGAGAGAATTATAGACTATGAATGGTCTAGGTCCAAGAGACAGCTAACAACAATAGATAACATAAGATTACATATCATAATCAGAGTAGCATCCCATCACAGGACTATTTCTGGACCATTCTGAGCACGTCAGTTTCATGGAAAGAAGGAATGAAAAAAGAAGCACTGCGTAAAAGCAAGAGAAAGGAAAGGGTAAGAAAAAGTGGAATGAAGGAGAGAAGAAAGTGGAGAAAAAAAGAGTACAAAGACAGAAGAAAAGAGAATGAGGTGAAAAACAACATCTGGATTTGTTGTTGATCCAACCCCTTGTCTTAGTTGAACAAGATTTATGATAAACCAAGAATTTGTAGTTTTGGGTGGACAATAATATAAACTTGCATTTATATACCTGGCAAACTGGCTAAAAATCTGACTGACTGACTGACTGACTAGCTGACTGACTGACTGACTGACTGACTAACTGAATGAATGAATGAATGAATTTATTTATTTAGTCATTCATTCATTTCATTTGATTTATTAATGAATTCAAAAAGAAATCATTAAAGAATAGTTTGCAATGAATAACTAAATGGAAAAAATTAACAGGTGACTAAGTAAATGAATAAATCAGTCGATAAATAATAGACGCATAAACTAATACACACACAAAAGCAAGCCAGTGAAATAAAACGTTTGCAAAACCTTAACTCAACAAGCATGGAGAAACGCAAGACAACGAATTGTTTTGTCTAATAGGCGTGACAAGTCGCCCACTAGGGTAATAGTCCATTTGCTTTCTCTGTCAAAACACATCATCCTGAAAACTGCTCTGAGGCCAGTGTTCTTTCGGCCGTGTAGCAAGACTTCTCTTGCCAGCCTCCCTTGAGTTCAAAGGCCCGTTCCTCCTTATTTTGCTGTCACTGCAACTGTCTGGAGATGACAATAATAATAATAATAATAATAATAATAATGTATGGAATTTATATAGCGCTGAATCTTGTAAAGCAACAAATCAAAGTGCTCAGATGGCATGTTCTTTTCTTAATGTATTTATTTATCATTTTATATCGAGGATAATGGAATAAGCACTCATGTGCTTTTTTTTACATCCAGTCCCCGTGTGTATGCGGTTTTGTAAATTTTGTCATCTGTTCCCACCGGTACACAATGGCCTACTCTTTCGAAAAGCGGAACAGGATTTAACATGTGCGCAAGATGTTCTGCATGCGTTCACACACGAGACCTCGGTTTATAGTCTCATCCGAAGGACTTTGACATTCAGTTTGATTTTTTTTGGTCAAACTGGGAAGAAAGGGCGAGGCTGGGAATCGAACCCAGAACCTCACGGTTTACTTGTTGGCAGGCAAACGTCTTAACCATCCTGCCACCTTCCTTCTTGATAGATGGTTTGAATAAGTTTGGGTTCTTTTTACTTTCAATCTGTTCAGTTACATGTCCAGATATGGTTTTAATTAGCTTGGGTTCTTCTCTAATTTTGCCTATGTTCTGTTAATTTTATTTCGTAGATTTGGTCTGCTGCGTACCATGTTCGTAATATCTGTTTGTTTAAACTATTGATTATTTGTCATTGGTTGCGTGGCTATGTAGGATTAGGTTGAATGCATGCGCTTTGATGTGTCTGCAAGATATAGCGCTACATAAGTTCCATTTATTATTATTATTATTATTAATTGTCCAGTTTGATTTCAAGTAGTTTGGGTTCTTCTTTACTTCGTGTACGCTGTTAATTTTTTTTGTTTGACTTTTCATGGGGGTTTCTATCTTTTCTTCTTTCTGTGGTAGGGTCTTGCGTGTCTGCATTTGTCTCTGTCTCCGCCTTCCTGTGTGTGTTTGATCTTTCCCTGTCTCTCTTCCTTTCTACCACTGTTTTTATCTATCTGTCTCTGTATCTCTTTCTATTTCTCTGTATGTCTCTGTATGTCTCCGTCTCTCTGCCTGTTCCTCTTTCTCCATCTCTCTCTCTCTCTCTCTCTCTCTCTCTCTCTCTCTCTCTCTCTCTCTCTCTCTCTCTCTCTCTCTCTCTCTCTCACACACACACACACACACACACACACACACACACACACACTCACTAGTCAAGCAGAAATCTATCATTTCAGGAAAAAAAAATGTCTAATAAACTGAGCAGGAGCACAATGAAGTGGGATTACTTATAGTGGCTCCTGGACTGCCTTGCACACAATAGGTGGCCTGAGTGCTGGACCCACTTCAGTGGTATATTGCGTGTACTCTACGTCAGGGATGATCGATAGATTATCATTATTGATCGACAGAATAGATGTGTAATTAGGGTGAATGGAGTGTTGTTGTGTGGAGCGAAATAGACTGGAGTGGAGGGGAAAGGAGTTTGGGACTTTCTGCACTGCGTACACAACCAAATGGTGTAAAATGTCGTATTGCATATTGAGCTTGTGTTCCATTTCATTCATTATTTTTATTATTATTATTATTGTTGTTGTTGTTATTATTATTATTATTATTATTATTATTATTATTATTGTTGTTGTTGTTGTTGTTGTCATTGTTGTTGTTATTATTATTATGTGTGGTATTTATATAGCGCTGAATCTTGTCAAGCAAACAAATCGAAGCACTTGCATTCAAATTATTTACACACATGCAACCTTCCACAAAAAATATTCGAATGAACATATATCAAATTTATGCTCACACACACATACATGCACATACTCACAAGAACACGCTGATTATACAATCAAATACGTATTTGTAAAGAAAGAAAATTATGTTTTAAGCTCTAGTGGAGTGGGATAATGAACGCTATTTCAAAAAACTATGGAGTACAAGAAGTGCTGTGTAGTTAAATGGACTTTACACTTTATTTCTTTGTATGTTTAATCTGAACAAGTACTGTTTTGTTGAGGTAAAGAATAAGAAAGCACCTAATAGTGGCTAGAACCTTCCTACTGAATAGGTAGTTTGGCAGCAAATAGAAAACGAATGCCTTTCTTCTTTTTATCCACTGTCTCTTCTTTTGTTTTTAACTCATGATTTTGGTTCATGATCTTTGTCTCCTCTTCCTTTTCCTCCTTCATCTTCTTATTCTTATTCTTATTCTTCTTCTCTTTCTTTTTTAAATTCAGTATTAAATTCTTCTTCAAATTATTCTCAAATTCTTCATCATCATCAAATTTGTCTTCAAATTCTTAACATTTTTCTTTTTCTTCAGATTCTTCTTGTTCTGCAAATTCTTCTTCAACTTCTACTGCTGCTGCTGCTGTGTTCCTCCTCTTCTTCCTCCTCCTCCTCCTCTTCCCCCTCCTTTTCTACTTCCTCTTCTTCTACCTCCTCCTCGATCTCTTCGTCATCTTTTTCTTTGCAATTTTCTTCTTCTTCTTCTTCTTCTTCTTTACAAATCTTCTTCTCCACCTTTGCAACTCTTCTTCGTGCTCTTCTTAGCATTCTTTGCAGCTTTTCATAGTTCTCCCTTTTCTTCTTCATCGTGGTGATCTACGTGTCCTGAAAGTAGATGTTCATAAACTATACACTCTAAATCTTCTGATGCCTCAGTGCTGCAGTTAGGAAGGAACGAGTGCCTCAAGTAGCTAGCTACTCGGTCAGTCAGCCTTCTGTGTTGGGACAAGTTGTTTACCCAAGGTAATGGTCCATCTGTTGGCCCTGTCAGGACACATTTTTCTGGAGCGCTGCTCTGGTTTCAGGGAGATACTAACCGTGTGGGACGTGCTCTCTTTTTTCCAGGTCCCTTTCCAGACTTCTTGAGAGGCTTTCGTTCACGTGTGATTTCTAAAAATGCGTTAAGATGTTTATTTACTTAGTTCTTTTTATTCGTGGTCGTTGTGTGCGTGAGAGTGCATACATGCGTCCGTGCATGCGTGCGTGTGTGTGTATGAGAGAGAGAGAAAGAGGGTGTGTGTGTGTGAGTGTTTGTGTGTGTTGTGTGTGTGTGTGTGTGTGTGTGTGTGTGTGTGTGTGTGTGTGTGTGTGTGTGTGTGTGTGTGTGTGTGTGTGTGTGTGTGTGTGTTTGTTTGTTTGTTTGTTTGTTGTGTGTCTCCCTGTCTTGCTGTTTTCCTCTATTCTGTATGTTTGTTTTTCTCTGTATCTCTGCATTTATGTGCCTTACTTCTTATATAGCTCTCTCAGACTTTCCCAAGCACTCTGTCTGTTTGTCTGTTTGTTTGTCTGGCTGTCTGTATCTGTCTGTGTCTCTGTGTCTGTGTCTCTCTCTATAGATATAAGTATATATATACATACATATATATACATATATATATATATATATATATATATTATAATATCATTATATATAATGTATATATAACTATATGATATACTGTTTGGACTGACCTATCTGGATTTGCATCGTTCTACATGTCAGGCTTACATTAGATGATCAAATGATGGATAGACTGTATTTTTCAAGTTTGATTAATCTTTCACTACTGCCTTTGAAATTTCGAACTGCCATTAATGACATAATGTCCTGCAAAAATACACTAGTTTAGTTTTATGGATGGGAATGAATGAATTTGTGACTGATTGAAGGACTGACTTACTGACTAACCGACAGACCCAATGAATGAATGAACGAACGAACGAACGAACGAACGAACGAACGAATGAATGAATGAATGAATGAATGAATGAATGAATGAATGAATGAATGAATGAATGAATGAATGAATGGATCACAGAATTCTTTAAAGAATAAGTAAAGAAAGAAAGAAAGAAAGAAAGAAAGAAAGAAAGAAAGTAAAGTAAAGTAAGAAAGAATACCAGCAGATGAAAATAACAGTCCAATAAACTCGCTCTAAAACCATATGACTACACAAGACATTTGAAAACTCACTCAAAACTCAAAACTCGAAACTCGACAAGTAAAGAGAAACACAAGAAACCCCCAATTGCCGACCACTTAAGGTTTTTATGACAAACTCCTCGCCAGGGTAGCACACAGTCCATAAATTTTTCTTTTCTCTGTGGAAAGACATCATCTTGACAACTGCTATGGGGTCTGTGTCCTGACACCCTGTAAGGAAGAAATCTTTTTTTTTTCCTTTTTCCCCGTTTCAGCCTTCCCTTTGGGTTCAAAGACCCATTTCTCCCTTCTTCCTTAACTCTTGTTATTTCGACTGTCTGGAAATACATCTGTAGTAGTTTTAGTGTTGGGGTTGGGTTTGGGGGGTTTGGTTTTGTGGGTGTTTTTTTGGCTTTGTTTGTGCACTGTGTGATGTCTTGAGATAAGCTAAATTATGTCATCTGATTTCGTGACTGAGTTTCTCTCTTTTTTCTGTCTTGAGATCTCTTTGCCCTTGCCTTCCTTTCTGTTTCTTTTTCTGTCTTAGCTATCTATATATTTGTCTCTCTGTATGTCTGTTATTCATGTTCTCTGTCTCTGTCTCTTTCTGTCTGTCTGTCTGTCTGTCTATCTGTGTGTGTATATCTCTCTCTCTCTCCCCTCCCCCACCCCCTGTGTGTGTACGTACGTGCGTGTGTATGTGTGTGTGTGTGTGTGTGTGTGGTGTGGGTGTGGTGTGTGTGTGTGAGAGAGAGAGAGAGAGAGTCTGTGTGTGTGTCTGTCTGTCTGTCTGTGACTGTCTCTGTCTGTCTGTTTCCGTCTCTGTCTGTGCCTGTCTGTGTCTGTGTGTGTTATTATAATAATTTATTTTTTTACATTGCCTAAATAGATAAATCAGCAAACCTAAACGTCAATAGTTACCACCACCACCCCAAAAAAAATGAAAATAAACCGAACGTTTTAAAAACTCTCAACCCAACAAGCAAAGAGAAACGCTAGGGACATCACCTATCCACTTTCGGTTTGCGTGACAATTTGTCTGCCAGGGTACACCGGTAAGGGTGTAAGGTTAAGCGGTGTACCAGGGTACACCGGTAAGTTTTTCACTGCCACAACACATCATCTTGAAAACTGTACTGGCGTCAGTGTCCTACTAACGGCGTGGAATGTCCTCTTTTGACCCATTCTCTTCTCTCTTTTTTTTCTTCATTACCTCTTTGAGGAGTCGTTGGGGGTAGTGCATTGACGGTTTTTTTTAAAGTCATGTCACTTGGGCAAGTTGAATCTTGTAGATTCAGAAGCAGGTCTCTTCAGAAAACAGGATGTTTTGCTGGGTTTCGTTTTGCTTCTATAACCCACTGAATTTATTTATTTATTCTTTTATATCGAGGATAATGAAATAAGCACTCTTGTGCTTTCTTACATCTAGTCCCCGTGTGTGTGTGGTTTTGTAAATTCTGTCATCTGTTCCCACTGGCACACAATGGCTTACTCTTACGAAAAGCGGAACAGGATTTAACGTGTGCGCAAGATGTTTTGCGATGTGAATGAGGTAAAGTAAAGGTAAAGGTGTCCTATAACCTATGTGGTCGTAGTGTGTGTGTGTGAGTGTGTGTGTGTGTGTGTGTGTGTTTGTGTGTGTGTGTGTCGTAGGCATCAGAGACCTCAACTTCTCAAGGGGCCAGCATCTTGAGGGCGGCGCCCATCTCCTCTCCCTCGCTGCTTTACCTTCCCTGACCCTAAAGAGGGCAGGTATCCATTTACAGCTGGGTGAACTGGGGAACTGTACTGAAACCAAGGCGCGCAAACGGTCACCCATCCAAGTGGTAACCACGCTCGATGCCGCTTAACCTTAGCTGGGGGGAAAAGCGAGTGCTCTAACCACTGAGCTATCCCGTCCCCTGACATGAATTACGGGATCTTTAATGTGTCTATCTTGTCTCCCGCATGCCCATTTACAGGTAGAGAGAATGAAGACATTAGCATGTCTGCACTTTGGGTTAAACACTGGAGATTATGTAAAACTTTCCTTTTCTTTTCATGTACCAGATGCTGCTGCCAAGATTCAAACCCCAACTTCATGGACAGACAGTGATGGAGGTCACAGCTCTCAATCCGCTTGGTTATACAGCATGCACCTTTCTTTCTTCAGACTCTCTTTGAGTTCAAAGACACTGGTTCTTCCTTACTTGCTGTCACTCCGTGCTGTCTGGATATAGTTTTCATTAGTTTTATATACAATTATATATATATATATATATATATATATATATATTATATATATATATATATACATATATATATAGAGAGAGAGAGACAGAGAGACAGACAGGCTGACAAACAGATAGAGACACAGACAGACAGGCAGAGAGACAGTGACAAAGAGAGAGAGGGGGGGTGTTTGTGTGTGTGTGTGTGTGTGTTTGTGTGTGTGTGTTTGTGTGTGTGTTTGTGTGTGTGTGTGTGTTTGTGTGTGTGTGTGTGTGTCTGTGTGTGTGTTTGTGTGTGTATGTGTGTGTCTGTGTGTATTAATGTGTGTGTGTGTCTGTGTCTGTGCGTATGTGTGTGTGTTTGAGTGTGTTTGTGTGTGTGTTTGTGTGTGTGTCTGTCTGTCTGTCTGTATCTGTGTGTGTGTGCGTGCGTGTGTGTGCATACGTGCGTGTGGGCATGCTTGCCTGCATACATGCGTGCGTGTATACATTCATGCGCGCCGCCCGTGTGTGTATGCTTCCATCCATACGTGCGACTGCATGTCTGTGCGCGCAAGCGCGTGTATATGCATGCGCGCGCGCGCACGACCAAGTAAAACCAGTCCACTTTTCTCCAAAAAAGCATTCCTGGGATGTTAACGTTGACAGATAAAAAGGAAGAAGACACCCCGTCTCTATTGCTGTCGCGGTGCCGTTAGAGGGTGTAATCATTATTTCTGTTCCTGGTTCCCGTCACTTCAAAGGTTCTCCCCCCACCAACCAACCCCTGCTGGGGTTTTTTTTTCCTTTGCTAGCTGTCGTGTCGCCTTTCCCTATGCCAGATGATGATAGCGTGGCGTGGTATGGTGTGGCGTGGCGTGGTATGGTGTGGTGTGGCGTGGCGTGGTATGGTGTGGTGTGGCGTGGCGTGATATGGTGTGGTGTGGCGTGGCGTGATATGGTGTGGTGTGGCGTGGCGTGATATGGTGTGGTGTGGCGTGGCGTGATATGGTGTGGTGTGGCGTGGCGTGATATGGTGTGGTGTGGCGTGGCGTGATATGGTGTGGTGTGTGGCGTGGCGTGGTATGGTTGTGTGTTGTGGTGTGGCGTGGCGTGGTATGTGTTGGTGGTGGGGGCGTGGTATTGGTGTGGTGTGGCGTGGCGTGGTATGGTGTGGTGTGGCGTGGCGTGGCGTGGTGTGGTATAGTATGGTGTGGGTGGGCGTGTGCGTGGTTGGTGTGGTGTGGTGTGGCGTGGCGTGGCGTGGTGTGGTGTGGCGTGGTTATGGTGTGGCGTGGCGTGGTATGGTGCGGTGTGGTGTGGTGTGGCGTGGCGTGGTATGGTGTGGCGTGGCGTGGCGTGGTGTGGTGTGGTGTGGCGTGGCGTGGTATGGTGTGGCGTGGCGTGGCGTGGTGTGGTGTGGCGTGGCGTGGTATGGTATGGTGTGGTGTGATGTGGTGTGGCGTGGCGTGGCGTGGTGTGGTGTGGCGTGGCGTGGTATGGTGTGGTATGGTGTGGTGTGGCGTGGTATGGTGTGGCGTGGCGTGGTGTGGCGTGGTGTGGCGTGGTGTGGTGTGGTGTGGCGTGGTGTGGCGTGGCGTGGTATGGTGTGGTGTGGCGTGGCGTGGCATGGTGTGGTGTGGCGTGGCGTGGTATGGTGTGTGTGTGGCGTGGTATGGGTGGTGTGTGGCGTGGTGTGGCGTGGTGTGGTGTGGCGTGGTGTGGTGTGGTGTGGCGTGGCGTGGTGTGGCGTGGTGTGGTATGGTGTGGTGTGGTGTGGCGTGGTGTGGCGTGGTGTGGCGTGGTGTGGTGTGGTGTGGTGTGGTGTGGTGTGGTGTGGTGTGGGCGTGGCGTGGTGTGGCGTTAAGCAGCCTGCAAGAACATTGCACTGTTTGTCTGGGGTTTCTTTTTTCTAGAAGCGACCGTATTCTTGTTATTGTTTTTTTCTGAATGTGGATCCTTGGTGTGTGTGTAAGTGTGTGTGTATGTGTGTGTGTGTGTGGGTGAGAGAGAGAGTGGGGAGGGACAGACAGACAGAGAGACAGAGAGAGAGACAGAGACAGACAGACAGAGCATTTTTTTCTGAATGTGGACCCTTGGTTTGATAGGGGGAGAGAGACAGAGACAGACAGAGACAGAGACAGATAGCACAGAGACAGACAGACAGAGAGGGACAAACAGAAAGACAGAGAGATACAGAGAGAGAAAGAAAGAGAACGAGGAAGATAAAGGAGGGGATAGAGAGAGGGGGGTGGGGGGGGGGAGAGGAAGAGAGAGCAAGAGAGACAGACAGACAAACAAACAGAAAGACTGGCAACAGATTGACACAGTGAGAGAAGGGAGGGAGGGAGACAGACAGACAGACAGACAGACTGACTGACTGACTGACTGACTGACTGACTGACTGACTGACTGACTGACTGACTGACAGACAGACAGACAGCCAAGTACAGAGGGAGATAAAGAAAGAGAGACAGACAGACAGACAGAGAGACACAAAGAAAGAGACAGAGAGAGAAAGAGAGAGAAGCAGAGAGAAAAAGAAAATTAAATCAAATCAAATCAAGGTATTTTATTTCGTGGATAATGAATACGTACCTATATGCTGTTTTACATCCAATCCCCGCCCTTATCAGGGCAAGAGAGAGAGAGGGAGAGAGAAAGGGAGAGAGAGAGGGGAGAGAGAGGGAGAGAGACAGAGAGAGAGCTCTGAACTCTGAGAGAGAGACAGAGACAGACAGAGAGAGAACTTTGTATTCTCATGTATTCTTTTATTTCATGTATTCTTATATTTCGAGGATAATGAAAAAAGCACTCATATGCCTTTTTACACCCAATCCCCGTGTGTATGCTGTTGTGTAAATTTTGTCATCTGTTCCCTCCGGCACACAATGGCCTACTCTTCCGAAAAGCGGAACAGGTTTTAACGTGTGCGTCTCTAAAGTAGAGAGAGGGGTGGGGGAGACAGAGATACAGAGACAGAGACAGAGAGTTCACATCATCAATGAAGGGAACAAAAGAAAAAACCTTTCCGTTCAAAGCAGTAACAAATACAAAAAAAGCAAAAAAAACGAAAGACAGATAAACATACAAACACAGATAGACAGACAGGAAGAAACGGGGGACAAAAAAGTATCAGTGTGCACTCAAAACAGACAAAAATAGACAGACACAGACGGAGACAAGAAGATAAATAAAATGGCACGCACGTACATGTTCAATCCATCTCACTCTACCGCAAACAAAAACAAACCCACCCAACCTCTCGTATCAGAACCGCTGCACTTAGCAAGACAGCACCTTTAAGTATTCGATACCTCGGCGTGGTAGATTAATCTCACGGCATTATAGCACCCTGTTTTTGTCATTTGATTGATAACAGCCTGACACTGATAGCTCCTTGTGGACAACTGCTAACACAGATTGCAGCCATGATTCCAAAAATGCCCCCAAGAGAGTTTAATACCAAAAACACACGAAGAAACAGAATGCCTTGAAAGAAAAGATAAAAGGTAAAAGTGTTTTTAGAACATGTGGCTATTATAGTTTTAGTTTTATCACCAAAGAAGGGTGGGTTTTCTTAGGATGCTGAGGTGTCGTGTTCTGACATTTTCTAGAAGATGACAATGTGTGTTAAGACGCCGTCTAATATAGACCGAGTCATATGGGTGTGTCGTGGTATCTTCACGTTGTTGTTGCTGTTATTGTTTTGTTGTAATTGTTGTTGTTGTTGTTAGCTTTACCTCTCCGTTTTCTTTAACTGGCTTGATTTTATTTATTTCTGAAAGAAAAGAGGCATTAGTTTACAAGAAAGATTGTATAAATGTTGAACTCTCTCTCTCTCTCCTCCTCTTCTCTCTCTCTCTCTCTCTCTCTCTCTCTCTCATCTCTCTCCCACACTCCACACACACACACACACACACACACACACACACACACACACACACAACACACACACACATTTTTCCTGATCCCTTAAGAGTTAAACCCATTAGTTTTGCAGTTAAACCCAAAGGACTTCCTAGAAAAATATACCAGAAGATTTTATAGCTATTTATGATGCATCATCAATTACAATCTTTTGCATCAGTGCATGCACGCGGCAGCAGATGGATAGGCAGACCATATTCTTATTGGCGCGGTCTGTGTTTTCTTATTCCTGGCAAATCTGTTTCCCGGGCCTGCATATTAGGATTTTTGTTTGCTGTAAAAAGGGAAGGGTAGTGCATTCCTTATCTACAATCTCTCTGTCTGTCTCGCATCGTCCCTATGCGCCTGGTGCACATGGGACTGTGCCAGCAAGTGCAGCATTTTGTTATTTGGAATATGCGTCTCTGTTTGAGATTTTCCTGGAAGGAACTTCGGACGATAGAGTCTTGTTGCTGTTTTGCTGGTATTGTTGTTGCTGCTGTTGATTTTAGCTCTGTAGCCTTATAGCATTAACATTTTTGTTTATTCAGAGAAAGTGTATTGACAATATTCATAGTCAGATTTATTTCAGATATAATCTCTCTCTCTCTCTCTCTCTCTCTCCTCTCTCTCTCTCTCTCTCTCTCTCTCTCTCTCTCTCTCTCTCTCTCTCCTCTCTCTCTCTCTCTCTCTCTCCTCTCTCTCTCTCTCTCTCTCTCTCTCTCTCTCTCTCTCTCTCTCTCTTAATTATGGTGGATAATGTTCACACTGTTTCAAACATTAACATGAATTCTCGATTCTTTAATGTGCATATTATTTGATCGTTCGCATTCATTCATTCGGGATGTATGCACATTGATATATATCCATTCATACATTGGCTATGTTCCTCCACGACTGTTTTTCCCATCATTTACCAATTGGTCAAGTGGGTAAGTAATTGTATCTCTTCTGAGATCCAAGTGAACGCCAACTTTTTTT
>CM054136.1:54198178-54203178 GCA_028751875.1 Rapana venosa
TACATCCAGTCCCCGTGTGTATGCGGTTTTGTAAATTTTGTCATCTGTTCCCACCGGCACACAATGGCCTACTCTTACGAAAAGCGGAACAGGACTTAACGTGTGCGCAAGATGTTCTGCGTGCGTTCGCACACGGGGCCTCGGTTTATAGTCTCATCCAAAGGTTTTTTAGGGAGAGTGGAGTCTGCATTGATGTTAACTCCAGGGGAAAATATCCCCTTGAACGGGAATCAAACCCGGGTCGTCAGATTGCGAACGCAATGTTCTAACCACTAGGCTATCCATTTGAAGTAGATAGGTAGCGTGTGAACAACTATTAGATCAAGCAAATGTGAGGAGATGGTCAAGTCAAGTCAAGTCAAATTTCCATTCCCAGATGGTACATTGAAAGAGGGAGGAGTGTAGTTTTAAAAAAGCTGGTGCTTTGATAAAGGAGGTTAGAAGTTTGTTTCAAGAAAAATTTCAGAATATCAATCCTACTTGCAAAGATTGCATACTCGGGTGGAAAAAACCAACAAAGATGTCTATCGGTAGCCCTTTCAGATCATTGAAATTGCTCTCACGAAATGATTGATAATAACTTTTGCACCGGTCTGGAAAACACAGAGTTGGCAAAGGAAATTGTGCGAAGATTGCAACTGTCGATTTTCCCTGTGTCAAAAAGGCTAACGTGAGGGAGAGATTGTTTGTTCGCTTTTAGTGGTTTTTGTTGTTTTGTTTTATTTTTTTTTTTTGTTTTATGGGGGCAGTGTTTTTTTTTGTTTTTGTTTTGTGGCTCTTTGTAGTTCATATCTCATGACCTTGACAGAAAGCGTTTTCTTCCGGATTTTTTAAAAATCTCTTCTTCTCTCTCTCTCTCTCTCTCTCTCTCTCTCTCTCTCTCTCTCTCTCTCTCTCTCTCTCTCCTCTCTCTCTCTCTCTCCTCTCTCTCTTCTCTCACCTCTCTCTCTCCTCTCTCTCTCTCTTCTCTCCTCTCTCTCTCTCTCTCTCTCTCCGAGAAATTTTATGTGAAACTGGATTCAATATTGTATGGTTACAACAAGGTGTTGGTGACGTAAAAGCATTTTTGCATGTTTTGAAGCGGAGATTAATCGATTGTTTACCCAAGAGTGGTATGGAACCATAAGAGATAAAGAGAGATATGAAAACTATCGATCATTTAAAACTATTTTTGAAAAAGAAAACTACATTAACTCAATAGATACATATTGTTTTCGAGTTGCTATTACACAAGCTAGGTTGAGTGTTTTACCTCTTAATAACAATGTTTGTAGATACAGTGCAAATGAGCAAGAAAAACTTTGTCCGTTTTGTAAAACAAAATTAGAAAGCGAAGCCCATTTTCTGTTTGAATGCTCAATGTACTCCGATTTAAGGGATAAGTTTCTAACTGAATGTATTGATGTACCAATATCAGAGCTACTCGGAACATCAAATGGAGAACACAGTCATTATTTATCCAGATACATATTCCATTCCATGAATAGAAGGAAGAAATTGTGTCATAATGTGACTTAATTGATACGTGTGTCAAATAAGATATGTCTCTACAAATACTATTTTTATCAATCTGAATTTAAATATTACATTTTGATTTATACCGATTTTGATATATATTGTGTTATAAATATTTACGCAGTCAAATAGCATTGTTTATCTAGTTCATAGTACAAGACTTGATCACTGTAGTCATGATTCACTTTAATCGGTTGTTGGTTTGTTTGTTTTCTTTTCTTCCATATACTATGGTATTGTATATACCAGTATGTTGATTCCCCTCCTTCCCCCAAAGTCCGTGCATTGTGGCCTAAGGCCAATGTACATATTAAACACGTTCAGCGTTCAGCGTTCAGCGTTCAGCGTTCTCTCTCTCTCTCTCTCTCTCTCTCTCTCTCTCTCTCGCTCTCTCTCTCTCTCTCTCTCTCTCTCTCTCTCTCTCTCTCTCTCTCTCTCTCTCTCTCTCTCTCTCTCTAACATATTCATACTTTCGATTTTCAATATTATTTTGGACTTGTTGACTGTACTTGAGCTCCAGTGAATCTCCTATTTTAATATCTTATTACCACGTGTAACAACTATGTGTACTATTCTACAGTATGAAGGTGTTCAATTTTATGATCTATAAGTTTGGCTCTCTCTCTCTCTCTCTCTCTCTCTCTCTCTCTCTCTCTCTCTCTCTCTCTCTCCTCTCTCTCTCTCTCTCTCTCTCTCTCTCTCTCTCTGTGTTGTTATTGCTGTAGTTGTTACTTTGTTCTTTGTTGGTGATTTGTTTTGGGTTTTTCGCTTGTTAGTTTTTTGTTTTGGTGTGTGTGTGTGTGTGTGTGTGTGTGTGTGTGTGTGGTGTGTGTGTGTGTGTGTGTGTGTGTGTGTGTGTGTGTGTGTGTGTGTGTGTGAAGGGGGGAACGGTGCTGTTTTTTTCTTTTTTTTATTGTTGTTTTTTGTTTGTTTGTTTATTTGTTTGTTTTTTGGGTTATTTTTTTTCTCATTTGTTTGTTTGATGTTCTTGTTTTTTTTTTTTTGTTTGTTTATTTGGAAGGGTGTTTTTGTCTGCTTTTTTGTTGTTGTTGTTGTTTTTTGGTTTGTTTTTTTTCTTGTTTTTTTTTTCTTTTTTCTTTGTTTGTTTGTTTGTTTGTTTTTTGGGGGTTTTTTTCGTGTTTTTTTTTGGGGGGGGGTTCTGGGGTATGTTTTGTCTTTTGCTCGTCTGGGGTTGTTTGTTTGTTTGTTTTTGTTTGTTTGTTTGTTTGTTTGTTTTTTTTTCTTCTTCTCTCTTTTTCTTTAAAAAAAGTTTTTTCCCTTTGCTTCTTCTGCTTGAAAGTATGAGTACTGAGTGCATTTTTAAATGTGACCCCATGGGCGGGGACTGGATGTAAAAAAGAACATGAATACTTATTCATTATCCTGGAAAAAAAGAATTTGTTTCTAGTACTTACAATGTGTAGATGTTCTTTTTATGACTTTATTGGCTTTTTCCCCCTCTTTATTATGAGAGTGTATGGGTATTGCACTTATTTTATTACCATGACATTCAATTTGCATGAACATAATTAAAAAGTGTTTGTGTTGATCGTGTGCTATGTGAGTATTACATATTTAGTATTATCCCTGAAACACCCCCCCACACCCCCCACACCCCCACACACACACTCAAAACACACACACACACACACACACACACACACACACGCGCGCGCGCGCGCGCGCTCAAACACACACACACACACACACACACACATACTCACTCACTCACCCACCCATATTCTCTCCCTAAACGACTGTATAGTCTTTAATTTCTTCTTGGTTTGTTTCTTGTTTTTATTGTGTGGATATATGGGTATTAAATTTATTTCATTATCATGACATATAATTTGAAACGAGTATAATCTAAAATGAGTGTTGATGGGATCGCATACTGTTTTGGGATTTAGATATTGGATATTATCTCTGAAATACACACACACACACTCTCTGTCTCTGTCTCTCTCTCTCTCACCTTTTATCGTCCTGCTTATAGTCATAGTATATCCTGATGAAGGATTCATATTTTTATATTTTCAATACTTTATTGGACTTGCCTCTGTACTTAAGTTTTAATGAGTGCCCTATTTCAATATCTTATAATTATGTGTAACAAGTATGTGTACCATTTGACAATGTGTAGATGTTTATCTTTATGACTTATTAAGTTTGGTTGTGTTATTTTTCTTGGCTTTGTTGTTGCTCTTGTTCTTGTTGTTGTTGTTTGTCTGTTTTTTCTCTTTTTATCATCTTTTGTTGGTTTGGTTTTTCCTTCTCTTTCGTTTGTTTGTTTGTTTTGGTTAGGGTTTTTTTGGGGGTGGGGGTAGGGGTGGGGTATTCTTAGGATTTTCTTTTAATTGCTTGCTTTGGGGGGGGGGGGAGGGTTGTTGGGGGGGAGCTGTTTTGAAAAGGGTTATTTCCCCTTGTTTTTATTGCGAGACTGTATAAGTATTGGGTTATTATTATTAAGATGTATCCCTAACGGGCGGGGACTGGATGTAAAAAAGCACATGTGTGCTTATTCATTATCCTCGAAATAAAAGAATTTGTCATTTGTCATTGTCATTGTCTCTCTCTCTCTGTTCTGTTATCATGCGTAATTACCTCAAGGAACCTTTGCGTGAAAGCTCCACAACATGCAGACTCACACATGCATGCATGAACTGTTGCTTACTGATGCTAAGGCCTTGAGCCATTGTGGTATTTTATCCCTTCATTTATATCAATCCCAGTCTTTCACCATTAACCTCCAAATCTTTTCTTTTCTGAAATCTCCTGCTTCAATCTCACAGTGATTCCCAGGTGTGATAAGTGAGTGCACATTCTGGGAGATCCCCAGAGTGTTAAGCTGGGGAACGCACAACAACAACAACAACAACTCTCTCCTTTCCCTTTCTACAAACGGTACTTTCTGTTTTTTACCTGTTGGCATCAGCTTTTGATCTTTAACTACCTGAACAAAAAGTAAGGAAATGTAAAGGTGTTTCATAACCTATTCTGTCGTTTGGGAAGCAAGCTGTCAAAAACCTCGCCTTCTCTTGGGTCCAGCATCTTCAAGGTGATGCCCATCTTCTCTTCCTTGCTTCTTTACCTGCTCTTTCCTTAAGGAAGGTGGGTACCCGTTTACAGCTGGGTGAACTAGGGGACTATTTGGAAACAAAACGAGAGGTTTAAAAGAAAAACTCATTATATGACATTTGTAAATATGTTATTAACAACTCGCTTACTCATTCTCTTATTTTGATATTTCTCTTCACGCATACACAGAGGTTTTACAGAAGATTCAGTATTTAAAACTTATTGTGGGTATCCTGCAAATTAGTTTAATATCTTTCTCACCTTTCACTCGTATTGCGTTGTTTTTCCTGTATTGCTGCCCCTTGTTTTTCATTCTTCCACTAAAGCTCCGAATATCACACCCCCCAAAAAAGTGAAATATTTTGCGTATGCGACAAAATTTTACCCACCAGGAAGGTAGCGATATT
>CM054136.1:54205678-54218178 GCA_028751875.1 Rapana venosa
CCCCGTGGAGAGCGCGTCGCCACAAGAGCAGCGCCACCTATTATTTTTCTTTTCTTTTCTTGTCTGTAACTCTATTTGTTTCCCTATCAGAGTGGCTTTTTTCTACAGAATTTTGCCAGGGACAACTCTCTTGTTGCCGTGGGTGCTTTTTACGTTGCGCTAAATGATTATGTGTAACACACGGGACCTCGGTTTATCATCTCATCCCAAAGATTAGCACCCAGACCACGACTCATGGTCTAATGGATAGGGGAAAAGTGTCGAGCCCAAAACGGGGATCGAACCACCGCACACTTCCCACCCGGACTTTTCGCCTTCTAGGCAAGGCAAGTGCTTTACCTCTAGACCACGGTCTACCTTAGATTTTCCTGCCCCAGACAACGACAAACGAACAAGGAGCCTGCATGTCTGGACAGCAATCACTTGCAGCTGGCAGACTTCAAAAGGTCAAAACTGTGAAAGGATGGCAACGACGTTTCTGCTTCCACTAGTTGTTTTTTTTTGGAAACAAGCTTAGAATTCAGCATGGTGAGCAGGGGAGGTGCGGGGTTGGAAAGGGTGGACCTTCATGGCAAGTGCTTTTAAAGCAGAATGTATTTATGTGTGTGGTTGTGATGGAGTCTTTCTGATCAAAGTTATATTATTGTAAATTTCTGGCAGTATGTCTTGGGGTTTATATGAAATTCTGTTTGTTCTCTCTCTCTCTCACTCCCTCTCTCTCTCTCCCCCCTCTCTCTCTCTCTCTTTCTCTCTCTCTGTCTCTCTCCCTCTCTCTATCTCTCTCTCTCTCTATCTTCCAGTGAAATCTGGCATTATGGTGACGTGAAACTGAAAATTGTCAACACTTAGTGTCTTGGTGTTTTTCTGTCTACTCGGCTTTCATTTTCGTATACCATGTCTGATCTCGCTGACCGAGCAAAGAAAGGTGTATCAGCCATTATAAGAATGCTATGGTCCATTGGGGAACACTCGCCTAGTCTCTTTTTTAAGCTGTTTGATTGTCAGATTCAGCCCATCTTGACTTACGGCTCTGAGATCTGGGGTTTAGTACCTGATCAAAATATTGTGGAAAGAGTCCATTTGTCTGCTTTAAAAAGGTTTTTGGGGGTAAGCCCAAAGTCACCAAGACACGTTGTGTATGGAGAGACAGGCAGACATCCTTTACAGGTGAATACTTTCGTAAAGTGCATCAAATTTTGGTTACGAATTGTTCATATGGATACCAATAGATATCCACGAAAAGCTTACAATATGCTCTTATCTCTACAGGAACAAAACTATGTCACATGGGCATGTGGAGTTAGAAATGTTTTGTATAAATTTGGGTTCGGATTAGTCTTGGAAACACAAGGGGTGGGGGATACAGCAACATTTTTATCTGAATTCAAGCAACGACTTATAGACTGTTTCAAACAGGACTGGCTTTCTGCCTTAGGGAACCATGATTTCTATAACGTGTATAACAGTTACAAACAATCATTGGAACAAAGTGTATATTTAAGCTATATAAAAGCCTTTACTGTAAGAAGGGATTTGGCCCGACTGAGAATTGGAATGTCGTCTTTGAACTGTAGCTTTCTGCAATTTAACAATCGTACTAACACACAGACTTTGACATGCCCCTTTTGTGATGACGTACAAGAAACAGAAGTTCACTTTTTGCTTCAGTGCCCAAAGTACAATGATCTTAGAGCAGAACTGATTCCAAGTAAATATCACAGCCATCCATGTATGTTTAAATGTTCATTATTATTGTCTTCTGAAAACAGAACAATTGTGATGAAAGTTGCCACTTTTGTCCATAAAGCACTAAACATTAGAAAACAGAGCTTAATGTTGTAATTACGGAATATCGGGTTTCATTTAATGCTGTAATTGAAGAATGTCATGTTTTGTTTAGCGATGTGATTACATAACAACATGTTTTGTTTAATGTTGTAATTACGATATGTTATGTTCATCCTGCTTGTAAAGGGCCAAGGCCTATACATTAAATCATTCCGAGTTCCGAGTTCCGAGTTTCTCTCTCTATCTATCTCTCTCTCTCTCTCTTTCTCTCTCTCCCTCTCTCTCTCTCTCTCTCTCTCTCTCTCTCTCTCTTTCTCTGTCTCTCTCTCTCTCTCTCTCTCTCTCTCTCTCTCTGTGAAGACTTATGAATATTGAATTATTTGAGTTTTTGAAGTCTTGAAGTCTCTTTCTCTCTACCCCTCCCCATCTCTCTTTCTCTCTCAGTTCTTGGGCAGTTGGTTTGGGTTTTTTAAAACAGCATAAAACCGCGAGGTTTCACAACAATTTAAAACGGCCATGACATTGTTCCACTAGTGTTGTTCTTTACTTCTCAATATTTCATGTCATTAAGTGTCTTTTTTTTACATACTCTTCACGCTCTGCCAACATTAGACCTCTCTCAAAATGTTGGTTTTCTTCTACTTCCTTTTTTTTACATTCTTTTATCACCAGAACCATCATCAGCATCTCAAAAACCAAGGATGGTTCTACAATTGCCTCTGAATGCAATTGTCAATAACAGTGCACATGGCGTTTCTGTCTCTCTTGTCAAGTTATATCGTTTTCTTCTTGTGTACAGTCAAGTGGTGGACGGGACAGCTCAGTGGTCAGAGCACTCGCTTTCCCCCAGCTAAGGTTAAGCAGCATCGATCGTGGTTACCACTTGGATGGGTGACCGTTTGCGCGCCTTGGCTTCAGTTCAGTCCCCCAGTTCACCCAGCTGTGAGTAAGTACCTGCCTGTTTGGGGTCAGGGAAGGTCAAGCAGCGAGGGAGAGGAGATGGGCGCCGCGCTCAATATGCTGGCTCCTTGAGAAGTTGAGGTCTCTGATGCCTTGCTCCCGAACGACCTTATAGGTTATGGGACACCTTTACCTTTTTTACATTCTAGTAACACTCTTAACCTCCACAGACGCTGACCTGACACACAGAATACTCTCTAGTATTCACTCACCTTTTTTTTAAGCTAAGCTTTTGCACCTAGATGACATTTTGCTTGCAACAGATTTCAAAAGAACAAAAAGCTACTAAAGAAAAAGAGTCACAGAAGCGTTACAGTACAGCAGCTTCGACCAGTTTGGGGAAACAGGACCATGAATTATGGGGAACAGAGACCCAGTAATGGCAAGTGTCTCCCTACATGATTTATGCAAGGCTCTGGCTGAACTTCGGTGATCGAAGTCATGTCAACCCCCTGGCGTTATGTCTGAGCTTTGTCTTCTGATTTTTTTTGTTTGGATTTTTTTTAGTTTCTTTTTAGGGTGGGGGTGGATGATGGGTCAGTATATATAAAATCAAGTGCTGTCGGGATGGGAAGAGGTAGTGGAGTGGTTGTGTTATGTGTTTTAAAGGTAAGTTTTGTGGGAGTGAATCTTGTTTGTAATTTCTCTCTCTCTCTCTCTCTCTCTCTCTCTCTCTCTCTCTCTCTCTCTCTCTCTCTCTCTCTCTCTCTCCCTCTCCCTTTCTCCCTCCCTCCCTCCCCCTCTCTCTCTCTCTCTCTCTGTCTCTCTGTCTCTCTCATAAATCATTACTTGTTTGTGTATTTGCTTGGCCAATAATATGAATGAACCCATTGCTCGTCCCAAGCCCAACAAATGTATTGTGGCCCAAGGCCAATGTACATTAAATCATTTCAGAGTTCAGAGTTCGGAATTCTCTCTCTTTCTCTCACTCTCTCTCTCTCTCTCTCTCTCTCTCTCTCTCTCTCTCTCTCTCTCTCTCTCTCTCTCTCTCTCTCTCTCTCTCTCTCTCTCTCTCTCTCTCTCTCTCTCTCTCTCTCTCTCTCTCTCTCTCTCTCCTCTCTCTCTCTCTCTCTCTCTCTCTCTCTCTCTCTCTCTCTCTCTCTCTCTCTCTCTCTCTCTCTCTCTTCTCTCTGATTATTTAGCAGTTGTTCAAAAACGTGAATATTTTTACAACAAAATAAAAGTCACTGTATGCAACATGCACTGTCAGTGATTCAATGTCCATCATCAATCAACACAATTCGTTCAGGCTTTTTTTTCCATGCACCCACTTTATTTCTTTCACAAGTTAGATCTAAAACATTGTCAGAAGTTATCGGCCAGCATACATAGTGACCAAGTGCAAACTTCCCATAAATAAAAAAGGTAAAGGTATAGGAGTCCCATAACCTAAATGGTCGTAGGGGAGCGAGGCGTCAGAGACCTCGCTTCTCTAGGGCCAGCATGTTGAGGGCGGCGCCCATCTCCTCTCCCTCGCTGCTTTACCTTCCCTGACCCTAAAGAGGGCAGGTACCCATTTTACAGCTGGGTGAACTGGGGAAACTGTACTGAAGCCTAGGCGCGCAAACGGTCACCCATCCAAGTGGTAACCACGCTCGACGCTGCTTAACTTGGCTGGGGGAAAGCGAGTGCTCCGACCACCATCAAATAACTATCATCGAAAAGTAGCATTATTCCGTTGCTCTAAGAAGGAAACTTCCAAAATTTAAGAAATCCCCTTTTTCTCATGTCTGTATAAGCGTTTTTTGGGTCTCGGAGCAAACAAAGAAAACTTTTCCTTTTTGTCTGAAAATGTTTGAATGATTTTAGCTGTCAGAACAGAACCATGCCTCACACGATTTTTCCTGAAAGGGATAGAACAACAGATTTTTTTTTATCTCGCCCCCCTTTTCATTTTTGAAATGAAGTTATCCAGGGTAGAGAAAGGGAGACAAGATAAATGGCATATGTCATCTCCTTGGTGGGCTGTACCTCTGCTTTGTCTGGAGCGATGACCACGCTCCAATTCTTTTAGGCTGGACAGCTTGTCTGCCTGGTCCCTTATTAGCTTTATTTATGGCCGCCAAAAGAGGAGGAGGAGGAAGAAGAAGAAGAAGAGGAGGAGGAGGAGGAGGAGGAGGAGGAGGAGAGATGAACGTTTTTCTGAAGGCCAGTTGGGATTGGATATTGTTTGACCAAAGGAAAGGGGGTACTGATCGGGTGGGAGAGAGAAATGTAGGTTTATGGGGGTTTTCGGTTTGGGATAGGGTTTTTTTTTTTAAGAAATTGTGTCTTGCCTTGTATATCTGCTTGTCTGTCATTCTCTCTCTCTCTCTCTCTCTCTCTCTCTCTCTCTCTCTCTCTCTCTCTCTCTCTCTCTCTCCTCTCTCTCTCTCTCTCTCTCTCTCTGTTTCTCTTTCTATCTATCTATCTCTATCTATCTCTCTAGCGATCTGTCTCTGTGTCTGTCTGTCTGTCTTCCTCTCTCTCTCTCTCTGTTTCTCTTTCAATCTATCTATCTCTATTTATCTATCTCTCTAGTCATCTGTCTCTGTGTCTGTCTGTCTCTCTCTCTCTCAATCTCTCAAATCACAATCTGTTTCATCCTAGGCAAAGCGGATTTATGAAAAACCATTCTTGTCACACTCTGCTTACTAACCTAATAGAACAATGGCATGAAAATATTAACAATGATCTTTTGTCTGGGGTAGTATTTGTTGATTTTGCTAAGGCTTTTGACACCATTGACCATGATCTTCTAATAAAGAAACTTGTTTTGTATGGCTTATGTTCAGATTCAGTTAGACTTATATCCTCATTTCTTAAAAATAGACGGCAGGCAGTTCTTCAAGACTGTGCAATATCCTCCTTCATGCCAATAACATATGGTGTCCCCCAGGGATCAGTTCTTGGGCCAATTTTGTTTTCTATCTATATTAATGATCTTCCATTAAATATTTCATCGTCTTGTGAACTATTTGCAGATGATACGACTATTCATACTAAGGATAAAAAAGCAAATGTTATATGTAATATTCTACAGAAAGATATAGATAAACTAACTTCTTGGGCTGATCTGAACCACATGGCTCTTCATCCTAAAAAATCTAAGTTCATGATAGTCACAACGAGACAAAAAAGACAAAATATGAAGTCTATGTCAAGAAGTCTGAAAATTCATGATCAGATAGTAGAAGAGGTTAATAATCATAAATTACTTGGCCTTAATGTAGACAATAATCTTTCCTGGTCGAGCCATATTTCAATATTGTCAAAGAAATTATCCCAAAAGATATTTCAGCTCAATAGAATAAAGCATTTCCTTGATGAGCACACTCGAAAGTTGTTCTTTTATGGATACATACAACCAGATATTGATTATGCTTCAACATGTTGGGACCTGGCGAGTAAAAACTGCTTAAAACGACTTGAGAGTATTTACAGACGCTCCATGAAATTAATACTCCTTAAATCATCTTTGCAAAATGAAGATTACAAAAAACTCAATATTTTACCATTAAATCAGAAATGCCATTTCAATAAAGTCGTATTCATGTACAAGATTATGAATAATTTTACGCCATCCTATCTGTATGATAAATTTGTTATCAGAGTTATTCGAGGTAAAAGTATTCTATTTATTCCCCGCCCCATGATAGACTTATTCATGTCATCCTTGGTTTATTCAGGTAGTAAGCTATGGAACAATATCCCTGATTATCTTAAACAGAAGCCTAGTTTGTCTTCATTTAAGAAAGGATATCACAGACATCTTTTTGAAATGTTATGATTGGAATTTCATTTTTGTGTTCGAAATCCTTATCTCTAGTAGTCATTAGCACACAATTCATGTTTAATTATCTGTAGTAGTCATTAGCACACAATTCATGTTTAATGCGATTTCATTCTTCACGTCTCTTTGCTGTTGTTGTTTTGTTTTGTTTTTTGTCCTTTCCCTGTTGATCTATTTCTGTCCTCACACTGTCCATAACTCTGTAAGCAACTCCCCCCCACCCCCCCTCCCTCACTCTCTATATCCTTTGCTGTTTTGCCGCTGTCTGTATGTCCGTCTGCCTGTCTGTCTCTTTGTCTCTTTCTGTCTCTCTCTGTAATGTGGTTTCTGAGTCGGTGGTTGTGTGTGTGTGGTGGTGGGTTTTTTTTTTGGTGTTTTTTTTAAATACTTGTTTGTCTGTGTTTGTTTGTTTGTTTGCTTTTCTTTTCTTCGGTGGATCGGTGGTCTAGAGGTAACGCGCCTGTCTAGAAAGCGAAAAGTCCGGGTTCGTATCCCGTCTGGGCCCGAAACTTTTCCCCCATCCATTAGACCATGAGTGGTGGTCTGGGCGCTAGTCTTTCGGATGAGACGATAAACCGAGGTCCCGTGTGTTACAGAAAATTATGCAGCGCACGAAAAAGAACCCACGGCAACAAGAGAGTTGTCCCTGGCAAAATTCTTAGAAAAAAGCCACTCTGATAGGGAAAGAAATACAGTTGCAGACAACAACAACAAACAAAAAAAAGGGGTGGCACTGCTCTTGTGGCGACGTGCTCTCCCCGGGGAGAGCAGCCCGAATTTCACGCAGAGAAATCTCGTGACTTAAAGTGGTATAAATAAATAAAAAATAAATAAATTCTCCATTGTCTCCCTTGTATGACATTCATCGTCATTGTATCTAGTTCTCATTTATAGTGTTTGATTATAATAATCAATTTTGAATTTTCATTTTGGTGTCTTTAAAACTGTTGATAATGATTGTTTGCGGGTTTGTTTGGGGATTGGGGGTGGGGGTGTTGTTGGGTTTTTGTTTGTTTGGGTTTTTGTTTTGTTTTTTGGTGGTTTTTGATTGTTGTTGGTGGTGGTTTTGGTGTGTTTTTTTGTTGTTGTTTTTTTTTTATTGTGGTTGGTGGTGGTTTTGGTGTGGGTTTGCTTTTGTTGTTTTTTTTGTTTGTTTGGTTTTTTTTGAGAGCATGGTGTAAAAAAGCCCTGAGCTTATCCATTTACTCTCAATAAAAAGTTCAAGTTCGAGTTCGAGTTCGAGTTCTCTCTCTCTCTCTCTCTCTCTCTCTCTCTCTCTCTCTCTCTCTCTCTCTCTCTCTCTCGATCGATCGATCGATCTATCTCTCTATCTATTCATCTGTCTCTGTGTCTGTCTGTCTCTGTCTCTCTCTCTCAATCTATCTCTCTCTCAATCTCTCTCTCTCTCTCTCTCTCTCTCTCTCTCTCTCTCTCATTATTTCATTACTCATCTGTTATTTGTTTTCAACTAGGAGAACAAAATTTAATCTGCAAACATATTGACCAAAAATGGACTCGATTTTTGTTACGCATGAGAGTCAATGACTAAACAATTTCTGTAAACAGAACAACAAACAAAATATATGTGGACGTGCTACATGCATGCCCTCGCATACACATGTACAAGCAGATACGTATGCCTAAGCATGAGCGCACACACAAAACATGAACACACACACGCGCTCGCGCGCGCGCACACACACACACACACACACGCACAGAGAATATGCACACATACACACATACGCGCGCACTCACACACGCATACATACATACATGCATACATACATACATACATACATACATGCATGCATGCATACATGCATATACATACATACATACATACATACATACATACATACATACATACATACATACATACATACATCTGCATGTATGCATGCATGCATACATACATACATACAAACTTACATACTTACATACATACATACATACATACATACATACAAACAAACATCATACATACATACATACATACATGCATACATACATACATACATACATACATACATACATACATACATACATACATACATACATACATACATACATACATGCATGCATGCATGCATGCATGCATGCATGGTTGAGGGCATAAGAGTATATCTACATACATATCCGCCTGCATGCATGTGTGCGTTTATGTCTACTTAACATCTCGTCTGATATCACTTACAGTGAAAAGATGTTAAATCAAAAGAAACAAACAAACAAACATCTCGTCTGGCTGCGGTGAAGGAGGGGGTGGAGGATGGTGATGGTGGAGGGGGCTTCTGAAGGGAGAGAGAGAAGAGGGGGGTGGGGGGGGGAGGAGAAATCGTTTTTGCACGTGCACGTAATTATTGGCTCCACATATATAAGATCCACAGCAACTTGTCGCTTGGTGGTCTAGAGGCTACGAGACAGCTGCCTGCAAAGCGAGAAGTTTCGGGTTTGATCCCCGTTATGAACCCAACCATTTCCTTCATCCATTAGACTTTCCATTATCCCCGAAGTCGGAATGTGGCTACCTTAATCGTGGGTTTAAAACGGTCGCATACGCAAAATCTTACCATTGGTGAGCCTCGAACCTCTAGTCGAGGAACGAAAAACAAAAATGGATTTTAAATGGTGGTCCGGGCGCTAGTCTTTTAGAGCAAATAATAAACAGAGGGTTCGTGTGCGATATACATTAAGCACACGTAAAAGAACCCACGGCAACACGAGAGTTATCTCTGGCAAAATTATGTAAAACAGAAAAAAGTTAATTGTATAGGGAAATATAATTATACACTTGTGAAGGAGTATGGGGTATATTCTGACTTGGAGGTTGTTGTTTTCTAAGTGTTTGTTAAGAATAGCTGTAAGCGGTTTGTTGTTTGTTGACTTTTTTCGTTGTTGGTTTTTTTGGCTGACACGGCCATTGAGTCACAATTTTGGCCCAGGCTGAAAGCTTTGTCAGTTATTTCTGTAAGGTGACTGCTAAATTCTACTTTCAAATGTTGTCAAGCTTTAACATATTATTCTGTGGAGATTGCCTTCAGCAATGACAAGCTATACTCTCCTCCAAAACGATTTTTTTTGGAGCATTCGCTGTTGTTTGCCATAGCTTTCATGCAGGTTTGTTGATGCTCGTACGCTATTCTGCTTTCGTTTACTGGCAATCATCCGGGTTCATCTGTGTGATATTTTTTTGTTCTGGTTATACAATGTATGGTATATAACTCCACAGTATTTTTTAATTATTATAAAAGATTCTGCCGTTAAGGTGAACGGACAAGGAATCAAAGATTTATAATACTTTTCTGTCTGGATATTTTTTCTGAAACGAATCTGTAAGCCTCTTAGCTAGGCCTTTGAACTGAGAGGGAAGGGGTTGAACATCTAACATTTCTGTCCCCTTTGTTTTTGTCTAGAACAAACGGGCGAAGGATCAGAACAAACAAGCGATGGTACCACATAGTCTAGTGGTTAGAACGTTTGCGCTCGCGATTTAACCGTCCAGGATCGAACCCGGGTTCGAGCCACCACTGAGATGTCTGTTCAAGGAGAGATTTTCCCTCTGGAGTTAACATCAGTACTGATTCCACTCCCCCAAAAACTCCTTCGGAGGAGACTAAAAACCAAGGCCCTGTGTGCGAATGCGCGCAGAACATCTTGCGCTTAGTTTAAAAGGCGTTCCGACTTTCGGAGGAGGACTTTGGTGCCTTTAATAAGGTAAGGTAAAGGAGTCCCATAACCTATAAAATCGTAGGGGAGCGAGGCGTCAGAGACCTCACTTCTCTAGGGCCAGCATATTGAGGGCGGCGCCCATCTCCTCTCCCTCGCTGCTTTACCTTCCCTGACCCTAAAGAGGGCAGGTACCCATTTACAGCTGGGTGAACTGGGGGAACTGTACTGAAGCCAAGGCGCGCAAACGGTCACCCATCCAACTGGTAACCACGCTCGACGCTGCTTAACTTGGCTGGGGGAAAGCGAGTGCTCCGACCACTGAGCTATCCCGTCCCCATAATTAATAACGGATGATAAAAAATGATAGATATTTAGTTACACGAAAGCACACTCGTGTGGTTTTTAGACATCATTATTTAAAGTCTAATTGCGTTGAGCCTCTGAGCTTAACCTGAGAAAGAAAAACAGTAAGACACAAAAAAATTGACAAAGAAAAAAGGGTCAAACAAACAAACACCCAACCACACGTGTTTGAAATAAGATTTTCAGCCCACTTTTTCTTTCTTTGAAACCAACAAAAGATCAGAAGCGAACTGGGGATGGAAAGTATTATACCTCCAACCACAAATTAATGGACATCTAGAGCTATGTTTGTTGTATCGAATGAAAGGATTTAGAAATTGGATTAATACCTTTTAAAAAATTAATAAATAATAATAATAATGATAATAATGATGATGATGGTGATGATGATGATGATGATTATGATGGTGGTGGTGATGGTGATGATGGCGATGGTGATGATGATGGTGATGATGATGATGATGATGATGATGATGATGATGATTATGATAGAGATGATGGTGATGATGGTGATGATGATGATGATGATAGTGATGATGATGATTATGATTATGATAGTAGTAGTAGTAGTAGTAGTAGTAGTAGTAGTAGTAGTAGTAGTAGTAGTAGTAGTAGTAGTAGTAGTAGTAGTAGTAGATAACACAGAGAACAAAAATGGCCCGAAGAAAATAAGTAATCATGCAGGCAGGGATATCACAAAGGAAAGAAGTTATCCAGTAGCGAGAACAGAGGCAACATAACTGCCAAATACCTTTTTGTTGGCTGGCTGGCTGGCTGGCTGGCTGGCTGTGTGATCTGCTTGATGAATAGGATCTACGTTCTTTTCTGCTTAAGATGTTTTATGACCATTACGTTATTAGATTTTTTGGTAGTGGCTTGTAACGAAAAGGTAGAATGAATTTTTTTTTTCTTTCGGGGAGGGTGGGAGAGAGAGAGAGAGAGAGAGAGAGAGAGAGAGAGAGAGAGAGAGAGAGAGAGAGAGAGAGAGAGAGAGAGAGATAACAACAACAACGATAACAAAATTTTATTGCCGTTAAGCTAATAAGCTTATACAGCAGCGAAGCGTTCCAGCACAACGCAATTACATGACATGGAAACCACGGCATTGGTCTTCAAAATGTACAGCCAATCACAAAACTCTTTATTGTCCAGATTTGTTACGACATTCCGAGCCTTTCTTGTGCCAAGTCTCTGCTACACACACTGTCAGCCAAGGTAAAACTGCAGGAGATCACGAAGAGTGGCTAAATCCTGTGAGGCTCGTGCTAAGGTTTCCCTGTGTAGTGTGTCCTGGATTCGCTTCCCTTTCCGCAAACTGGCGAGCATGACACGTTCCTCTTTTAACATGTTTTTGTCTTGCTGTTTAACAAACCAGTACACACACTCTGCATCAGTGTCTGATTTGCATGCGTATTGAATCACAATGTCATCAGACTCGCATGTCACAAAATCTTTACCATCTGAATGATGGAGGACAGATTTTCTGAAGTGTTTATTTCTGTGGCTGTCTCTCAGTCTTTTCTGGACAGATCTGTCAGTCAGAGTAGCAACATATCGTGTGACAATCCGTGTGTCAAATCCACCAACAATATTATCAATCCTCGATTGATAGTCCACATCAGGCTGCACAACACACACATCGGCACCACAGTCAGACACACCTGGGGGTTCCATATCAACCGATGATGGCAACACAACTAATGTTTTCTTGCTGCTATGGCGTGTATGTGTAGTTGGCATGTCTATTTCATGTGTATCTGCACATACTGCACGCAACTGTTCCACACCACTGTCGGGCAGACACAAGGCACTGAAGGCACAGTCACTGTCACACACAACACCTGCCTGCTTCTCTTTATGTTTTCTGGAACGCTCCTGGTCACAGCGAATTTGGGAGAAAGGTGGTTTTTTTCCTGTAGTATTGCACTTGCGTGTTGCGATTCAC
>CM054136.1:54223178-54238178 GCA_028751875.1 Rapana venosa
TGGTGCATTCTTTTGCATCTCCATGCTCCAAAAAGGATGCAAAATGCTTGTTTGCTAGTTTGTTTGTGGTTTCTTTCTTTTAGTCCATTTATCCGTTTGCAAACTCACCGATGCAGAACTTAACTCTTTAGCTAGCTGCCATGGTGCAGTGGTTGGCTGGCCCGATAGGTTCCTGACTGGAGGGTCACTGGTTCGAATCTCCTAAGATTCACGGTCATTTTTTCAGACTCCGGCAGACTCCTGCCCAGAGTAAGTTTTCTGTAGGCTTATCTGGAAGACTGGGACCACACAGTCGAGCTTCAGCCACTTTGCAGACTCGATTGTTAGAGTGTTGCTTAAATCATCTGACCAACAACACTGCAAGTGTTGTACCACTTGGGCCTGGTAGACGCTGGGATCTACTACAGCAAGAGTGCAGCCCTGTCAAGTAGTCTCAAATGTAAGTGCTCTTCGATAGCAGCTTTATCACATCCTCATTACCACCATTGATTATTAAGCGCTAAAACAAACTAGGTGTTTTTTCTTCTAACTCAGTGGCCCCAGTTGCTCTGGTCTCATGCTGAACTCAGTAGCGGTGTCCAGTGTATTTCTGTGCCTGTGATGAGTTAGAGTCCAAGTCTTCAGGATCAGAGGTTCACGAAAGCAGGTCGTTATGGGACGTTGTGGTGGTCACCAACCCAAATGGGTATCTTCCTCAGTGCGGCTCCACGACTCAGCTACTACTGTCCTCAGTAGGGAACTCAGGAGATGGTGTCCTGGGTATATTGGCTCTGAGCAGGCAACACTAAACACCGCCAAAGTACCAAAGAAACAGTGCAGGGCACATCTGGTTGGTGGCCCTACGACTGCCTACCATTGATAAGCTGCTTGTGGACTTCTGACCCTAAGGATGTAACATGATGAACCCATGTATGGCTATAGCAAAGAGATCGGAATGAGTGGCGTCGAAACAGCAAGACAAAAAGTCGTCATTGAAGATGGGGCAGCAAATAAGGTGACATAAAGATTTCATGTTAGTGAACTATTGTAACAATGTATGGCCTAAAAAATAGGTAGAAATGCTACACATGACGAAACAAGACATAAGAAAGCGACTTTTTATTAGTCATGCAGAACAGTTCAAAAAGTGTGCGAACTTGTAGCAAAATAAAGAGTATGATATTAACTACGTGAAGAAATGTGTACAACTGTATAGCATTGAGGAAAAAATACATGAAAATGTCATCTCATCTCATCTGCTCCTGTAGCCCCCTCTGGGGTCGTAGGGGCACTGCGGTGACGAACGTTGCACCAGTTGCCTCCATTTGCGGCGGTTGTGGGCAAGTGCCTGGGTTGTGGAGAAGCTACTGCAATAAAACCAAAATAAAATATGTGGCAATGGTAACAATGTATGGCAACTCAAAGTGAGCTATATATAGCAATAAAAGATTATACAATGTGTGAACGCGTAACGAAGTGTGAGAATTGAAAATAATATGTGACAGTTTGAGGTAAAAAATACGCATTTATTTTTGTAAGAATAACTTACACGAGTGCTGGCACCATCAGTAATCAATCAAAACATTAGGAAGAATTGTTCTTAGAATGAAATTACTTACCAACTTTTTTTACAACATCATTCACAAAGCGCATGTTTACATAAAGTAAATAAAAACATACTTGTTGGCATGTATATGTGTAATTTACACGGACACTTCTGCACACACATGAGCTCTCCCTCTTTCTCTCTCTCTCTCTCTCTCTCTCTCTCTCTCTCTCTCTCTCTCTCTCTCTCTCTCTCTCCTCTCTCTCTCTCTCTCTCTCTCTCTCTCTCTCTCTCTAACTGCAAATGTGTGTAAAAACATCTTTAGCCCTGACCAACACGCAAACAGTTATCAGAGTTGCCTCTCTTTTATCGGTGATGTCGGTGCTTGATCATTTATTATGAACACAAGGGAAGAAAATGGAGCATTGCTGCAGACCCCAAGAAAATAACCGTGACTATCTAAGTGTCCCATCTGTGTCAGACACCATCTCTCTTTGTGACTGTTTAAGTGCGAGTGCTACTGTGTGTGTTATGTGTGAGTGATGGAGTGTGTGTGTTGGGGGATGCCTGTGTGTGTGTTCAATGTGTGCGTGCGTGCGTGTATGTGTGTGTGTGTGTGTGTATTTATGTGTGTGTGTTTTGTGCATACGAGTGCGTTTGTGTGTTTGTGTGTGTGTGTGTGTGTGTGTGTGTGTGTGTGTGTGTGTGTGTGTGTGTGTGTGTGTGTGTGTGTGTGTGTGTGTGTGTGTGTGTGTGTGTGTGTTTGTGCGCGCGCGCGCGCGCACGTCAATGTTTGTACGTATTTGGGCAATTAAGTTGTGTGTCTAAACGATGATATGAAATGCTTAGTCGCTTAATCATCATTTCTGCCCATTTGTAGTCATGATCTTTGTGTTGAAGAAAAATGCATAAGGAAGTGAACGTGCACACTATTTTTCAATGTTGTATCACACTTAGAAACTCATAAAAAGCGAAAAAAACTATCACCGGTAGTGTACGTGTGGCTAAACCTTTGTCAAGAAAAATCTTAACCATCCAGCATTATTTTTGCTCCTCGGCGAGAGCTCTGAGATTCCCCAATGGTGAGATTTTGCATATGCGACCGTTATTGCCCACCGTGAAGGTAGCCGCATTCCGACTTCCAGGTTGTATGCTAGATATGTTCGTGTTTCCATAACCCACCGAAAGCTGACATGAATAACGAGATCTTTTACGTGCATATTTGATCTTCTGTATGTGTAGACACACAGAGGGAGTTAAGACACCGGCAGGTCTGCACTTCAAGTTGACCTGGCAAATAGTGAAAATCCCCACGTTTGATTCACCAGATCCCGACAAGATTCGAAACCACGACTTCATGGAACCTTGGGAGTCGAAACGTCTTGACCACTTGACTATATCGTCCGTCAACCATGCAGTCTTTCTTCTTAGTGAAACGCAACCATGCAGTATAATACCTTATCCATTATTCGGTGTCTGCTCATAGCTGTTTACTTCTTTGTTCCTTCTGTTGTCTAAGAAGGACTGCATGATCCTGTGAATCTGCCCTTAGTTTTATCCCTACATTTATATCTAGTTCCTATCTTTCTGGCTGTAATCCTTAACTAAATCGGCTCATTTGAAAATTGCTTCTCTTACAGGATTTTACTTCATGCCTAGTGCGCTGTCTTATTTCCAAGATATATCCATCTGCAACATTGCTTTTTCTATTTTTTCCATAACAATATTCATTTTCTTCTAGTCTAGCCTCGAAATCTATATACACCCTGGGTTGGTTTTGATTTATCTACCACTGCTGGTTTGTATACTTTGTGGCTGTGTGTACAAAACCAATGTTGTGCTTTGTTTGGCAAACACTGCAGAAGATAACAGTTATGTTAAAGACTTATTACACTCAAGTATCATTTACGACCTTTTTTTTATCCAAAATCAAGCTTACAGTCGTCGTCATCAACAGTTGTTGCTTTCATTCGCCACTTTCTTGTAACTAGCTCTGATTTAAGGCGTTTAAGTTTGTAAAAAGATTTCATGAAAAAAAAATCGAAGTAGTTTGTTCAATTTATTGATTAGTCTTTACTTGTAATTGACTTTCAATCGGACCATTTAAAGCCAGCTCTATAAGAAGCAAATATGTAAACAAAATCTCTCAATATCTCTCTCTCTCTCATCCTCTCTCTCTCATCTCTCTCTCATCTCTCTCATCTCTCTCTTCTCTCTCTCTCTCTCTCCGTCCATCCATCCAACCATACCACAACCAATTTGTAAGGATAATCAAAAGGTTTCCAATTTCACCACCATCGGTCCTCAAGAGCATTCACAGTCATTCTGTCTCTGCTGAACCAAGTTTGGAAGCCCTGCATAGAGAACGACAAAGCCCTGCAATCTAATTGAAAATGCCAGTAACCACGTTACTCTGAATAGGAAATCCTACATACAGCGTTCATCCAATGGAATCAGGTCACAGGTCATGTTGGGTAATGGAGAGACCAAATGGAGTGAATAATTTCGTGGACGAGGTTTTTACTCTATCCACGAAATAGTCAGGAAAGATTTCCTGCCACTTACACAGTTGGTTTGTGTTGACGAGAGGGGTTTTGTTTGTTTTGTGGGGTGAGGTTGGGGAGGAGGGTTTGGACAGTCCCATAATATGGTGGAAATAATGTGTGAGATTTGTGAGAAGAATGTTGTGGGGAAAAAATAGGATTCCGTCATGGAAAAGGGATTCAGAAGTGGAAACCAACAAAAGTGTTGATGTGGGGTTTTTTTTACCCCCCCCCCCCATTGTGTGTGTATGTGCGTGCGCTGTGTGTGTGTGTGTGTGTTCGTGTGTGTGTGTGTGTGTGTGTGTGATGTATGTGTGTGTGTGTGGTGTTGTGTGTGTGTGTGTGTGTGTGTGTGTGTGTGTGTGTGTGTGTGTGTGTGGTGTGAGAAAAAAGAACAGATATGACTGGTGAGGACGTTAACAACAGGTCAATAGAAAAGAACACAAATAAACTTGAATATAAAAAGCAATTGGTCTACATGCATGAGTGTCTGGTTTATATGTATTATTATTATGTTTGTGTTGTTATTATTTTCTGTTATTTCAAGAATAACGACTGAACATTTATGCACTTGTTTACATTTTATTGCCTGTGCACATGAAGGTTTTTTTCAATTTTGTCATCTATTCCCACCGCCATACAAAAGCCTACTCTTCCGAAATTGGGTACAGGTTTTAAATTATGCGTAAGATGTTCTGCGTGCATTCGCACACAAAACTGCGGTTAAAGATTCATCCGAAGTACTATGGGGGGGAGTGGAGTTGGCAGTGATGCTAACTCCAGGGGAAAACTCCCCTCTCTGAGGTGGCTCCGACCTGGGATCAAACCTGGGTCGTCAGATAGGCAGTGCAATTCACTAACCACCAGACTGCTCCCTTTTTTTATTGTTCCTTGTATCGCAGGTTATGGTCTCTCATAAAGCATGCAACATCCCCATTATTACAAAAATGCAACTCATGTGCAGTATGTAGCATGTTGACATAGTGATTTTAGTAGTACGCATATCAAAGTTCCAATTATGTTGTGAGGATTCGCCAGACGATTCTGTCCCTGTACAGTGTTACGTCTGTCTGTCTAACTGTCTGTCTGTCTGGCTGGCTGGCTGGCTCTCTCTGTCTGCCTCTTTCTCTCTGTCTTTCTATCTGTCTGTATTTCGCGCAGGTGCGTGCACAAACACCCAGGAGTGTGATCTTTTTCTCTGAAGTTGGCTGTGTGTCATGATTTAGTTATGCATGTGGCAGGCTCTTTGCTCTGGTTGTCTGCATGCAAGCACCAAGAAGGATGCCAGGTGGTTGTTTTTTCACAAGTTTGCAAATAAGCGTGCAGCCTCCCAGCTTGGACTTGTTCTTTCTTTTTCTCCCTTACCATTCACTCATTACTATTTGTCTTCAGGCCGGCTCACCATGGGCTGCTTCTCTTGCAGGGATCATGCATTCCAGAGTTTGATTGTTTGTTATGAAGATAAAGACGAAAACGAGACTTTGCAATAGGCTAAAAAAAAAAAAATAAGTAACGATGAATATCCACCAGTCCCAGCTCTGTCAGGCACTGTTTATATTTTGACTGTTAGGTTTCAGAGAGAGGTGCGTTTGTGTGTGTGTATTGTTGTGTGTGTGTGTGTGTGTGTGTGTGTGTGTTGTGTGTGTGTGGTGTGTGTGTTGTGTGTGTGTGTGTGTGTGTGTGTGTGTGGTTGTGGTGTGTGTGTGTGTGTGTGTTGTGTGTGTGTGTGTTGTGTGTGTGGTGTGTGTGTGTGTTGTGTGTGTGTGTGTGTGTGTGTGGTGTGTGTGCGTGGTGGGTGGGTTGGTGTGGTGTTGTGGTGTGTGCGTCTGTGTGTGTGTGTTGTGTGAGTGTCTGTGTGTGCTGGTGTGTATGTCTATGTGTGTGTCCTGTGTCTTTGTGTGTGTCTGTGTGTGAGTCTGTGTGTGTTTTAGTGTTTGTGTGTGTGTGTCTGTGTTTGTGCGCATGATTATGTATGTATGGATGGGATGTAGGTATGCACACTATTTTCAAATTCACGCCAAATACAACACCACTTGCATGATTAAAAAAACATTCTACATCAACCTGAGACTGCTAACGCAAAAGGTTAAAAGCTTTCTTTCTTCCTACATACTCTCTGAAAATGGAAGCGCAAGACCTCTGTAATCCTTCTGCAGCTGCGTAGAGGTCCATAACTTCTCTCTAACTCTGGCAAGTGTGGTATCTGGAACAGTTCAGAAACATCTTTCTTCAGACCTTTCTCTCACAGACTGCGACAAAAAATTCTCATCTTTGATCAAAACTCAAAAGCTATTGTTCTCTGCTTGCTGATTTTTTTTATAAAAACTGCGTTTGGTCAAAAACTTTGATAAATTAAAAAACAAAAATACGCAGCAGAGTTCGATTGTTGGTTTTTTTAATTTGTGTGGATTTGTTTTTGTGTGTTTGTGTTTTTATTTAGATGGTTGTCCAGCAAAAAACAAGTAGATAGAAATCATTCTCTCATACGTGTATCTATTTGGGGGGGTGGCATTTTAGTTTTCACTGACTACTGTAATAACATGAGCGTTTGGTTGGATGTTTGCTTGGGATTTTTTACTTATATCGCTGTGTGATTAATTTTTCTTCAGATCTTTGTCTTTTTGTTTGTCTTTATTTTTTTAATTTTTCTTTGGCTAAGGATTGGCTGTACAAAATTCATGATAAGTGCTTACTCCTTTCCATCAATAAAGATATTTATTCATTTATTCATTCATTTTTTATTCATTCATTTATTCATTCATTCATTCATTCATTCACTCATTCAGTTATTCTCTGTGTTGTGTGTGTGTGTGTTGTGTGTGTGTGTGTGTGTGTGTTGTGTGTGTGTGTGTGGTGTGTGTGTGTGTTTGTGTGTGTGTGTGTGCTGTGTGTTTTGTGTGTTGATCTCTCTCTCTCTCTCTCCTCTCTCTCTCTCTCTCTCTCTCTCTCCTCCCATCCTGCCAATTTGTAAGGATAATTAAAAGGTTTCCAATTTCGCCACCCTCAGTCCTCAAGAGCATTCAGTCATTCTGTCTCTGCTGAACCAAGTTGGAAGCCCCGCAAAGAGAACGATACAGCCCTGCAATCTAATTGAAAACGCCAGTAACCACGTTACTTCTGCGGAAAAAAGAAATCTTACAGCATCCATGTAATGGAATTAACTCGCCAGGTCCCAGAGGGTAATACAGAGACAAGCTGGTGAGAAATGGATCATGAAAAAACAAGATTATTTGGCCAATGGACAGCGAGCTGGTAAACCATGTCATGTCTCTCACTTGGTGTGTACTTTTCTGTTGAGTGGGTGGTACGATGTAAGGATTTTCTTTTTGCTTTACTTCCATTGTTGGTTTTTTTGTGCGGTGGTTTGTTCCTTCGTTAGGGCTCTGATGTTCATCAATGGTGAGATTTTTGCATATGCGACCATTTTTTGCCCACCATGAAGGTAGCTGCATTCCGACTTTGGGTATACTGTATAAATAGGACACCAGTGAGCATGGACCTTATGTTTATCAACTGTTGTTACTGGTATGCTATGGTATACCCTTCCAAAAGGTTGAACAGATTTTCATGAGTCTGCAGGATGTTCTGCATGTGCTAACACACAGGGCCTTTTGTTTATAGTCTCCTCTAAAGGCCACTTTGGGGAGTAGAGTTGGTACTGATGTTAACTCCAGAGGAAAAATCCCCTTAAACTGGTGTCTCAGTGGTGATCAGAACCCCAGTTTGAGCCTAGGCCATCAAACCATAAGCACAACGCTCTAACTACTATGCTATCCTGCCCTCCCACCCCACCCCCTTAGGGTGTAGTATGATGCATCTTTATTTCTATGAGGTGCATTGCTTTTTTTACGTTTTTTCTGCTTGGTTTAGTTTTTGCTTACCTTATTTTTTACTCAGATGGATAGCGTGATGAAAATAGCAAATGCATAGCTAATTCAATATACAATCTCAATATAAAAGCTTGGCTTTGAATTTTACACAAACAAACAAACACACACACACCCACCACACGCAAACATACACACACACACACAACACACACACACACACACACACACACAAAACACACACATACACACACACACACACACACACACACACATACACACACACACACACACACACACACATACTACTGCCAATTTGTAAGGATAATTAAAAGGTTTCCAATTTCGCCACCCTCAGTCCTCAAGAGCATTCACAGTCATTCCGTCTCTGCTGAACCAAGTTGGAAGCCCCGCATAGAGAACGATACAGCCCTGCAATCTAATTGAAAACGCCAGTAACCGCGTTACTTCTGCGGAAAAAAGAAATCTTACAACATCCATGTAATGGAATTAACTCGCCAGGTCCCAGAGGGTACTACAGAGACAAGCTGGTGAGAAATGGATCATGAAAAAACAAGGTTCTTTGGCCTATGGACAGTGAGCTGCTAAACCATGTCATGTCTCTCACTTGGTGTGTACTTTTCTGTTGAGTGGGTGGTACGATGTTAGGGAATTTCTTTTTGCTTTAGTTTCATCGTTGTTTTTTCTTTGTGGGGTGGTTTGTTCCTTCATTAGAGCTCTGATGTTCATCAATGGTGAGATTTTTGCATATGCGACCATTTTTTGCCCACCATGAAGGTAGCTGCATTCCGACTTTGGGGATACTGTATAAATAGGACACCAGTGAGAATGAGCTTATGTTTATCAACTGTTGTTGCTGGTATGCAATGGTATACTCTTCCGAAAGGTTGAACAGATTTTAATGTGTCTGCAGGATGTTCTGCATGTGCTAACACACAGGGCCTTGGTTTATAGTCTCATCTGAAGGCCCCTTTGGGGAGTAGAGTTGATACTGATGTTAACTCCAGAGGAAAAACCCCCTTGAACTGGTGTCTCAGTGGTGATCAGAACCCCAGTTTGATCCTAGGCCATCAAATCATAAGCACAACCCTCTAACTACTATGCTATCCTGCGCTCCCACCCCATCCCCTTAAGATGTAGTATGATGCAGCTTTATTTCTATGAGGTGCATTACTTTTTTTTGGACTTTTTTGTTATTGGTTTAGTTTTTGCTTACCTTATTTTTTAATCAGATGGATAGCATGATGAAAATAGCAAATGCACAGCTAATTCAATGTACAATCTCAATATAAAAGCTTGGCTTTGAATTTTACACAAACAAACACACACACCACCAACCACACGCAAACACACACACACACCACACACACACACACACACACACACACACACACACACACACACACACACACACACCCCACCACACCACACACACACACACACACCACACACACACACCACACACACACACACACACACACACACACACACACACACACACTATACTACTGCCAATTTGTAAGGATAATTAAAAGGTTTCCAATTTCGCCACCCTCAGTCCTCAAGAGCATTCACAGTCATTCCGTCTCTGCTGAACCAAGTTGGAAGCCCCGCATAGAGAACGATACAGCCCTGCAATCTAATTGAAATCGCCAGTAACCACGTTACTTCTGCGGAAAAAAGAAATCTTACAGCATCCATGTAATGGAATTAACTCGCCAGGTCCCAGAGGGTACTACAGAGACAAGCTGGTGAGAAATGGATCATGAAAAAACAAGGTTCTTCAGCCAATGGACAGCGAGCTGGTAAACCATGGCATGTCTCTCATTTGATGTGTACCTTTCTGTTGAGTGGGTGGTACGATGTTAGGGAATTTCTTTTTGCTTTAGTTTCATTGTTGGTTTTTTCTTTGTGGGGTGGTTTGTTCCTTCATTAGAGCTCTGATATTCATCAATGGTGACATTTTTGCATATGCGACCATTTTTTGCCCACCATGAAGGTATCTGCATTCCAACTTTGGGGATAATGTATAAATAGGACACCAGTGAGCATGAAGCTTATTTTTATCAACTGTTATTAATGGTATGCAATGGTATACTCTTCCAAAAGGTTGAACAGATTTTAATGTGTCTGCAGGATGTTCTGCATGTGCTAACACACAGGGCCTTGGTTTATAGTCTCATCTGAAGGCCCCTTTGGGGAGTAGAGTTGATACTGATGTTAACTCCAGAGGAAAAATCCCCTTGAACTGGTGTCTCAGTGGTGATCAGAACCCCAGTTTGAGCCTAGGCCATCAAACTATAAGCACAATGCTCTAACTACTTTACTATCCTGCCCTCCCACCCCATCCCCTTATGAGATGTAGTATGATGCAGCTTTATTTCTATGAGGTGCATTGCTTTTTTTGACGTTTTTTCCTCTTGGTTTAGTTTTTGCTTACCTTATTTTTTACTCAGATGGATAGCGTGATGAAAATAGCAAACGCACAGCTAATTCAATGTACAATCTCAATATAAAAGCTTGGCTTTGAATTTTACACAAACAAACAAACACACACACTTCCACCACATGCAAACATACACATACACACAACACACACACGCACGCACACACACACACACACACACACACACACACCCTATACTACTGCCAATTTGTAAGGATAATCAAAAGGTTTCCAATTTCGCCACCCTCAGTCCTCAAGAGCATTCACAGTCATTCTGTCTCTGCTGAACCAAGTTGGAAGCCCCACATAGAGAACGATACAGCCCTGCAATCTAATTGAAAACGCCAGTAACCACGTTACTTCTGCGGAAAAAAGAAATCTTACAGCATCCATGTAATGGAATTAACTCGCCAGGTCCCAGAGGGTAATACAGAGACAAGCTGGTGAGAAATGGATCATGAAAAACAAGGTTCTTTGGCCTATGGACAGCAAGCTGGTAAACCATGTCGTCTCTCTCACTTGGTGTGTACCTTTCTGTTGAGTGGGTGGTACGATGTTAGGGAATTTCTTTTTGCTTTAGTTTCATCGTTGTTTTTTCTTTGTGGGGTGGTTTGTTCCATCATTAGAGCTCTGATGTTCATCAATGGTGAGATTTTTGCATATTCGACCATTTTTTGCCCACCATGAAGGTAGCTGCATTCCGACTTTGGGTATACTGTATAAATAGGACACCAGTGAGCACGGAGCTTATGTTTATCAACTGTTGTTGCTGGTATGCAATGGTATACTCTTCCAAACAGTTGAACAGATTCTAATGAGTCTGCAGGATGTTCTGCATGTGCTAACACACAGGGCCTTGGTTTATAGTCTCATCTGAAGGCCCCCTCTGGCGAGTAGAGTTGATATTGATGTTAACTCCAGAGGAAAAGTCCCCTTGTACTGGTGTCTCAGTGGTGATCAGAACCCCAGTTTGAGCCGAGGCCATCAAATCATAAGCACAACACTCGAACTACTATGCAATCCCGCCCCCAGCCCATCCCCTTTAAGACGTAGTATGATGCAGCTTTATTTCTATGAGGTGCATTACTTTTTTTTGGACGTTTTTTGTTATTGGTTTAGTTTTTGCTTACCTTATTTTTTAATCAGATGGATAGCATGATGAAAATAGCAAATGCACAGCTAGCTCAATGTACAATCTCAATATAAAAGCTTGGCTTTGAATTTTACACAAACAAACACACACACCACCACCACACGCAAACACACACACACACCACACACACACACACACACACACACACACACACACACACCACACACACACACACACACACACACACACACACACACACACACACACTATACTACTGCCAATTTGTAAGGATAATTAAAAGGTTTCCAATTTCGCCACCCTCAGTCCTCAAGAGCATTCACAGTCATTCTGTCTCTGCTGAACCAAGTTGGAAGCCCCACATAGAGAACGATACAGCCCTGCAATCTAATTGAAAACGCCAGTAACCGCGTTACTTCTGCGGAAAAAAGGAATCTTACAGCATCCATGTAATGGAATTAACTCGCCAGGTCCCAGAGGGTACTACAGAGACAAGCTGGTGAGAAATGGATCATGAAAAAACAAGGTTCTTTGGCCTATGTACAGCAAGCTGGTAAACCATGTCGTGTCTCTCACTTGGTGTGTACTTTTCTGTTGAGTGGGTGGTACGATGTTAGGGGGTTTTGTTTGCTTTACTTTCATTGTTCTTTTTCTTTGTGGGGTTTGTTCCTTTGTTAGAGCTCTGATGTTCATCAGTGGTGAGATTTTTGCACATGCGACAATTTGTTTCCCACCATGAAGGTAGCTGCATTCCAACTTTGGGTATACTGTATAAATACGACACCAGTGAGCATGGAGCTTATTTATATCAACTGTTGTTGCTGGTATGCAATGGTATACTCTTCCAAAAGGTTGAACAGATTTTAATGTGTCTGCAGGATGTTCTGCATGTGCTAACACACAGGGCCTTGGTTTATAGTCTCATCTGAAGGCCCCTTTGGGGAGTAGAGTTGATACTGATGTTAACTCCAGAGGAAAAACCCCCTTGAACTGGTGTCTCAGTGGTGATCAGAACCCCAGTTTGAGCCTAGGCCATCAAACCATAAGCACAACGCTCTAACTACTATGCTATCCCGCCCCCATCCCATCCCCTTAAGATGTAGTATGATGCAGCTTTATTTCTATGAGGTGCATTGCTTTTTTTAACGTTTTTTCCTCTTGGTTTAGTTTTGCTTACCTTATTTTTTACTCAGATGGATAGTGTGATGAAAATAGCAAATGCACAGTTAATTCAATGTACAATCTCAATGTAAAAGCTTGGCTTTGAATTTTACACAAACAAGCACACCACCACCACACGCAAACATACACATACATACACAACACACACACACATACACACACAAACACACACACACACACACTATACTACTGCCAATTTGTAAGGATAATTAAAAGGTTTCCAATTTCGCCACCCTCAGTCCTCAAGAGCATTCACAGCCATTCCGTCTCTGCTGAACCAAGTTGGAAGCCCCGCATAGAGAACGATACAGCCCTGCAATCTAATTGAAAACGCCAGTAACCACGTTACTTCTCCGGAAAAAAGAAATCTTACAGCATCCATGTAATGGAATTAAGTCGCCAGGTCCCAGAGGGTAATACAGAGACAAGCTGGTGAGAAATGGATCATGAAAAAACAAGGTTCTTTGGCCTATGGACAGTGAGCTGCTAAACCATGTCATGTCTTTCCCTTGGTGTGTACTTTTCTGTAGAGGGGGTGGTACGATGTTAGGGATTTTCTTTTTGCTTTAGTTTCATCGTTGTTTTTTCTTTGTGGGGTGGTTTGTTCCTTCATTAGAGCTCTGATGTTCATCAATGGTGAGATTTTTGCATATGCAACCATTTTTTGCCCACCATGAAGGTAGCTGCATTCCGACTTTGGGTATACTGTATAAATACGACACCAGTGAGCACGGAGTTTATTTTTATCAACTGTCGTTGCTGGTATGCAATGGTATACTCTTCCAAAAGGTTGAACAGATTTTAATGTGTCTGCAGGATGTTCTGCATGTGCTAACACACAGGGCCTTGGTTTATAGTCTCATCTGAAGGCCCCCTCTGGGGAGTAGAGTTGATATTGATGTTAACTCCAGAGGAAAAGTCCCCTTGTACTGGTGTCTCAGGGGTGATCAGAACCCCAGTTTGAGCCGAGGCCATCAAATCATAAGCACAACGCTCGAACTACTATGCTATCCCGCCCCCAGCCCATCCCCTTTAAGATGTAGTATGATGCAGCTTTATTTCTATGAGGTGCATTGCTTTTTTGGACGTTTTTTCCTCTTGGTTTAGTTTTTGCTTACCTTATTTTTTACTCAGATGGATAGCGTGATGAAAATAGCAAATGCACAGCTAATTCAATGTACAATCTCAATATAAAAGCTTGGCTTTGAATTTTACACAAACAAACACACCACCACACGCAAACATACACATACATACACAACACACACACACACACATACACACACAAACACACATACACACACTATACTACTGCCGATTTGTAAAGATAATTAAAAGGTTTCCAATTTCGCCACCCTCAGTCCTCAAGAGCATTCACAGTCATTCTGTCTCTTCTCAACCAAGTTGGAAGCCCCGCATAGAGAACGATACAGCCCTGCAATCTAATTGAAAACGCCAGTAACCACGTTACTTCTCCGGGGAAAAAGAAATCTTACAGCATCCATGTAATGGAATTAAGTCGCCAGGTCCCAGAGGGTAATACAGAGACAAGCTGGTGAGAAACGGATCATGAAAAGACAAGGTTCTTTGGCATATGGACAGCGAGCTGGTAAACCATGTCATGTCTCTCACTTGGTGTGTACCTTTCTGTTGAGGGAGTGGTAAAATGTTAGGGGTTTTTTTTTGCTGGGATTTGTTTGTTTTTCTTGTTTGGGGTTTTTTTGGGTGGTTTTTTTTAGGGGGGGGGGGGGTTCTTCCTTGGCTACAGCTTTGAGGCTCACCAATGGTGAGATTTTTTTAAGGACCACCCAGAAAGGAGGCAAAGGTTGTTCCATAAGATTAAAAACATACATACTGTGTAATACTCCATGCTCAACCACTTTTTCTTCACATGAAAGATTTGAATTGAAATAATGTGAGGATATCATTTGAATAATGCAAACTGCAAGTGTGTGTGCGCGTGTGTGTGTGTGGGGGGGGGGGGGTGGGAGTGTGTGTGCTTGTTATTTATCTATTTATTCTTTTCTTTTGAGAATAATGGAATAAGTACTCATGTGCTTTTTTGCATCCAGTCCCTGTGTGCATGCGGGTTTTGTAAATTTTGTCATCCATTTCCACCGGCACACAATGGCCTACTCTTTCGAAAAGCAGAACCGGTTTTAACATGTGCGTAAGATGTTCTGCATGTGTTTGCACACGGGACCTTTTGGGGTGAAGTGGAGTTTGCAGTGATGTTAACTCCAGAGGAGTTAACATTTTGAACGAGATTCAAACCCGGGTCAGCAGATCATGAGCCCATCATGTCACCTTAACCACCAGGCTATTTCATCCCCGCTTGTGCGTAT
>CM054136.1:54248178-54258178 GCA_028751875.1 Rapana venosa
CCCGTCTAAACACGACACCAATTTGCATGCAGATTTTTTTTAATATATAGTTTGGTCAAGCACTTACCAGCAAAAATGGCCTACTCTTGAGAATCACAGAACCGATTTTAACATGCGCGCAAGATGTTCTGCGTGCGTTAATACACGGGGCCTCGGTTTATAGTCTCATCCGAAGGATTTTCGGGGAAGTGGGATCAGTACTGATGCTAACTCCAGCATAAAAATCCCCTTGAATGGGAGCCTCGGTGGTGGCTGGAACCCGGGCTCGATCCCAGGCCCTCAAATCGCGAGCGCAATGTTCTCACCACGAAGCTAAGGGATAGCGTGGTGGCTAGAGTGATGCGTTCGTGATCTGGTGACCCTGGGTTCGAATCTCGTGCAAGAGGATTTTTCCTCTGGAGTTAACATCAGTGCCAACTCCACATCCCCAGAAGTCTTTCGGATGAGACTATAAACCGAGGTTCCGAGTGCAAACGCACGCACAACATCTTGCGCACACGTTAAAACCCGTTCTGCTTTTCTGAAGAGTAGGCCATTGTATGCCGATGGGAACGGATGACAAAATTGACAAAACTGCATTAACACGGGGACTAGATGTAAAAAAGCACACGAGTGCTTATTCCATTATCCTCGAAATAAAAGAATAAATAGATAATAAATAAATAAATAAATAAATAAATAACGTTATCCTGCCCCCCCCCCCCCCCCCCCCACTCCTAAAAGTATCTAGGAAAGAGAATGTTACTATTCTAATCACAGAATGCCTGTCAAATGCCGTTTACTGGACTGTAATTTTCAGAACCATCTAGAAAGACACTAGAGTTGCTGTACTAGCACTGGGAATTGTAGAATGTGAAATGAGAAGCATTTAATCATTTTATGTAATGACCATTGAAGGTTGTGAGAAAGAAAGGGTGGATATAATTCACATTGTGTAACCCACCAGTCTATATGCATACGAATACTTCATTGTGTCAAACGCACTCACGCACACACACACTCACATTCACACACGCACGCACCAACGCACGCGCTCGCATGTACTCACTCACGCACGCAAGCATGCACGCATGCACACACGCACGCATATACCCATATACTTTACGCACGCAGCTACTTCTATTGCTGCTACTACTACTACTACTCCTACTACTACTACTACTACTACTACTACTACTCCTACTACTACTACTACTACTACTACTACTACTACTCTACTACTACTACTATTACTACTACTCCTCTACTACTGCTGCTGCTGCTGCTGCTGCTGCTACTACTACTACTTATACTATTGCTACTACTATTACTGCTGCTGCTTATACTATTGCTACTACTATTACTGCTGCTGCTGCTTATACTTCTACTACCACTACTACTACTACTACTACTACTACTACTATTGCTACTACTATTACTGCTGCTGCTACTTATACTATTTCTACTACTATTACTCCTGCTGCTGCTTATACTATTACTACTACTATTACTCCTGCTGCTGCTGTTGCTGCTTATACTATTACTACTACTATTACTGCTGCTGATGATGATTATACTATTACTACTACTATTACTGCTGCTGATGATGATTATACTATTACTACTACTATTACTGCTGCTGATGATGATTATACTACTACTATTACTCCTCCTGTTGTTGTTGCTGCTTATACTATTCCTACTTTTGCTGCTGCTGTTTTAGATTTACGCCATTCAATGACATATCCTAGGGAGGGTTAAAAAAAAAGGCAGAGCAATGAAAGCGTAGCGTTCCCTTTCAAAGATTGCCCGAACCTGAGAGATATGACACCCAGACGTGCCATCCATCCTTTATGGTCTGCTTCTCTTTCATCCTCTGGGCGAAGCAGTGTCACCATTCCATTATGCATGCTCGGTAGTTCTAGTCAGTCTGGCCCTGCTTCACGATAGGGATGACACGGTCCAAACTATTTGAATTTTTCATAACTAAGTTTACTTTTGGAAAAACTCACGTCACGGATGCAGAACCAGCTTAGTGCTGGTAGCATGCAGTGCGAATTGAAAAGACCGCTGTTAGAGAATGAGAATAAGCGTTCTGAAAGGGTCACAGTCCTGGTTTTTGCGTGTGTGTATGTATAGAATGTTTCTATGCGCACACGCGTGCGCGCATACGCATAAACACACACGCACGCACGCATACACACATGCGCGCGCGCGCACACACAGATAGATAGATAGACAGACAGACAGACAGACAGACAGACAGACAGATAGAAGATAGATAGATAGATAGATAGATAGATAGATAGATAGATAGATAGATAGATAGATAGATAGATAGATAGATAGATAGATAGATAGATAGATGGATGGATAGGATGGATGGATGGATAGATGGATGGATGGATGGTGGGTGGTGTGTGTGGTGGGTGGGTGGTGGTGATCGATCGATAGATCGATAGATAGATAGATAAATAGATAGATAGATAGATAGATAGATAGATAGATAGATAGATAGATAGATAGATAGATAGATAGATAGATAGATAGATAGATAGATAGATAGATAGATAGATAGATAGATAGATAGATAGATAGATAGAGATAGACGTATAGGAACCTGTGTGAAAATACCCTCATATGCATGAAAACCACATATGATGCATGTGAGCAAGTCTACTCTCTCTCTCTCTCCTCGTTCTCCTCTCATTCTCCCTCTCTCATTCATCTCTCTCTTTCTCTCCTGTTGATCCATTATCTCATATATATAATACATTGATAGTTTAGACTGTTTATAACACTTAAGTCATGTGCCCACTCTGTATCCCCACCATTATTTTGCATTGTGACCTAAGACTGATGTACAGAAAACGTCTGAACTCTTGTGCACCAGAATGGAAGGTACACCTTGTGAATGAATGAATGAATGAATGAATGAATGAATGAATGCTTGGTGTCTATTTTTGACTGTGGTCTGTCTCAGTTTTTCTGTGTCTGTTTTTTTTTCTTTTTCTCTCTGTCTGGGTTTTGTTTACTCTGTCTGTCCATCTGTTTTTCTGTCTTTCTGACTGTCTGTCTGTCTGTCACTCTCTCCTCTCCTCTCTCTCTCTCTCTCTCTCTCTCTCTCTCTCTCTCTCTCTCATCTCTCTCTCTCTCTCTCCTCTCTATCTCTGAGTAACAACAAAAAGGCAGACAGTAGTAGCAGTAGACCTTGAAGTCAATCTATCATTAGGCTAAACCTAAGCACTGCAATCACCCCAAACTGCAGGATATCTCAGCTTTCAGAGGAAGACTGCCCTTTACCACCACACAAACCAGTAGGGCCCAGCCCAGCCCAGCCCAGGGCCTGCTGTGTTCAGAAGGCAGTCAGTGGTTTTCATCATCACAGTCTGGCTCCTGCTGCTTCACGCTGTTCATGTCTCAGGGATGGTGACTAGGCAGAACAGCGGAATTGTAGTAGTTCCCTTCAAACACTAGGCTTCCACTCACTCTTCTGCCTTTTTTCACAGTTCTGCTAGCTGTCTGTGATTTATGTGTGGTAACTGTGTGGCACAGTGTAATTTCTCAATGCTTTGGAGTTTTCATGATAGGAAAGAAAAGTAGAGTGTTTGAAAAGCTGGTCAGCTTTTCCTTTGGTCTGAATCTTGTACAGCAGAGTGAAAAGTACTCCTTTTGAATGAATGAATGAATGTTTGGTGTCTATTTTTAACTGTGGTCTGTCTCAGTTTTTCTGTGTCTGTTTTTTTCCTTTCTTTATTTCTTTTCTGTGTTTTTGTCTAAGTCTCTGTCTGGGTTTTACTTTCTCTGTCTGTCTGTCTCTCTCTCTCTCTCTCTCTCTCTCTCTCTCTCTCTCTCTCTCTCTCTCTCTCTCTCTCTCTTTCTCATTCTCTGAGTAACAACAAAAAGGCAGACAGTAGTAGCAGTAGACCTTGAAGTCAACCCATTAGCAGGCTAAACCCAAGCACTGCAATCACCCCAAACTGCAGGATATCTCAGCCTTCAGAGGAAGACTGCCCTTTACCACCACACAAACCAGTAGGGCCCAGCCCAGCCCAGCCCAGGGCCTGCTGTGTTCAGAAGGCAGTCAGTGGTTTTCATCATCACAGCCTGGCTCCTGCTGCTTCACGCTATTCGTGTCTCAGGGATGGTGACTAGGCACAACAGCGCAAGTGTAGTAGTTCCCTTCAAACACTAGGTTTCCACTCACTCTTCTGCCTTTTTTCACAGTTCTGCTAGCTGTCTGTGATTTATGTGTGGTAACTGTGTGGCACAGTGTATTTTCTCAATGCTTTGGAGTTTCCCTGTAGGCCAGAGAAGTAGAGTGTTTGAAAACTGGTCAGTTTTTCGTTTGTTCTGATTCTTGTACAGCAGAGTGGAAGGTACTCCTTTTGAATGAATGAATGAATGTTTGGTGTCTATTTTTAACTGTGGTCTGTCTCAGTTTTTCTGTGTCTGTTTTTTTCTGTGGTTTTTTCTTTTCTATGTTTTTGTCTAAGTCTCTGTCTGGGTTTTATTTTCTCTGTCTGTCTGTATGTATGTATGTATGTATGTCTCTCTCTCTCTTCTCTCTCTCTCTCTCTCTCTCTCTTTCTCATTCTCTGAGTAACAACAAAAAGGCAGACAGTAGTAGCAGTAGACCTTGAAGTCAACCCATTAGCAGGCTAAACCCAAGCACTGCAATCACCCCAAACTGCAGGATATCTCAGCTTTCAGAGGAAGACTGCCCTTTACCACCACACAAACCAGTAGGGCCCAGCCCAGCCCAGCCCAGGGCCTGCTGTGTTCAGAAGGCTGTCAGTGGTTTTCATCATCACAGCCTGGCTCCTGCTGCTTCACGCTATTCATGTCTCAGGGATGGTGAATGGGCAGAACAGTGAAATTGTTGTAGTTCCTTTCAAGCACTATGCTTCCACTCACTCTTCTGCCTTTTTTCACAGTTCTGCTAGCTGTCTGTGATTTATGTGTGGTAACTGTGTGGCACAGTGTAATTTCTGATCTGATCAAATCTTTTGGTCTGATTCTTGTACAACAGCTTGGAAGGTTGGTTTTCTGAATGACTGAATGTTCGGTGTCTATTTTTGACTGTGGTATGTCTCAGTTTCTATATCTGTTTCTTTCTCTTTTTATCTTTTCTGTAATTTATCAATGCCTTGGAGTTCCCTGAAAGGAGAGTGTTTGAAACCTGGTCAGCTTTTCGTGTTATCTGATTCTTGTACAGCAGCATGGAAGGTACTTCTGAATGAATGTTCGGTGTCTAGTTTTGACTGTAGTCAGTCTCGGTTTTTTGTGTCTGTTTCTTTCTTTTTCTCTTTTCTGTGTTTTTTTGTCTAGGTCTTTGTGTCTGGTTTCGCGTTCTCTGTCTGTGTGTCTGTCTGTCTGTCTTTGTGACTTTCTACCTTTGTGTCTGTCTGTCTGTCTCTCCCTATCTCTCTCTGTCTCTCTCTCTCTCTCTCTCTCTCTCTCTCTCTCTCTCTCCCACTCTCCTCACTCTCTCTCTCTCTCTTCTCTCTCTCTCTCTCTCTCTCTCTCTTCTCTCTCTCTCTCTCTATCTATCTCTCTCTCTCTCCCTCTCTAACAACACAAGGCAGACAGTAGTAGCAGTAGACCTTGAAGTCAACCCATTAGCAGGCTAAACCCAAGCACTGCAATCACCCCAAACTGCAGGATATCTCAGCTTTCAGAGGAAGACTGCCCTTTACCACCACACAAACCAGTAGGGCCCAGCCCAGCCCAGCCCAGGGCCTGCTGTGTTCAGAAGGCAGTCAGTGGTTTTCATCATCACAGCCTGGCTCCTGCTGCTTTACTCTGTTCATGTCTCAGGGATGGTGAATGGGCAGAACAGTGAAATTGTTGTAGTTCCTTTCAGGCACGAGGCTTCCACTCACTCTTCTGCCTTTTTTCACAGTTCTGCTAGCTGTCTGTGATTTATGTGTGGTAACTGTGTGGCACAGTGTGTTTTCTCAATGCCTTGGAGTTTCCCCTGAAAGGAAAGGAAAAGTAGAGTGCTTAAAAAGCTGGTCAGTTTTTCGTTTGGTCTGAAACTTGTACAGCAGAGTGGAAAGTACTCCTTTTGAATGAATGAATGAATGAATGTTTGATGTCCATTTTTAACTGTGGTCTGTCTCAGTTTTTCTGTGTCTGTTTTTTTCCTTTTTTTTATTTCTTTTCTGTGTTTTTGTCTAGGTCTCTGTCTGGGTTTTATTTTCTCTGTCTGTCTGTATGTATGTATGTATGTATGTGTCTCTCTCTCTCTCTCTCTCTTCTCTCTCTCTCTCTTTCTCATTCTCTGAGTAACAACAAAAAGGCAGGCAATAGTAGCAGTAGACCTTGAAGTCAACCCATTAGCAGGATAAACCCAAGCACTGCAATCAACCAGAAACTGCAGGGTATCTCAGCCTTCAGAGGAAGACTGCCCTTTACCACCACACAAACCAGTAGGGCCCAGCCCAGCCCAGCCAAGGGCCTGCTGTGTTTAGAAGGCAGTCAGTGATTTTCATCATCACAGTCTGGCTCCTGCTGCTTCACGCTATTCATGTCTCAGGGATGGTGACTAGGCAGAACAGCGGAATTGTAGTAGTTCCCTTCAAACACTATGCTTCCACTCACTCTTCTGCCTTTTTTCACAGTTATGCTAGCTGTCTGTGATTTATGTGTGGTAACTGTGTGGTGCAGTGTATTTTCTCAATGCTTTGGAATTTCCCTGTAGGCCAGGAAAAGTAGAGTGCTTGAAAACTGGTCAGTTTTTCGTTTGTTCTGATTCTTGCATGATTGAATGAATATTTGGTATCTCTTTTGACAATGGTCTGTCTCAGTTTATTGGTATCTGTTTCTGTCTTTTTTACTTCCTTTCTGTGTTTTTTGTCTAGGTCTCTGTGTCTGGGTTTCGCTTTCTCTGTCTATGTGTCAGTCTGTCTGTGTCTGTCTTTGTGACTGTCTGTTTGTCTGTCTCTCTGCCTCTGTCTCTGTCTGTCTCTACTCTCTCTCTCTCTCTCTCCTCTCTCTCTCTCTCTCTCACAACACACACACACGCGCGCGTGCACACACACATAGATAGATATATAGATAGATAGATAGATAGATAGATAGATAGATAGATAGATAGATAGATAGACAGATAGATAGATAGATAGATAGATAGATAGATAGATAGATAGATAGACAGACAGACAGACAGAGAGACAGACAGACAGACAGACAGACAGGCAGACAGACAGACAGACAGACAGACAGGCAGACGGACGGATCGATCGATCGATCGATCGATCGATCGATCCATACATACATACATACAACATACCTACATACATACATACATACATACATACTAACACACATACACACATACACACACATACACTCACAGCACATACACACACATACACACACTTCAAACCTCTTCCCCCCCCCACCCCACCCCCATCCACCACCACCCCACCCCACCCCACCCCCAAAAAACACCCCACCAAATTAACCCACAAAACAGACCTTTTGCACGAGGCTATGAAGAAAATCCACGACTGATTCCAACGCCATAATCACTCCGCTTCAATATAGCAGACCGCGCGTTTCCATCTTAATGCGGGGCAATGGCCAACTTCGTTCTACAGCTAATGCCAGTAATTGGTTCCCAACATCCCAGCTTGGGTCCTGCTTTTGTGTGTGGTGTGTGTGTGTGTGGTGTTGTGTTGTGTGTGTGTGTGTGTGTGTGTGTGTTGTGTGTGTGTGTGTGTGTGTGTGTGTGTGTTGTGTGTGTGTGTGTGTGTTGTGTGTGTGTGTGTGGTTGTGTGTGTGTGTGTGTGTGTGTGTGTGTGTGTGTGTGTGTGTGTGTGTGTGTGTGTGTGTGAGTGTGTGTTGTGTGTGGTGTGTGTGTGTGTGTGTGTGTGTGTGTGTGTGTGTGTGTGTGTTGTGTGGTGTGTGTGTGTGTGTGTGTGTGTGTGTGTGTGTGTGTGTGTGTGTGTGTGTGTGTGTGTGTGTGTGGTGTTGTGTGTGGTGTGTGTGTGTGATGTGTGTGTGTGGTTGTGTGTGTGTGTGTGTGTGTGTGTGTGTGTGTGTGTGTGTGTGTGTGTGTGTGTGTGTGTGGTGTGTGTGTTGTGTGTGTGTGTGTGTGTGTGTGTGTGTGTGTGTGTTGTGTGGTGTGATTCAGATTCAGATTCAGATTCAGATTCAGTTTTTATTGCCATTTAAATCATGTAGACTTATTTGACACAACAAAAACATCAACTATAATTATTATCTATTTTGGCTAAAGTGATGTACACTAAAAATATGTTGTATTTTACTTCTCTTTTCTCTCTTTTCAAAACACTCTACACATATCTGATGATATCTGCTTGATATATATCAACTGTGATTATGTCACTTAATTTATGTACACAGTTTTTGCGTTCTTTGTCTTCGTTTTGATTTTAATAACAAATTATTCTGAGTTCATCATATAAAATGCATTCATCAAGTAAATGAAATTCATCTTCAATTTTGTTACGTGTCTACATTTTCTGTCCTCTCTGGATATATTTTGGTGCCTCCCTTTCTCTATCATTAAATTGTGACAGCTTGTGCGAAATTTACAATATGTCTTCTTATGAGTTTTGTTTTCATAGTTTACTAAGTATGGTTCCAATCTGTATCTTGTAGCAAAATCATAAATTTTAGTTTTGCAAACTCTTATTGGTAGATCCAAAATGTTTTATACATGTCCTCAAGTTTTCTTCTAACAGCATAACTCAACCGATGAACATTAAGAGTGCTTGGTTCTTCCAGACATGTTTGAATCCAATTGTGTACAGAATATTTTTCACTGTGTTTATCCATTTATCGTATGTATTATTTTGATACAAATAATCGTATACTATTCTAATATAAGAGTGTGTGTGTGTGTGTGTGTGTGTGTGTGTGTGTGTGTGGTGTGTGTGTGTGTGTGTGTTTGTGTGTGTGTGTGTGTGTTGTGTGTGTGTGTGTTGTGTGTGTGTTGTGTGTGTGTGTGTGTGTGTGTGTGTGTGTTTTGTGTGTGTGTGTGTGTGTGTGTGTTGTGTGTGTTGTGTGTGTCCCTAAGGAACAGCCGTAATGCTGTGTTCTATCACCCCTGCTGTACTCTGGGAAAACATAATAAATTGTAGGGAATTTTATACGTTGATTTGTAAAGCAAAAAAATCAAGGTTTTCAGAGAATTTTCTTTTTTAGGATAAGGGAAATAAGCACTCATTTTGTTTTTTTACAACCGTCCCCGTGTTATGCGGTTTTTTTTAAATTTTGTCATCTGTTCCCACCGGTACAAAAATGACCTACTTTTTGGAAAAGCGGAAGGGTTTTAACGTGTGGCAAGATGTTCGCATGCGTTCGCACACGGGGCCTCGGTTTTAGTCTATCCGAAGGACAACGCTCACTTTCCCCGTGACGGGGCGCCCCAGCCAAGGGGGGGTGGGGTTTAAAAGACCGTTCGGTAGTGGATCAGGTGGTCTAGAGGTAACGCGCCTGCCTCAGAAAGCGAAACGTCCGGGTCGGAAGTGTGCGGTGGTTCCATCCCCGCTTGGGCACAAAACTCCCCCCCCCCCCCCCATCCATTAGACCGTGAGTAGTGGTCTGGGTGCTAGTCTTTCGGATGAGACGACAAACCGTGGTTCTGTGTGATACATACATAACATTATTTAGCGCACGTAAAAGAACCCACGGCAGCAAGAGAGTTGTCCCTGGCAACATTTTGTAGAAAAAAACTCACTCTGATAGGGAAACAAAGACAGTTGAAGACAGAAAAAGGAACTATTAATGGGTGGTACTGTTCTTGTGGCGACGCGCTCTCCCCCGAGGGAGAGCAGCCCGAATTTCATGCAGAGAAATCTGCCGTGACTTAAAGTGGTATGAAAATGACTCCAAAAAATGAAACCGAAATGACTTCAATCCCATGAGTTCATGAAGTCGTGGGTTTGAATCCCAGGCGGTGTATGGTGACTTAAAGGGTTTGGGGGATTTTTACGATCTCCCAGGTCAACTTCAAATACAGACCTGCCAGTGCCTGAATTTTTTT
>CM054136.1:54263178-54268178 GCA_028751875.1 Rapana venosa
CTTTCTCTCTCTCTCTCTCTCACTCTCTCTCTCTCTCACTCTCTCTCTCGCTCTTCTCCTCTCTCTCTCTCTTCTCCTCTCTCTCTCATCTCTCTCTCTCTCTCTCTCTCTCTCTCTCTCTCTCTCTCTGTGATAGCTCAAACTGGACCATCAAATCATGAGCGCAACGCTCTAATCACCAGGCTATCCCTTCCTTAACAATAATTTTGAAAACGGGTGTAAAAAGCTGTGATAGGTGTATATTTCATGGAAAATGAGCGAGTGACACCTTGAACAACATTGCTTCATTATCATAAGTGTTCTTAGTACTCTGAGAGGGAACTGGACATTTCTTTGAAAGAAAATACTCCTTATCAGGATCATCATTCCCGTGACCTAGAGACCTAGATGGTTGAGGGGGGCATGAGGGATGTGTTGATCGACAGTTTCTCCAAGCTAGTCTGTCTGTGGATTTTTGCAGAAGCACAGCAATGTCAAAGGCGTTGGCGTACTTTGTGCAGTTCGTCATATCATAATTATCTGCCCCTTCGTCTTCCTTCCTCAAAATTAATGTCCCCTGCAGGATAGTCTTGGCAAGTGTGCTGTGGTGTGTGATGCAACCAAACACGCGCGCTTTCTCCAAAAGAAAATAACAAACTCTGTCAAATCATTAATCCAGAACCAGCCAACTTTATTTGAAAGTAGTGTACTGACAGGAAGGAAAGCAATTTTTTTTCCTAAGGGGGGGGGGGGGGGTCCATTTTTATACCTCATGCAATGCAAACAAAAGGAAAATATTTCTCGTTTTGCAGCCTTTTTTGTAATAATTCCAGAAAAAAACGTGTAAAGGATAAGAAGCATGTATTTTATCCGTCTGTATCCTGTTTAACCTTTAGTGTACAATGCCATTAGTATGAATGAAGAATATAAACTAATTCTCAGGAGTGACAGTATTACAAGTATATTGATCAAATTTGTGTGGGTATCAAAACTACAGTCGTCATCATTGTGTTATGCTTTGTGTATATAAAAAAATCACATGTTTCCTCTTTCTTTCTTAATTCTATTGTTCTCTTATTGTTTACTTGTACTCCAGAAACATGGGAAACGAAAACTGCGTGATACTGGTTTGATGATTGATTTGCTGATTAGACTTTGCGCACATGGTCAGTTAAACAACATTGGGCTGGTCGTTGACATTTCTGAAGAAGTGAGAACCAGTAAAGGATGTAGTCTCACGACGTATTCTCAAAACATACCATCTAAATGGATAGTTTAGCCAAAGGTCAGAGTCGTAAAACCATGCATTTCTTCAGAAATCCATCCCCTCATAAACTTTGCGCTTTCCCCAGTCAGTTTAAAATGGCAAGAGTTACGTGAGAGTGAATGCATGTTTTGTTTCTGAATAAAACCTGATAGAGGAGTTTTTATTCAGCCACTTTTTAAATGATATGATTCCTTTACTGGACGACGTGACTTGACTTCCATCTAGCTCCTTGAGGAGCAGTCGTTCGGGCATTTACCTTGATTTGTCAGGCGGTGTGTTCTGGTCAAATCGAATCTGGCAATGTCTGACTCTTTCGAGCGATACGAATGAATAAATCCTAGGCTCTTTAGGAAAATCAGACTACGATGAAGTACTGAAACAGTAAAAGAGTGAATAAACGAACGAACGAACGAACGAACGAGTGAATGAATGAATGAATGAATGAATGAATGAATGAATGAATGAATGAATGAATGAATGAATGAATGAACGAACGAACGAACGAACAAACGAATGAATGAATTAATTAATTGATTGATTGGTTAATTAATTAATTAATTAATGAACGAATGAATGAATGAACGAGTGAATGAACGAATGAATGAATGAACGAACGAACGAATGAATGAATGAATGAATGAATGAATGAAGTGCATAAAAACGTTCATGCCAAAGGCAATAGGGAGGAAAACTTGAAAAGGAAATGGGATGAGGTTTCAGCAGAATGAAAGATATGAGAAACGTATACACATGAAGAAGCATGAAAAGAAGCACACACACACACTTGCACAATACAACACAACACACACATATACACACACACTTACAAAACACAACACATACACACACACACTTACACAACACAATACAACACACACACACACTTACACTACACAACACAATACACACACACACTTACACAACACAACACGCACATACACACAAACTTACACAACACAACACACATATACACACTCACATACACATCACAACACACACACGCCACAACACACACACACACACACACACACACACACACACACACACACAAACACACACAGCATAACACACCACAACAAAACACAACAACACAACACATACACACACTTACACAACACAACACAACACACACACACACTTAAACAACACAACACAATACTCACACATACACACACTTACACAACGCAACACACACACATACACACACACAACACACACATACACACACATACACAACACAACACACACGCATACACACACAAACACACACACAACACACCACAATACAACACCACAACACAACACACACACACACACACACAACACACACACACACAAACACACAAACACCACACCACACAACATAACACAAACATACACACACACACACACACACACACACACACACAAACACAACACACACACAAACACAACACACACACACACACTCTTCCATTCAGCGCAACCAGACTAAGCCAGATCACAGTAATCACGAAGCCCAGCTATACTGGTCGGAAACAAGGTTTTCAATCATATCCCCAAACCGTGTTTGTGGAATCCGTTTTCTCTGATAATCTATATAGGGCAATGCATTCCACATCGGTGGTGGCGAAATGACGGAATGCTGGCTAACCCCAGGAACTTGTTGTGGTGTCTCTGGGGTCCTCTAGAGATAGACAAAAACAGAAACTCATCAGCCGACCAGAGAGCGCATGACGACGGTCTATACCACCGTCGAAGGTCGGTCACGGGGTAGCCTAGTGGTTAGAACATTGCGCTCGCAATCTGACCACCCGGGTTCAATTCCCGTTCGAGGGGGATATTTTCCCTCCCTGGAGTTAACTTCAGTGCAGACTCCACTCTCCCAAAAGTCCTTCGGATGAGACTGTAAACCGAGGCTCCCATGTGCGAATGCACGCAGAACATCTTCGTGCACACATTAAAACCCTGTTCCGCTTTTCGTAAGAGTAGGCCATTGTGTGCCGGTCGGAACGGATGACAAAATTTTTACAAAACTGCAAACACACGGGGACTGGATGTACAAAAGCACAGAAGTGCTTATTCCATTATCCTCGATGTAAAAGAATAAAGAAGAAGAAGAAAGGTCAGTCAAAGGCAAGTTGGAAGAGTGTTGTTGTTTTTCAACCACAGCACGGAGTATCAATGACGGGAGGACGAGGATAGCCTGGATGGTTAGAACGTTTCGTATTTGCGCTCGTGGTCTGCCGACCCGGGTTCGAGGCCCGTTCAAGGGGATATTTTCCCCTGGAGTTAACATCAGTGCAGACTCCACTCTCCCCCAAAAAGTCCTCCGGGTGAGACTCTAATCGAGGCCCCGTGTGCGAATGCACGCAGAACACCTTGCGCACACGTTAAAACATGTTCCGCTTTTTGGAAGAGTAGGCCACTGTATGCCGATGGGAACGGATGACAAAATTTACAAAATTGCATACAAACAGGGACTGGATGTAAAAAAAAGCATTTGAGTGCTTATTCCATTTTCTTCCAAATAAAAGAATACATGACTTTTTTTAAAAATGATAGTACCTTGTTGTGGCGGCTTTTTTGTATTGATGAAAACAATTGTAGAACAAATGTAAACGTTTGTTACTATATTGACTTTTTTATCCTAAACTGTTGGAATTTAGTTACTACAACACACACACACACACACACACACACACACACACACACACACACACACACAACACAACACAACACAACACACACAACATACACACTACACATACACAAACAACACACACACTCACACACAACACACACACACAACATACACACAATACAACACAACACAACACACACACACACACACACACACACACACACACACACACACACACACACACACACACACACACACACACATATACACTAACGCTAACACTAACACTAGAGTTAACATTAGTGCCGAATCCACTCTCCCCAAAAGTCTTTCGGATGAGACTATAAACCCAGGCCCCGTATGCGAACGCACGCAGAACATCTTGCGCACACGTTAAATCCTGTTCCGCTTTTCGGAAGACAGGCCATTGTGTGCCGGTGGGAACGGATGACAAAATTTACAAAACTGCATACACACGGGGACTGGTTTAAGAAAAGCACATGAGTGCCTATTCCATTATTATCCTCGAAATAAAAGAATAAAGGAATAAACACTAACACTAACTCTATCCCCAATAACGTCACATCCACACACAAAGCAAAACAGATCAAACACAACAACAACAACAACAAAAACAAAACCCCACCAAGAACAGAACACAATCCATCAAATGTCCACCCTAGTAATAAAAACTCCGGGCTGTATTCATTAAGCCCCCACTAATTAGCTCCAGCGCTGCACACACGCAACTTCAATGGCAGAACACTACGTTGCTATGTTACTTATGTTACTGCTCTTGCTGCTGCTGCTGCTGCTGCTGTTGTTGCTGCTACTGCTGCTCTGCTGCTGCTGCTGCTGCTGCTGCTGCTGCTGCTGCTGCTGCTGCTACATACACACACACTCACTCACTCACACAAAACACACACACACACACACGCACGCGCACGCGCAAACGCTCGCACATGCACATACACATGCACACACACACTCACACAAAACACAACACAACGCACTCACACTCACAACACACACACACAACACAACACACACATACAACACACACACAGCACACACAACACATACTAACACACACAAACACACACACATACACAAAAACACAACACACACAAA
>CM054136.1:54275678-54288178 GCA_028751875.1 Rapana venosa
TCAATACAGTCCCCCAGTTCACCCAGCTGTAAAATTAATGGGTACCTGCCTCTTTATGGTCAGGAAAGGTAAAGCAGAGAGGGAGAGGAGATGGGCGCCGCCCTCAATATGCTGGCCCCTAGAGAAGTGAGGGCTCTGACGCCTTGCTCCCCTGCGACCTTATAGGTTATGGGACACTTTTACCTTTTACCTTTATGTTCAATCTGTCCTCAACACACTTGGAATAATTCACAGTGACTTTTTTTTAGCTCCTCTGAGAGAGAGCTCCAAGGTTTACCAACGGTAGTGTTTTGCGTATACGACCGTTTGCCTACCATTATTTATTTATTTATTTATTTATTCTTTTATATCGAAGATAATGGAATAAGCATTTATGTGCTTTTTTACATCCAGTCCCCGTATGTATGCGGATTTGTGAATTCTGTCATCTGTTCCCACCGGCACACAATGGCCTACTCTTACGAAAAGCGGAACAGGATTTAACGTGTGCGCAAGATGTTCTGCATGCGTTCGCACACGGGGCCTCGGTTTATAGTCTCATCCGAAGGACTTTGACATTCAGTTCGATTTTTTTGTCAAACTGGGAAGAAAGGGCGAGGCTGGGAATCGAACCCAGAACCTCACGATTTACTTGTTGGCAGGCGAACGTCTTAACCATCCTGCCACCGTCCTTCCGTTAAGGTAGCCGCATTCCGACTTCAAGAATTGTGTCTAAACACGACCCCAGTGGGGCATGGTTTTTTTTTTTATTTGTCGCCTGTTTTTACCAGCACGCAATAGCCTATTCTTCCGAAAGGCGAAACCAGATTAACCGTGTGCGCAGGATGTTCTGCGTGTATTCGTACTCAGGACCTTGGTATTATAGCCTCATCCGAAGGACTTTCGGGGAAGTGGAGTCGGTACTGATGTTAACTCCAGGGGAAAAAATCCCCTCGAACGAACGTCTCGGTGATGGCTCGAAATTCACAGTTTCGAAAAGACTGGGAGGGAGGAGGGAGGGAGGGGTGGGGTGAAGGTGCTTAACCAAAAACTCATTAATTAAGAAGTAAACTGGACGCTGCACCAAGATTTTAATTAATACACAGTGTCTGGGGCAAACCGGTCCAGCCTGATGAAGGTTGTTCTTCTCTTTGTCACAAAGATTGCATGCTGGGTCTGTTCGTGCAAGCCATACTTCCATCAATTTACCGATCCATTCTTCTTACAAAAGATGGGGGTTTTTGGTGTGTGTGTGTGTGTGTGTGTGTGTGTGTGTGTGTGTGTGTGTGTGTGTGTTATAAGTGTGTGTGTGTTTGTGTGTGTGTGTGTGTGTGTGTGTGTGTGTGTGTGTGTGTGTGTGTGTGTGTGTGTGTGTGTGTGTGTGTGTGTGTGTGTGTGTGTTGTGTGTGTGTGTGTGTGTTGTGTGTGTGTGTTTGTGTGGTGTGTGTGTGTGTGTGTGTGTGTGTGTGTGTGTGTGTGTGTGTGTTGTGTGTGTGTGTGTGTGTTGTGTGTGTGTGTGATGTGTGTGTGTGTGTGCGCGTGCGTGTGTGTGTGTCAGTGTGTGTGTAGAAGTGGTGCGTGGGTTTCTCACGCAGACCTTGATTTAAAGCGTGATCTGAAGGGTTTGCTGAGGACGGGATGCAGAATCAGTGTTCACTCCAGAAGGGCAAAAAGACAATTTATCAGTAGACTGGAGCCTAGTATGCTCTCAGATGAGATGTCAGGTCACGAGTCTCATGCCCAAAGTGCTAATCTTTCAGCGAGGGAAAATAAACTGACGTTCCTTAAAGCAACACACATTGAAGGCACGTAACAGAACATACGGTAACAAAAACTGTTTTCCCAAGCAAAATTCTGTAGAACAATAAACACTCTCATGGGCTGGTGGGGAGGGGGGAGGAACAAGTACAAAATTACAACTTCCATAACGAAAAGCAAATACAATTGCAGAGAAGAAGTTGTTTTAATAATGAGTGGCGCTGCTCTTGCGGCGACGCACATCTCCCCGGAGACAGCATCCCGAGGTTTATGCAGAGAACCTGCCGTGACTGAAAGCGGTATGTTATACAAGAGCCTCTTCCATCTCATCGTACCATTGCCTTTTACAAGCAAAACATTTGGGTGTTTGCAGGGATGGTGGGTTTTTTCGTTCCTCGACTAGAACGCTGAGGTTCACCAAGGTGAGATTTTGCGTATGCGACATTTTTGTCATCATTAAGGTAGCCGCATTCTGACTTCGGGGATATGCCATTCTCATTTTTAGGCTTTCTTTCTGGCTCATTTATGTAATATCTGATCCTAGACAATTATTCAGAGTCGTCCTTTGCATAAAGCAGTTATCACTTTCCATTTGGAATGAGTCAGCTTCGAGCTATTGTGCATGTTGATTTTGCTCATGGGGACACCCAGAATATGCACTCTGACTCATTCGTCCCACGAGGAATCACTCACCTGTAAGTGTAACACAGGATGAGAAATTAGCGTGTATGACTCGTCATATAGGCAGCCATATTCCGACTTAACAGGATTGGGTTGGTGCGTTTGTTTTGGGGTTTTTTTGTTCGTTTGTTGGTTTGTTTGTTTTGTCTCGTTTCAAGGACAATGTAGATTTTTATACCAACAACAGCTTGTCGCGGATGATGACAATCTCAACATAGCAGTTTAAGGCTGGATATTATTTTCTTGGTACTTAGTTTATATCAACGACTGAAAAAGCTTAAGGCCTTGTCCAGGTTCTTGTGAATGCTTTGAACCTCGAAGTGAAAGACCTGCCACTTCTTTGGCAATCTTCTTAATCTTCTTCATGTAAAAATGTTCACACACAAAATATTTAGTTTTGATTTTTTTTTTTTTTGGACAGAAGAGACCAACTTCAAGGCCGAACCTGTTTTATGTGACTTTACCACTCTGGTGGTCTGAAGCAGCAAGTCTAACCAATAACCCTTTGTTTTTCGTAACCCTGGCACATTTTCGTGATCAGTTGTCTTCTAATTCCCTGCTGACATTTCTAGAACGACTGCAATAACAGATGCTAAGTGATGTCAGAACTCAGACTTTAATTGATATCTTGCCAAAGGTTAGAGTCGTTTAACTTTTTCACTTTTTCGTCAAAAATCCATAGTCTTCTAAAGTGTGGTCCAAGTATAAGATGCTTAGAATAGCACGTCATAAGACATGTCTTTGAATTTTTGTTTTGTTTTTTGGATTTCATTGAAATCGCTTAAGAAAGGTCACGGAGTTTTGAAGATGCTGTTGTTGCTTTCTGACGCTCCATTATTCCCTAAAGAAGCATGTATTTTTTTATAGTTCGTGTCTTATGCCAACTCGATAAAGTTATATGTTAGATTTAGCGTTTTTTTAACACGTTATTATATTTATAGACGGAATCATCGTTCTGCATTCCGTATAGGACGGAATAGCCTGGTGGTTAGAGTGATGTATTCGTGATCTGCTGACCCGGGTTCGAATCTCGTTCAAGAGGATTTCTCCACTGGAGTTAACATCATTACCGACTCCACTCTCCCCAAAAGTCCTTCGGATGAGACTATAAACCGAGGTCCCGTGTGCGAACATCTTGCGCACACGTTAAAACCCGTTCCGCTTTTCGGAAGAGTAGGCCAATGTCTGCCGGTGGGAACGGAAGACAAAAAAATTGAGAAAGTTGCGTACACACGGGGACTGGCTGAAAAAGTACAAAAGTGCTTATTCTATTATCCTCGAAATAAAAGAATTTTTTTTTTTTTTAAATTAAAAATCAGACCTACGTTTTTGTACCCCAGGCAGACCTTTTGCTTGAAATTACCAAACCTTAAAAATTCATTAGGATGTCATCATGATACGTTTAAACCTCCCTGGGCGACTTTCAATTTTTTTCTAAGAATGATGGCAAAACTGCGATGATGGTTTAACAATTTAAACAGAATTCTTCAAGGTTATTTCCAAGAGAAAATATTTAATTCATGGTCACTGCTGGTACTCAACGGAAAAAAATTAAAGACTGAAGTATATATTGTAAATCAAGAATGTTGGAGTACCTTCAAATACATGAAAAATAAAGTACATTTCTTTTTATAATAAAAGGAGAGAAAGTCGTGCTTCTGCTCATGCTTGAATTTAATGATAAATCATTATTTTTTTCTTCGTGTGTTTTTTATTTTAATTTTAATTTGCTTTCTATCCTCAGACCTGGTTACAGGCTTATGCTTCACTGTAATTTCGATTTCACGTTGAAGCCTCTTTTTTCCTTTCTGTCGATCTCTTTCCCTCTCCTCCTTCAGCCTCTCCTCCCCACATCCTATTCCTCTTCCCTCTCCTCGTCCTCCTCTTCGACGTCCTCCTCCTCCTCCTCTCCTCCTCCTCCTCCTCCTCCTTCTTCTTCTTCTTCTTCTTCTTCTCTTTTTTCTTCTTCTTCAATCTCTCTTCTTCTTCTCTGCATTCTTCTTCTTTGCATTCTTTTCTTCTTTGCATTCTTCTTCTTCTTCTTTGCATTCTTCTTTGCATTCTTCTTCTCCTTTCTTCTTCTTCTTTGCATTCTTCTTCTTCTTTCTTCTTCTTCTTCTTCTTCTCCTCCTTTCTTCTTCTTCTTCTTTGATTCTTCTTCTTCTTTTGCATTCTTCTTCTTCTTCTTCTTCTTCTTCTTCTTCTTCTCCTTTCTTCTTCTTCTTCTTGATTCTTCTTCTCTTGCATTCTTCTTCTCCTTCTTCTTCTTCTTCTTCTTCTTCTTCTTCTTCTTCTTCCTTTTCTTCATCGTTCTTCTTCTTCTTCTTCTTCTTCTTCTTCTTCTTCTTCAACTCTGTCTTTTTCTCCTTGCCATCATCATCCTTGGTCTTCCCTTTTTTTAATATTTTTTTTTAAACGTACATTAACATAACATTCATGCCTTATTATTGCTTTAACAAGATTATTTTTGCACAGCAAGCTCTAAAATTCGTCTTCTTGCGGGGAAGGAATGAGGAGAGGGAAGCTCTTTCAGTATAATAGTATCCCCACCTTCTGGAAATACTGTGCTAAAAATGTCCACTTTTCTATCACTCTCTTCGTTTCTGTCCTTTTTTTAACGCTTTATCATCTCTCTTGCTTGTTTTCTATCCTCTGCCTTTTTTGGACAAATATTGCAAATATTTCTGTTCCTTACGTTATATGACATTTTTGCCTGTATTGTTTTATTCTAGCAACCAGGTAACAATATTGCAAACACTGGAATGGGAACAAGATGTTCATATTGTAGTTGTTGTTTTTTTTTGGTTTTTTTACCCGTAGGTTGTTGTTTTTTTGGGGGGGTTGTTCAATTACGTTTTCATTATCCTTTTTTTACGCCTTTTTTTGTAACCTGGGGATGATAAACTAAGCGGAATGGCTGGCGTCCTCAGCACGGCCTGGTTTTATCAGCCTTAAGCAATAAAATAATTAAGATATTTTTATTTATTTTTATTCATTTTTATTCATTTTATTCTTTTATTTCGATGATAATGGAATAAGCACTCCTGTGCTTTTTTTTCATCCAGTCCCCGTGTGTATGCAGTTTTGTAAATTTTGTCATCCGTTCCCACCGGCACACAATGGCCTACTCTTCCGAAAAGCGGAACGGGTTTTAACGTGTGCGCAAGACGGTTTATAGTCTCATCCGAAAAACTTTGGGGAGTTGGTGCTGATACTTTTGTCATTTAGTGTTTTTACTCTTTTTTTTTTTTAGATTGACGTTGTTAGAAATTTGAAGGGATTAGATAGTGTTGATTTTGAACTTGAGATAAATGTTATTGGAGTTGCTGAAATTGATATAAGGTGACAACCCTGATATGGACTTTGTGGTCCGAGGAGGGGAGGGAGGTATATGCATTTGAAATGAAATGAAACTCTTTTTGTTGGTGGTGCTGTTGTTGTTGTTCTTCTTCTCGTCTGCATCGTGTCCTCTCAAACCTTCAGAGAGGCTGCAAAAGGGGTCTAAAACTTCCTTGTAATCCTGCGTACAGAGAAACAGATAGTCAAAGCGAAATGTACACTGGTCAAAGCAATGTTTACACGCCTACAACTATTTTCTTTGATAATATATGAAAACAAATGTCTCCAACGCTCACAACTTATCACAGACAAGAGAAACTCCTTAATTAAGCAAGCTAGTAAAGAACAATAAAAAGAAAGGAAACAGAGACATATAGAGACGTATAGAAATTATTCTTCGACTGTCATTATCTGTCACAAAAATGAAGAAATGATCATAAAAATGTAATAAAATCAAGACACTTGTTGAACATAGTAACAGTCATTGTAAAGATAAAACAAAAAGATTACCGTTATTTAAACCCCCCAAAATGATAAACTCTCAGTAATACACATGGAAGCATTCGATGTCTTTATTTCTAAATGTAAGCAAATTGATAGTCATTTCTCTTCTGGGCAAAAATAGACAACCACTCATGTTCAAATATTCTCAACATAATATCGAGTGGAAAGAGGATTCATATGAAATTAAGGCAGGTTGAAAAGGCAAAATGTCAACTGTAACAGGGGGGGGGGGGGCGGTTATTGATTAGTCTGTGTAGAAAAAAACTTTAGCCTGGCTCTGAAGTAAAAAGACCCTTTGAGATGAGATTCGTCGTTTTAAGAAAAGTCATTTTGGCTTAAAACTGCTGAAAAATCAAAATCAAGCGCGCGTGCGCGCGCGCGAGCGTGTGTGTGTGTATATCTGTGTGTGTGTGTGTGTGTGTGTGTGTGTGTGTGTGTGTGTGTGTGTGTGTGTGTGTGTGTGTGTGTGTGTGTGTGTGTATCTGTGTGTGTGTATCTCTGTGTGTGTGTCTATGTCTGGTCTGTGAGTACCTGTGTCTGTGTTTACTTCTATCTTTACACATTGACGCCTCTCTCTCTCTCTCTCTCTCTCTCTCTCTCTCTCTCTCTCTCTCTCTCTCTCTCTCTCTCTTCACACACACACACACACAAACACACAACACACACAAATCAACAGGACCCAGTCTCCGGCACAGTCAACAGCCTGACCTTTCACCATAGTCACGAAGGAGGGGGGGGGGGGGGGGTGGCTGACACAGAATAATGGAAACGAAGCACAAAGCTGAGGGAGGGCTAAAACACAGACAACGTTCATCCCAATCGTTTTTTCTTGGAGCTAACCTTGGCGTCGGACTGTCGAAACAGAGCTGAAGACCTTCCAACATACCTGGGGAACCATTCGGAAGCTGGCCCAGAACAGACAGGAGTGGAGAACATTTGTTGCTGCCCTACGTGCCAATAAAGCACAAAGGCATTGATGATGATGAACCTTGATTTACACTCCATTCTCTCATAAATTCTGTGCGTGAGATCAGCTACAAAGCTTGTAAGTGCAAACATCTACATAACATCTTGTGAAACTTAAAGCCAATCAAGTTTTTGTAGAAGAGTAAGCAAGTTATACCTGGTGGGGTTTTTTTGGATGGCTTAAGGATACCAAGCATGCAAAAGACTTCCCTGATATTGATGGACTCAGCCTGTGTGGTGCTTAAGATATTTCAAAGCATCACCCTCCAAAGATTCCTTAGAAAAATAGTCGGGAAATAAAAGATGTACTGGGAAGCATGAAAAGAACAAGTTTATACCAGTGAACTTCCTCCATTCCTCTGCTATGTCTATCAAACACTATCCCTTTTCTATCCCTGTTCTTGCCTTGTTTCTGTTCTTCCTGTCACCTTTTTTTTCTATTTCTCTGCCTTCTTGGTCCATTCTTCTTTCTTTTTTCAAGAAAAACTTGAAATGTAACAATCCTCTCTCATGCTGAAGTCAGGCCCAGAGCATGCATCGCTGGACCTGAGTTGTCAAGGAGGAGGAGGAAGAAGAGGAGGAGAAAGGAAGAGGAGGAGGAGGAGGAGGTGGAGAAGGAGGAGAAAAAGGAGGAGGAGAGGAGAGGAAGAAGGAGGAGGAGGAGGAGAAGAAAGAGGAAGGAAGAAGAAGAAGAAGAAGAAGAAGAAGAAGAAGAAGAAGAAGAAAGAAGAAGAAGAAGAAGAAGAAGAAGAAGAAGAAGAAGAAGAAGAAGGGAAGCAAAGAAGAAGAATGCAAAGAAGAAAAAGAATGCAAGAAGAAGAGCAAGAAGAAGAAGCAAAGAAGAAGAAGAAGAAGAAGAAGAAGAACAAGAAAAGAAAGAAAAGAAGAAAAAAGAAAAGAAAAAAGAAGAAAAAGAAAAAAGAACAACAACAACAACAAGAACAACAACAAGACCAAGAAACACAATCACATATTTTTGTCTGCCTTTTCCGTTAGTAGCAGTAGTATAGGAGGTAAATTTGACACTCTTGTTTATAACTAAACTTCTGAGACTCAGTAGACACAATAAAGACAAGAGATGTTGCCAGAAGACAGGCGTGAATGACGTCATACAAAGGTCAAAATGGTATTTAAAACTATTCATTTTCTCATAAATCCATATCTCCTAAATGTGTGTGTGTGCTTTCTTCACACACAAAAATGACAATACAGGAGTCTTTATATGCCAGTGGAGGACAGACAGGGTAAACAAGACGCAGTGTTTCCAAACATACGTTCGTTGATCGATCTTTTTTTTTACGGAGAGAAACGTTACCAAATTTGAACGAAATGTTGTTCTGTCTCCAATGACGATTTCACTTATGCAAATGACAGTTGACCTTGTGCACCAATCTAAAACCAAATACATTGTATCGTTACACTTTTTAACTCGAGTTTTTTTTGTTTCCTGTTGAGAACAGAATAGCGTTAGTGGAAATCAAATTTCCTACTATTGGGCTTTTACTCCGAAAATCAGAGAGATACAGTATAATCCCAACGATTGATCTGAGTGTTGATGATGCTGTCTTTTTGTTTTTTTTGGTACTGCTACTTTCTATCGACCAGCTTCGTGGATGGAGTTGCTTGAAATAATTGGACTGTCTTCTTATCTGGCACTGTTGAAGGCTGACATTTGTGTGTGATTCTGTCGACTCACTTGTTTCCTGCTGAATGTTAGTGGAAACGTTTAGGAAGCACTAACGTACTTTTGAACTACAGCCTTGACTAAGTGTCTAAATCAAGATAAAATTTTATGAAAAGGGAAGGAAGGAAGGAAGTAGGGAGGAAGGAGTAAGGAAGGAAGGAAGGAAGGGAAGGGAGAAGGAAGAAAGAAAAAAGAAAAGAAAGAAAGAAAGAAAGAAAGAAAGAAATCAATGCTTTCAAAAAAGTTCTGCTAAAGAAAAGAATAAAAGAAGAAAGGAAAAAAGGAAGGAAGAGGGGAGAAGACAGAAAGAACAAACAGACAAAGCAAAGAATCTAAATGTCTTTCAAAAGTGTTCTGCTAAAAGAAAGAAAGAAAGAAATAAAAAGAAATAAAGAAAGAAGAACGAAGGAAGGCAAACAAGAAAGACAAAAAAAAAACTAATGCATGCAGAAAGGGAGAAAGAAAGAAAGAAAGAAAGATAGAAGAAGAAAGGAGAAAGAAAGAAAAAATAAGAGAAAGAAGAAAGAGAAAGAAAGAAAGAAAGAGAAGAAGAAGAGAAAGAGAGAAGAGAGAGAGAAAGAAAGAAAGAAAAAGTCTTAAATGTCTTTCAAAAGTGTTCTGCTCTGATTTTGCCTCAACACTCGTATATCAGTGACCCCTCCTTCCCTCCTCTGCTGAGCCTCAATCCATGTCCTCTTAAAGGAAGTGAAAAAAGCAACCTGACAGCAAAACATTGTCCCTCCCTTCTCTGCTACGAAACATTGTCACTCCCTTCTCTGCTACGAAATATTGTCACTCCCTTCTCTCTTACAAAACATTTTTACTCCCTTCTCTGCTACGAAATATTGTCACTCCCTTCTCTCTTACAAAACATTTTTACTCCCTTCTCTGCTACGAAATATTGTCACTCCCTTCTCTCTTACAAAACATTGTCCCTCCCTTCTCTGCTACGAAACATTGTCCCTCCCTTCTCCGCTACGAAACATTGTCCCTCCCTTCTCTGCTACGAAACAGTGTCACTCCCTTCTCTGCTACGAAACATTTTCACTTTCTGTTCTGATACAAAACATTGTCACTCTCTGTTCTGTTACAAAACATTGTCACTCCTTTCTTACAAAACATTGTCACTCCTTTCTCTCTTACAAAATATTGTCACTCTCTTCTCTCTTACAAAACATTGTCACTCTCTGTTCTTTTACAAAACATTGTCACTCCCTGTTCTGTTACAAAACATTGTCACTCCTTTCTCTCTTACAAAACATTGTCACTCCTTTATTTACAAAACATTGTCACTCCTTTTTTGCAAAACATTGTCACTCCTTTCTTACAAAACATTGTCACTCCTTTCTCTCTTACAAAACATTGTCACTCCTTTCTCTCAAAACATTCACTCCTTCCTCTCTTACAAAACATTGTCTCTCTTCTCTCTTACAAAACATTGTCACTCCTTTCTCTCTTACAAAACATTGTCACTCCTTTCTCTCTTACAAAACATTGTCACTCCTTTCTTACAAAACATTTTTACTCCATTCTCTCTTACAAAACATTATCACTCACTTCTCTCTTACAAATCATTGTCACTCACTTCTCTCTTACAAAACCTTTAACAAGATTTATTAATACTTTTATCACTGAGATATGTGCTTAACCCATTGTGCATGCCGAAAATCGATGGAAAAGTGTTGAACAAGATTTATTAATACTTTTATCACTGAGATATGTGCTTAACCCATTGTGCATGCCGAAAATCGATGGAAAAGTGTTGGGGATTTCATTAGTACTGCTGCTTTGTGTATTGTACCCCCTTCATTAGTGGCAATGGGCTTTACATGAATAAACAATTCAAATTTGGATTTGTCCCTCTCTCTCTCTCTCTCTCTCTCTCTCTCTCCACATCCTACTCACACACACACACACACACACACGCGCGCGCACGCACGCACACACGCACGCACACACACACATACACGTACGCACGCACGCACACGCACACACACAACACACACACACACACACAACACACACACACACATACATACGGGGACGGGATAGCTTAGTGGTTAGAACATTGCGCTCGTAATCTGACGACCCGGGTTCGATTCCCGCTCAAGGGGATATTTTCCCCTGGAGTTAACATCAGTGCAGACTCCACTCTCCTCAAAAGTCCTTCGAATGAGACTATAAACCGAGGTCCCGTATGCGAACGCACGCAGAACATCTTGCGCACACGTTAAATCCTGTTCCGCTTTTCGTAAGAGTAGGCCATTGTGTGCCGGTGGGAATAGATGACAGAATTCACAAAACCGTATACACACGTGGACTGGATGTAAAAAAGCACATAAGTACTTATTCCATTTATCCGTCGATATAAAAGAATAAAATAAAATTTAAAATAATAAAACACGCAAGCACGCACACACGACACACACACACACACACACACACACACACACACACAACACACACACACGCCGCAGATTCAGAATGAGCCCGTTAGTCAAACTGTGGCGACAGTTGTAGTAAGTACTACTAATTCAGCAGGTTCTGTGTCAGACTGCATGCTCTGCAATAATAAATACACACTCGCGCAACGCACACGAAAACCACCACCACTCTCGAGCATGTAGCCATGAGGAGCAGAGGAACAGTTGTTTGGTGTGATGGATATGTGTGTGGTAGTCCCAAACTTGAACTGAATGGATTTCTATCTTGGAAATAGCTGTCGGTTCCTGTGTGAGTACTCTATTGTCAATGTGAGCATGTAGTGTTGTTGTTGTTGTTGGTGTTGGTGTTGGTGATGGATGGTGGTTGTGGTGGTGGTGGTTTTGTTGTTGTTTTTGCACCATGTTTATGGAGATAACTACTCTCTACTTTTTTTTCTTTTTCTCTCTTTGCCTATGTGTGTGTTTGTATTCTAATCCTCACTCACACACACACACGCACGCACACACGCACACACACACGCACGCACGTACACACACACACACACACACATCTGTCTCTAAATTGGTAACGACCAAAGAGTTTCATTTTTGATCGTAAAAGTTATGGGATCTAAAAGACACAATATATGAAAAATTCCGTGCTTTTCTGATGATATAAGTGAGTTAAACTGTGTGTCGACTTGCTAATATTTTCATTCTCCTTTGTTTCTAAATGTCTGTAAAACAGGGGTGTGGGGAGGGGGTGCACATTACTGCTTTCATTTTTTCCAAGATCTTTGATTCAATAATTACAAACTTACTTTACTGCCATAGTACTCTAAGTAGTGTCATCGAAAGAGTTCTTTTTTTTCAATGACACTATGACAAGTCATTAGGAACATGGGTTTAAAAGCCTGCACATTTCTTTCATTAATATATTGTATATATTGTATGTATGTATATGCATATGTACATATTATATGTTTGTGTATGTGCATGTGTGCATGTGCGTGTGCGCACACGTGTGTATGAGTGAGTGTGTGTATGTGTGTGTGTTTGTGCGTGTGTAAGTGCTCACGCGTGCTCACGCACCCATCATTACACCCTCGAAAAGCATGTCGAACTCATTTCTTGAACCATTACAATGGATCTAGCACAGACTTGTC
>CM054136.1:54298178-54320678 GCA_028751875.1 Rapana venosa
TGTGTGTGTGTGTGTGTGTGTGTGTGTGTGTGTGTCTGTGTCTGTGTGTCTGTGTGTGTTGTCTGTGTGTGTCTGTGTGTGGGGGGGAGGGGTGAGATGAAAAAAGTATGTCAATACATATCGGCAACATTTGGAAATGAATACTCTCTTCTCTCTCTCTCTCTCTCTCTCTCTCTCTCTCTCTCTCTCTCTCTCTCCCTCTCTCTCTCCTCTCTCTCTCTCTCTCTCCCAATACTCTCTACCAATATCTCTCTCTCTCTCCTCTCTCTATCTCTCTCTCCTCTCTCTATCTCTCTCCCCTCCCTCCCTCCCTCCTCTCTCTCTCGATTTAGAAGTAGACAATAAGGGAAAAAAATTTCCTAGCCTTGCAAATGTTCTGTGTCTATTTCCTTTTTTCAGATCAAAGATAGTTTCTCAGCGGGACTGATATCAGACATCAATTCTGTGTTTTCATTATTACTATGTCTGGAGAAGTGATTCCAAAAACAAAATGTATGTAAGAATGAGATGAGAGAATGTCTTGAGATAAACCTTTCGATATTTGTTGTACATGTGTGTTATTTACTTGCAGTGTTTTGGTTGTTGTTTTCGTTTGTGTGGGGTGGAAGTTGATTTTTTACACATTTGGTTAGCTTATCAAAAAAAAATTACATAAAAAATAAAAACAACCGATTTCTTATCGGGAATGAATTCGCTTGAAGGAACAGAAAATGGACTTCTCATTTACTGATGTACCCAAATGATGGAGCAATAGATATTGCCATTGAAAAAGTTAGATTTCTATCTTTGCTTGCTGTCTCCTGTTGGTGCGTGTTGATTGATGTAAAACTTAATTCTCATTTACCAATATACCCAAATGATGGAGCAATAAATATTGGCATTGATGAAGTGAGATTTCTATCTTCGTTTGTTGTCTCCTGTTGCTGCGTGTTGATGGGAGTGTGGCGAGTTGTCTAGACAGCCTTTTGGTGCCTTTTCTGTGTCACAGATTGCTAAAATTGATGGATTGTATTGTTATGCTCTCCCTCTCTTTCTCCCTCTCTCTCCTCTCTCTCTCTCTCTCTCTCTCTCTCTCTCTCTCTCTCTCTCTCTCTCTCTCTCTCTCTTGTCTTTCAGGGAATTTCAGGGCAAGGGCCGGATGAAAAACAAGTATGTTAATACTTATCTGTAACCCTTGGGAATAAAGATTATCAATCAATCAATATATCTATCAATCAGTCAATCTCCCCCTCTCTCTCTCTCTCTCTCTCGCTCTCTCTCTCTCTCTCTCTCGTCTCTCTCTCTCTCTCTCTCTCTCTCTCTCTCTCTCTCTCTCTCTCTCTCTCTCTCTCTCTCTCTCTCTCTCTTTGTTGCGAAAACGCTGCATAGCACGTGATTTATTGCAGAAATACATGATACTTTTGCTGCCTATACTGATTTTCTTACGTACGAGTAGTTTGATATACAGATAACAAGCCCAACTCTTTTAATCTCAATATATAAATGCGGGTACATATTCTTCTTCAAGTGTCCGGTTTGGTCCTGCAGACATCGACGATCATGGCTCTCCATTCTTCCCTGTTCTCGGTCCCTCTCATTAGCTCATTGTTGGTGCCCCTTTATTCGTTGCGAATTTGTTTAAGCTGTCTGTGAATTTTGTGCGTTGTCTTCCTCTGCTCTTGTTTCCACATATTTTGCCACTCCATAACAGTTTCTCTAGTCCGTCAGCCCTGATTTTATATGGCCGAAAAATTTGAGCTGTCTTTCTCTGATGGTGTTGAGAAGGGATCTCTTGTATATTATCTCTTGTATATTGATCTATTGTGTATGTACAGGGTACATATTAAGACAGTTTAAACATGTTAGTTGCTTGAAGTCGGAATGCAGCTACCTTAACGGTCGGCAAAAACGGTCGCATACGCTAAATCTTATCATTTGGTGAAATCTCGTAGACCTAGCTGAAGAGCGAAAGAAAGGATTGTTCTTTGGCTTTAAATTCCTTTTATTCCATAGATTATATAGGTGTTCTTATTGTTATGTATCTGTTTAACTATATGACGCAATGTGTACAAGCTTTGTGATTTTTTAAATTCTTTTATATCGAGAATAATGGAATAAGCACGTATGTGCTTTTTTACATTGAGTCCCCGTGTGTATGCGGTTTTGTTAATTTTGTCATCTGTTCCCACCGGCATACAATGGCCTACTCTTACGAAAAGCGGAACAGGATTTAACGTGTGCGCAAGATGTTCGTTCTGGGTGCGTTCGCACACGGGGCCTCGGTTTATAGTCTCATCCGAAGGACTTTTAGAGAGAGTGGAGTCGTGCGGCACTGATGTAAACTCCAGGGGAAAATATCCCCCCTTGAACGGGAATCGAACCCGGGTCGTCAGATTACGAGCGCAATGTTCCAACCACTAGGCTATCTTGTACCCTCCATAGCTTTGTGAGAAGGCTTGGTCCCTACACTGTACACTTTGATCTTAGCCAATAGGCCGAGAGGCTTTGTCCCTCATTGTTCACAGAGCACAAAGTGTTGCTGGTTTGCCACAAGGGTGTGTGTGGGGGGGGGGGGGGGGGGGGTACTAAAATAAGCCATGGCTTGATGCTCTTTCCCCCAGCTGTGCTGTTATTGAATCGTGTCTTTGTAGTCAGTAATTATTATTGAAAAGCTGTTTGAAGCCAAAAAAATCTATTCATTTTATGTTTTTCATCCATCTCTAAAAGTTAGATTAAACTTAAGAGCACCCTTCCCCCTCCCCCCCCCACTCCCTAAAAGTTAGATTATGCTTAAGAGCATCACCCCCCCCCCCCCCCCCCCCCCCCCCAGCCAAAAAGTATCCCTGAAGTCAGAAAATGGCTACCTTACTTGTGGTTAAAAACGGTCGCATACGCAAAAATCTCATCATTGGTGAACCTCAGAGCTCTAGCCGAGGAACCGGGAAGGAAAAAACTCACAGTGGAAAAACTTAAGAGCTTCTTGATTGTTACAGATTCTGTCTGCAGCTAGCTGCTTCTTTATCCTTGAGATGAAGAAACGCGTTGCATTGAAATATGTTCAATCGGATCGATAGTTTTGCAGGGGAAAAAAATCACAGAATTTTAAGAATTGTATCATAAATATCTTACCGAGATTTTTTTTTTATCTCTCCAGAGGCTCTGTATAACATAAGTTACAATTATCTGAATAATCAATATCAACAACCCTGGATTTCGATTATCAGTCCATTAAACAATGATATTAACATATTTATTGATTTAGATTGATGATATTAACGTATGACTCCACTCTCCCCAAAAGTCCTTAGGATGAGACTATAAACCGAGGCCCCGTGTGCGAACGCACGCAGAACATCTTGCGCACACGTCAAATCCTGTTCCGCTTTTCGTAAGAGTATGCCATAGTGTGCCGATGGGAACGGATGACAAAATTTACAAAACCGCATACACAACGGGGACTGGATGTAAAAAAAGAATATAACTGCTTATTCCATTATCCTCAGTATAAAAAGAATAAATAAAATAAAATAATAAATAAATGAATCATCAATTTATAAACAATTTTCATATAACAAGCATCATACATAAATTTTATATTGTGAACTACTTTGGCCGACTTTGTGTACCGTGACTGATTTTTTTTTTTTAAGATCGTAACTTCTAGTCGTTTTCTTTAAAAACCAGCCCAGAACATTCGTGATGATGTATGTTCGCGTTACTGGGGAGAGCACAGGAAGCATTGTATCAGTCAGGAAATGAGAAAAGTCTGGCACGGAGTCCCTAAAATGGAAGTCATTTATTTTTATATTTTTTTAACAAAAGATCAGGAAGAAATGTCTGACTGTTCTTTTCTTCCGATATCTCTACAAAACCATTACGTACCCTACGTCACCGTGTTATTGGGTCAGCGCTTTCACTCACACTCTCTATGTCTCTTTCTCTCTGTATCTCTGTCTCTCTCACTCTCTCTGTCTCTGTCTCTCTCTCTCTCTCTCTCTCTCTCTCTCTCTCTCTCTCTCTCTCTCTTTCTCAGTAATTTAGTAGGGATGACCTTGCTATTCTCTCTCTCTCTCTCTCTCTCTCTCTCTCTCTCTCTCTCTCTCTCTCTTCTATCTATCTTCTATCTATCTATCTATCTTAACAAAAACTCATCCTGGGTGAAAAGACAGATTTCTATGTTTCCTCAGCGCTATCGTATTGTTTCCGCAAAGATTTGTAACCTTTGTTCGTTTGTTTGGGGTTTTTTGTTCTTTTTTTTTTGGAGGGGGGTGGTGCTTCTGTCTTCGTTCAAAGCTTGTGTGTGCATCAGTATAAGTCTTAAAAGCTTGTGTTCCTGTACTTTGATCTGAGGAATTCTTTCTTTTTACCTGGTACTTGTTAATACGTTTCTATTTGGAGTATTGCCTATTTCTCGACAACCTGACATTTTCACTGCATTGTTTAATATTGAATACGCACTTTCGCACGTGTGGGTTTTACTCTCTCTCTCTCTCTCTCTCTCTCTCTCTCTCTCACTCTGAACTTGTTGATTAAAAATAGGCAGAACACATTTTCTAACAAAACAGATGGCATTTTAGTGAAATTCTAACATATTTATGTCTTGTCACGCTGTCTTTTCAATCAGGTATGTATACCCTCAAGAAAACGAGTATCAAGCTCTGAATACATTTCACTAGTTCAATATATTTTCTAAACCATGAATGAAGTGGGTCAAGCAAGGACGGGATGGGGGGGGGGGAGGATGGAAGGGAGGGGGTTCAATCCTCGGCTCCAACTCCGAGGTTTACCTATAATGAGATTTTGCGAATGTGACTGTTTTTGCCCATCATGTAGGTAGCCGCATTCCGACATCGGAGATTCTGTTTAAACGCGACATCAGTGTACATTCGTTGTTTTGTTTTTTCTTTAATTTTGAATCATGTCATCCGTTCCTACAAGCACAAAATGGCCTACTCTTCCGTAAGGCGGAAGGGGGTTTTAACGTGTGCGGAAGATGCTCTACGCGCATTTACGTATGAGATCTCGGTTTATAGACTCATCCGCGGGGATTTTGGGGGGAGTGGAGTTGTAATGATGTTAAATCCAGGGGGGGGGGGGAGAATCCCCTTGAACGGGTCCCTCGGTGGTGGCACAAGTCCAGGCAGTTAGATCACGAGCGCAATGCTCTAACCACTACGCTATCCCACCACCCAAACAGATATGAAAACTATCATTTTAAAAAAGCAAACCTGCCGGGGGGCCTGTCAGTATAAAAATAGCATCTCCACCTTCTGGAAATTCTGTGCTAGGAATTCCCTCTTTTCTATCACACTCTTTGTGTCTGCCTTGTTCCGGTTTTTTCTGCTTACTTCCTTCTCGTCTATTTTTCTGCCTTCTTGGTCCATTCTCCTGCCTATTTTTCCCCAGAAAGATTTAAAAGATAACAGTTTTCCCCCATGCTGAAGTTGAATGTGCTGGGCCTGACTTGTCAGGCGCTTAACGGCAGTGCAACGCATTTTCGTCTCATTGACAGACAACAATAGTTGCCGTCTGAGTGTTCGACGACGACGAGAGACGACGAGACAACGAAGAAGAAGAAGAACGAACAAGAACAAAACAAAAAAAAAAAAAAGAAAGAAAAAACAAAAGAAAAAGAAAAAAGAAAGAAAGAAATAAAGAAACTTGAAAACAGTGTAAAAAGACATAGCTACCACATTTTATCACTGTCTTCTCTCTGTAAAAAAACAAACAAACAGTATGTTTAATTATTAGCGTGAGGAATTAATTACGCATGAGTCAGACACTGAACTAGTCGAAAAGACTTTCTAGAATTATTTTTGTTCGCAATTTTTTTTTTTAAAAGAACAGACCGAAAAGCTGCCAATAAGGCACAGTTTCATCTCCATGGGTTTTTTCTCTGCTGTCGTGTGTTAATTACTACATAGGCAAATGTCTAGACGGCGTTTTATTACCGGTCGGTGACATGGATTGTTGAAATTAATGGGTTGTGCTTTTATGGTTACCCCACTCTCTCTCTCTCTCTCTCTCTCTCTCTCCCTCTCCTCTCTCTCTCTGTCTCTCTCTCCTCTCTCTGCACTGCAGATAAATTCTCTTACAGGGAAAAATTGCAACATTCTCAATGCTCTGTATCAATTTTTTTTTTAAACTTCTGTTATTACAAATATATTGTTAACTAAACTCCTATATCTTCTTCTTCTTCAAGTGTCCGGTCTGGTCCTGCAGACATCCACGATCATGGCTCTCCATTCTTCCCTGTTCTCGATCCCTCTCAAGAGCTCATTGTTGGTTGCCCTCTTTATTACGTTGCGAATTTGTTTAAGCTGTCTGTGAATTTTGTGCGTTGTCTTCCTCTGCTCTTGTTTCCATATATTTTGCCACTCCATAACAGTTTCTCTAGTCCGTCAGCCCTGATTATATGGCCGAAAAATTTGAGCTGTCTTTTTTGATGGTGTTGAGAAGGGATCTCTTGTATCCAGCCATTTCCATTACTTCTGCATTTGTTTTTCTATACTCCTATATTATTATACACAATAACTCATGGTAGTCAACATTGTTTGACTAGAATCAAAGTGATAAGATTTAGAGTCACATGCACAAAATTATTCTTGTTTATTTCTGACTGGCACTTTTTGGGGGGGTGTTAGGATCAATGCTTCATTGATGTTCATGCTTTATAAATACCCAAAATAAGTAAGTACAGCAAGAATTATTTCGTCAGTAAGTGAATAAATAATACTGGCTGTTTTCTACCCCATCATAACTTATACTCATCAAGTTTAATCACAGTCTGGCTACCTTCGATGTCGTTGTACGGTCTCTTCACATATGGTGACAATATTCGTCTGGCACGTTCGTGACCTCAATATGCTAGCGGTTGAGCAGTCCAACTACTGTTATCAGTTGCGACATGAGCACCAGTCTGGGACACAGCAGCGGCGAAAATAGAAGACAGCCAGGAGAGGAGGAGGGAGACCTAAATTGGGGGGGAGGGGGGGGGGGGGGGGGGGGGGGGGGGGGGGGGGGGAGTATGAAATGCCATAGGATGACTTTTGCTTTTTTCCATGGCTGTAGGCTGCCAAGGCATTAAGTGTCCATACGTCAGCGTAGCAAAAGAAAAATGAGAGCAGGGTCTTTTTATGCCAGAGCATACAAAGAAAATCGGTCTGTCTGTCTGTCTGTTGTCTTTCTGTCTGTCTTGTTGTCTGTCTGGTTGTCTGTCTGTTGTCTGTCTGGTTGTCTCTCTCTCGCTCTCGCTCGCTCTCGCTTTCGCTCTCTCTCTCTCTCTCTCTCTCCTCTCTCTCTCTCTCTCTCTCTCTCTCTCTCTCTCTCTCTCTCTCTCTCTCTCTCTCTCTCTCTCTCTCTCTCTCGCTCTCTCTCTTCGAGTTTCATTTTCTTCTCATATATTGTTTTTATAAATATTTTCTTGTACTGTCTTTGAATCTGCTTATTACCTTTTCGTTTAGAATGTAAAATGCGTCTTAGTCTGTGAAGTTGAGACTGTCAGAGTCTAAACAGATGTTTGTTTATAAGTCCTGCTTTCGGGGGAGCATAATAGTACAGTAATGTTAAGGCTTGTTTTGGGGTTGTTGTTGTTTTGTTGTTGCTTTATTTTATTCGGGGGGGGGGGGGGGGGGTTGTTTGGGTTTGTTTTGTTTTGTTGTTTGTTTGTTTGTTTTTTGTTCCTCGCCTAGAGCTCCGAGGTTCACCTATTGCGGGATTTTTTGAGTATGCGACCGTTTTTAACCACCATTAAGGTTGCTGCATTCCGACTTCAGGGATGGTGTCTAAACACGAGACCTGTGAGCATGCGGTCTTTGTTTGTTTTTTAAAAAATTCATCCGTTTCTTCCAGCTCGAAATGGTCTACTCTTCCGAAAAGCGGAACGGGTTATTAACATGTTGCGCACAAGATGTTCTGCATGCCTTCGCACACGGGACCTCCTCGGTTTATAGTCTTATCCGAAGGACTTTTAAAAGAGTGGAGTCGTAGCGATGTGAACTCCAGGGTAAAAAACAGAGGTAAAGGTGTTCCATAACCTATAAGGTCGTCGGGGAGCGAGGCGTCAGACACCTCACTTCTCTAGGGGCCAGCATATTGAGGGCGGCGCCCATCTCCTCTCCCTCGCTGATTTATCTTCCCTGACCCTAAAGAGGGCAGGTACCCGTTTACAGCTGGGTGAACTGGGGGAGCTGTACTGAAGCCAAGGTGCGCAAACGGTCACCCATCCAAGTGGTAACCATGTTCGATGCTGCTTAACCTTGGCTGGGGGAAGTGAGTGCTCTGACCACTGAGCTATCCCGTCCACTCTTTGATATATACGGGTTATTTATCAGATTTTTCTCATGATACGCTCTCGTTTATTGTGATCAATGTTGAGTGTAAAAATGCGTTTCTCTTGCATGGTATGTTTAGGGCGGGAAGGGCTTGGTAATTGATTAGATTCAGTCCCTTCAGCCTGCTGTTCCATTAAAATTGTAGAAATCTTCTTTTTTTTAAATCTTTATAACCTCACATTGTCTGAAAGGCCTTTCGTGGCTTGTGACAACATCTCTCTCTCTCTCTCTCTCTCTCTCTCTCTCTCTCTCTCTCTCTCTCTCTCTCTTGACCTTGACCTTGACCTTGATCTTGATCTTGATTTCTTGTTTAAATAAAAGATAAAAGGCGTATGTATAGAATATGTTATTTACACTTTTGGATGATTTGATTTTTTTTCGTAGAAAAATGTCTCTGTGTGTATTTTTTCCACAGAGAACTGGTTGGAGAAACTATGTTTGCTTATGCCATTACCCTCTTTACATAAACTTCAATCCAATTCCATTCCATTCCATTCTCTCTCTCTCTCTCTCTCTCTCTCTCTCTCTCTCTCTCTCTCTCTCTCTCTCTCTCTGTACTAAAAGAAGATTTATTCAGTGTGTTAACAAATGTTCTCAATGGTATTTTCTTAAATACCAAATGGTGACTTATTTTCATCTAAGCATTATTATTAGTCTGTATTTTTCATGGTCTTTTCTGTTTGCTATCTGGCTGGCTTGTTGGCTGACTGACTGACTGACTGACTGACTGAATGAATGAATGAATGAATGAATGAATGAATCATGATGAATCAATGAATGAATCAATGAATGAATCAATGAATAAATCAATGAATGTGTGTCCGGTTTTCGTTTGTGTGTTGGTTGGTGGTTGGTTGGTTGGTTGGTTGGTTGGTTGGTTGGTTGGTTGGTTGGTTGGTTGGTTGGTTGGTTGGTTGGTTGGTTGGTTGGTTGGTTGGTTGGTTGGTTGGTTGGTTGGATGGCTGGCTGGTTGGTTGGTTGTTCACTTGCTTGCTTGCTTGCTTGCTATAACTATTTTTGTGCCTTTAATATCTGGAAAGGGCAATGAGATGCTCCTCTCTGTAGTCGTCCTTCTTTTCCTTTAATTAGAGTTTCTAACATTATTCACTTAAAAAAATTTTTAATCCAAAGTGTTCTCTCAACTCATTCTAGTCTTTGATTATCCTTAGAAGAAAAAAAACCAGCCTGTCCCAAAAAAAAAAACCAACTAAACCTAACTCACCCAAAATCCCTAAACTATGTTTCAGCGCAGAACGCACGATAGTAGTCAGTGGTGAGCGCCCACAACCAGCCATGGACTTCACGACGACAACAGCATCAACAACGACGACGACGATGCTGACAACGACGACGACGATGCTGACGACGATGACGACGACGATGTCGACCCCAGCCGTGCTGCAGTCCAACACCACGCTGTACGTGCTGACGCCCGAGGAGAACGCCACGATCCAGAGGCTGGACAGCATCAAGCACAGCATCTTCGCCTCGTACATGTGGGTCATCTTCCTGATCGGCTTCCCCAGCAACGTGGTCTGCGTGCTGACGGTGCTGTCCATGAGCAGCCTGTCCACGGCCACGCTCTACGTGGCTCTGCTGGCCGTGGTGGACGCCCTCACCCTCCTGGCCAAGCTCATAGCCCAGCAGCTCAACTACCACCGGGCGTACTACGGGGACTACGGCTGCAAGGCCACCACGTTCATCTACATCCTCAACTGCTACGCTCACTGGGTGCTGGTGCTGGTGTGCTTCGAGCGCTTCCTGGCCGTGCGCTGGCCCTTGAAGAAGGCCGTGTTCTTCACCAAGAGTCGGGCCTGGCTGATCGCCGCGGTGCTGTTCGTCGTCATCTTCCTCATCTACACGCAGCTCTTCGTCCTGTACATCTCGGACCCCACGGGGCGAATCTGCGGGTTCAGCGACGAGCTGGGCTCCTACGTTCACCTGTGGTACTGGTTCTCCTCCTTCCTCTTCTCCTTCGCGCCCTTCATCTTGCTGGTGATCTTCACCTCCCTCATCATCACCGGCCTGTGGAAGTACCGCGTGGCCCGCAAGAGCATTCTGAGGGGCGACCACCACCACCACCACCACAACGGGGGCAAGGAGAAGCGGTCGGAGAGCTCCAACATGGAGCGGGCCATCAGCGTGATGATGTCGGTGGCGGCCGTGGTGTTCCTGCTCCTCACCCTGCCCAGCTGCATCTTCATCGTCTCCTTCGACTACTGGAGCTGGTACCCGCCCGTCACCTACTCGCGCTGGATGCTCTTCCAGCAGGTGTCCTTCGTCATGTCCGACCTCAACCACGCCATCAACTTCTACCTCTACTTCCTCACCGCCGACAAGTTCCGCTCGCAGTTCAAAGACATGATCACCTGTCGCCGGCACCAGCACAGGAAGAAGAGCGACGTCACCTCCATCGGAGACCACACCCAGTACACCAGAGCCAACTCCGTGGAGAATATAGCCATGACTCGAGTCTGAGCCTTAGCTTGCTGGCGGAGTCTGTAGCGAGTGGCGTCAGTCGTGCCCAAGGAGGAGACGATCAGGATGTTTTGAGGCAAGTTATTGTTACTTTACTCGTGGACAGGGCTTGTGTGTGAAATTAGAGCAAGGCCACGTCCATTAGTGACTTTCGTAGATTATCATGTCCATATTGTGCTAAGGCAATCCCAAAGGGGAAAAGCAGGTGAACAAGTATGAACTTAAAGGCTGCGGTCCTTAGAAAGGAAGAAAAGAAAGAAAACGATGAATGGAGAGCTTCTCACAGACTGTCGTTTCACACAGGACTCGCTTCAAGAGCGCATAGTAACTGATGCACTGTGAGCTCTTCCGAGAATAGTGTATGCATTAGTGGTATAAGTTAACGGTTGCTTCATTTGTTGTCTACATCAGTGTGATTGTGGCCCCGATCATCTGCAAATGGATTGTTGCTCTGACTCGAACCACCAGCTGGTCATTAGGGGAGCTATTTTCATAACCTTTCCGTTCCCTCTGGTGAATAAGTGATACAGAAGACTGGCTAGCAATACCTGAGCACATCATATCGTATTCACGCAACACAAAGACGAACATAGACTGCTGTAGTTCCACAAAGACCTCACCGCTGTCACTTCATCCAGCCCAAAGCTTACTTCACAACAAGGCAACGTCACGAACCTCAGAAATTAAGTTTACTCCAATTTTGGAGGTGAAATTTGCTGTCAGGGTTAAAAGCCTGCGTTGTTATCAACTAAACTACCGTGCTGATAATTATGAAAGACAATGTTTGTATTCTTCATGTACATAGCCCTGCTCTGCCTGATCAAAAATAAAATATGATGTCCAGGCTAGAAATATCTGGTGATTGTTATGGTAAATCTGTATTGACCCACAGCAGCATTGCTGTGACTGATGTCGCCTTTATTTTCTTTTGAACAAAATCTTAACTTAGCATAAGACCCAGTGAACTCTGCTCTGGAACTGGAAAGTCTCCACGGGCCTGAAAATAAAAAACGGCTAAAGAATACCTAAGGACGACTTACAATAATTATGTGTTTCGGTTTTAAGACACTGTCATCACTCTCATACTGGCATGACACGAAGAGTCAGGCCCGTCACGTAGTCGGCACTCTGTGTGAGGATGCTGCTGTGACATTTATTTTTGTATGAGTAACACTGGTAACACTTTGTTTATATTATTGATGCTGTGTATTTTGATGCGAGAGTTTTACAGTCTTTACACGTTGATGCCGAGTATTGGATGTGTGAGTTTTACAGTCTGTGTGTGTGTGTGTGTGTGTAGTTCAAGGTAAGGAGTGTTTTGTCGGTTGTTTCTTCCTCGTCAGGGCATTTTGAAGCGTCTTGGCTTTCGTCTTTAAACCTCAACATGAACTCAATAACTCATAACGGATAAAAGACCATAGCAATAAGATATATAATAATATAGATTAGTATATAGATTATATAATAGATAATATATATATATAATATATATATATATATATATATATATTATATATATATATATATATATATATATATATATATATATATATATATATCAATCGCAATAACACTACATTTTAAGTTTTTCTTTCAAATTTTTTGTGTTTTAAAATGTGTCCCCCTTGACATGAGTCTCCCTTGAGTAACTACTGGGTCTTTAAATCCTGCATTTTGCATGAAATATCTGCTGTTCAGATTGGTATAACCGTTACAGGGGCGTGCACTAACAGCAGTTCCTACTTGTTGCTGATTATTATTATTATTTATTATATATCTTTTCCTTCAACGCCTGCCGGTCTGTGGACATACTGACTATCGCTATACTGAATCTGATCCCACATTTTGCATGTTTCTGAAGACGTTACACTGTCTGCTCAGATTTTGTGACTATCTTTATCGCACAAATCTGCAGGTAATTATAGTCTGTTCAAATTCTGTTACCATCTACATTACACAAATCTACAGACATATACGCAGTCTGGTCAGATTCCGTAACTATCTGCATTGCACAAATCTGCAGACATAGCATGTTCAAACTTTGTTACCATCTCCATTACACAAATCTTCGGATATGTGCGTAGTCTGCTCAGATTTTGTGACTATATGCATTGCACATACCCTCAAACATAATGTTCTCAAGATTTTGAGGCCATCTGCATTGCACATATATACAGACATGTGCATAGTCTGATCAGATTTTGTGACATTTTGCAGTGCACACATCTGCAGACATATTAATCACAATATTCTCAGACTTTCATACCATCTGCAGTGCATAAATCTGCAGACATAAGTATGGTCTGGTCAGATTTCGTTTAAAGTTTGTGATCTTCTGCATTACACAAATCTGCAGATAATAATGTGTATAGTGTGGTCAGATTGCGTTCAAAGTTTTGTAACCATCTTCAAGTGTACAAATCTGCAGACATAAACAGGGCCTGGAGAGATTTTGTTCAAATTTTGTGAACATTATATGCATTACACGAATCTGAAGACAAGTGTGTAGTCTAGTCAGATTTCGTTCAAATTTTGTGACCATCTGCATTACACGAATCTGCAGACATGTACATAGTCTGATCAGATTTTATGACCACCTGCAGTGCGCAAAATCTGCGGACATGTGCATAGTTTGTTCAGATTTCGTGACCATCTGTAGTGCAGAAATCTAAAGAATTGTGCGTAGCTGTGTGTGACTTTGGGATTCACGTGATCACTGCCTTAATTCGTTGTGTGTTGTATTTTTTCCTGATGAGTATTCGATGTTATTTATCAAAGTAATTATAGTGTTAGTGTGTGTGTGTGTGTGTGTGTGTGTGTGTGTGTGTGTGTGTGTGTGTGTGTGTGTGTGTGTGTGTGTGTGTGTGTGTGTGTGTGTGTGTGTGTGTGTGTGTGTGAAGGGGTTGGTGTTTGTGTGAGTGTGCGCGCACACACACACACACATATACACACACACCCGCGCGCGCAACCTTGTCGATCTATGTATGTTGATAACACACACAAAAAAACAAGCGTACAAGTGTACAGGCAAATCACCTTTAATTTGTTGTAAAAATTAATGTTGAACTCAACCATGTTGTATTTTGATTTCATATCCACTTATGTACGTAACTGTATCCCATATCCACCACCCACCACCCACCACCCCCTCTGCCTCTATTTCTAACCTACTCACCCATCCACCCTCCACCTCCACCACCCAAAAGAATTGTAATGAACAAGTAACACCCTCCACCTCCACCACCCCAAAAGAATTGTAATGAACAAGTAACACCCTCCACCTCCACCACCCAAAAGAATTGTAACGAACAAGTAAAACTAGACCTGCAAAAACTCAACATTTTCTCAACTGCTCAAAAGCATGACTTTTGGACCTGCAGTGTATGGATAGGTGGTCTGAAGGCAACGAACCTCCCTAGATAGCGAAAAGTCTGGGTTCGAAGGGGGTGGTGGTTTGATCCCCCGTTTTTGAACCCGAAACGTTTCCTCCATCCACTACAACACCAGTGGTTATCTTGGTGCTAATCTTTCGGATGAGGTGATAAACTGAGGTCCTGTGTGCATCACGCGTGTTTAGCGCTCGTAAGAGAAACCACGGCAACGAGAGAGTTGTTCTGTAGAGAAAGTCACTCTGGCAGGGTAACAAAATAGGCATGAAGACAGAAAAAGGAAGAAGAAGAAGAAGAAGAAGAAGAAGAAGAAGAAGAAGAAGAAGAAGAAGAAGAAGAAGAAGAAGAAGAAGAAGAGGAGGAGGAGGAGGAGGAGGATATAATAATAATAATAATAATAATAATAATAATGGGTGGCGCTGCTCTAGTGGCGACGCGCTCTTCGCAAGGAGTGAGTGCAGCCCCAAATTTCGCGCAGAGAAATCTGTCTTCACTTAAAGTGGTATACAAAACAATACAATGCAATGCAATACAATGCAATAAATACAATCTAGTACAATACAGTACAACACAATACAATACAATGCAATGCAATAAAATACAGTTCGATACAATGCATTACAATACAATGCAATAAATACAATATAGTACAATACAGTACAATACAATGCAATATGGGGACGGGATACCTCAGTGGTCGGAGCACTCTCTTTCCCCCAGCCAAGTTAAGCAGCGTCGAGCATGGTTACCAGTTGGATGGGTGACCGTTTGCGCGCCTTGGCTTCAGTACAGTTCCCCCAGTTCACCCATCTGTAAATGGGTCTCTGCCCTCTTTAGGGTCAGGGAAGGTAAAGCAGCGAGGGAGAGGAGATGGGTGCCGCCCTCAATATGCTGGCCCTAGAGAAGTGAGGTCTCTGACGCCTCGCTCCCCGACGACCTTATAGGTTATGGGACTCCTTTACTTTACCTTTACTTACAATGCAATAAATACAATACACTACAATACAGTACAATACAATACAATGCAATGCAATAAAATACAGTTCAATACAATGCAATTCAATACAGTGCAATAAATACAATATAGTACACTACAGTACAATACAATGCAATAAAATACAGTTCGATACAATGCAATACAATACGATACAATATCAAAGCCATTTGCCCCACATTTTGCCTGCCTGCCTGCCTGCCTGCCTGCCTGCCTGCATTAAGCAATAAAATTAGCGCGCTAATTAACCAAGAAAATGGGAGGGAGAGCATGGCTGCCAACCCTTATGATGGACATAAAGGTCAACGGACTCAACGCCGAGAGTATTTGTTTGTGGTTGCTCCACACCAATCACCGGCTGCTGCCATGGTCCCTGTGCAAATTACTGAATGGGGAAGGGCAGGGGGGGGATGGGGAGTGCACGGTGTGCGCATTGCGTGCTACTGACTGAGTTTAATAAGTTAACGTGGGAAAGCTGTCGATTTTTGTTTGTGGGTTGTGAGGGGGTGCATGGGTGCAGGGGATTTTTGTTATGTAGGTTTGCCTGATGTGTAGTGTAGCGTCTGAATTGTGTAATACTTGGTAATGAAATGTGATGGTTCGCGAAATGTACTCGATGAACGAAGCGTGTGTTGGGGTTGGGGTTGATTTTTGGTTTGGTTGTTCTTTTGTTTGGTTGGTTGGATGGGTGTTTGTGGTGGTGGTGGTTGGCTTGGATTGGTTTTTGTTGGTAGTTGGGTTGGTTGTGGTTAGTTGGAGGTTTTGTATTTTGGTTTGGTGTTTCTGGTTTGGGATTTTTGATTTGGTTTTTTTGGATTTTTTTTTTTGGTGGGGGGGGTTAATGGCTGGCTGGTGTGTGAATATACCAGATACTGTCAAAAACTAAAAAGTTTATTTTAAACACGTGTGACAGTTATACCACCATGCTTTAGATTTATGGATGTGAAGTTCATTTTGGTTTGGGTTGGGTTGAGTTTGAGGAGAAGGTAGGAATATATAGAGGTGTTTTTAATATTGATAGTATGCAAGTTCTATTGTTAACTTTTGCCTTAAGAACAAATGAAAGAAATTGTACGCTGTTATAAGCATTACAGTAGGTGAACCCTTATATAAAAAAAGACCCAGATCAAAGACCCTGGTTGATAAATGATGTTCCAACTCAGTATGGAGACATAATATAGTACTTCTCTTACAAAAGAAGCGTAAGCAGCAGTACCTTTAGTAAAGGTATGCTTCCATTTCGTATCGGAACACGCAACAACAACAAAATGAGTACACACGATTTTATTAAAGGTAGTTCTCCACTTTGCATCAAGAGACATGATTCGTCACTGATAATAGGTAAAGGTAAAGGAGTCCCATAACCTATGTGGTCGTAGGGGAGCGAGGCGTCAGAGACCTCACTTTTCTAGGGGCCAGCATATTGAGGGCGGCGCCCATCTCCTCTCCCTCAAGATACGTCACTGACACGTGTAGTTAAAAACGATGATATTTGGAAAAATGTAAGAAATATCTGTGGATAAAGATTATGCCTCCAGTTGGCAGCAAGACGTCCCCTAGAGTAAACAGTACAAACTACACCTGTCCCACTTTGCAGCGAGGCACTCAATACATCTCTCACACATGTACAAAATAATAGCCGACAAGCAGCATTTTCGAAGAAGGTGGCATGGTGTCCTCATTTCGCAGACCCAACCAATCCACAATCTACAGTGCATAAACTTACAAACAGTATCTCTGCTTGAGATTATGTTCCTTACTTTGCGCCGAGAAACTGTAATTTGCCTCAAGCATAAGCAGCGCAAATGGTGTTTTCACAGAGATTATGATCCACTTTGCATCGACACACATGATCTATGGATCGGTGGTCTAGAGGTAACGCGCCTGTCTAGAAAGCGAAAAGTCCGGGTTGGAAGTGTGCGGTGGTTCAAATCCCGTTTGGGCCCGAAACTTTTTCCCCATCCATTAGACCATGAGTGGTGGTCTGGGCGCTAGTCTTTCGGATGAGACGATAAATCGAGGTCCCGTGTGTTACACAAAATTATTCAGCGCACGTGAAAGAACGCACGGCAACAAGAGAGTTGTCCCTGGCAAAATTCTTAGAAAAAACCTCTCTGATAAGGAAACAAACACAGTTGCAGAAAAAAAGGGTGGCGCTGCTCTTGTGGTGACGCGCTCTCCCCGGGGGAGAGCAGCCCGAATTTCATGTATAGAAATCTCGTGACTTAAAGTGGTATAAATAAATAAATAAATATCTTAGTGAGAGAAGTGTAAACGTGTCTTTGATAGAGGCACGTTTCCATTTTGTATCAAGGCACTTGCTACGCCTCTTGCAAAAGACGTACAAACGTTGTTTTTCATTGTGGTATCTTTTCGTTTGATATCGACACTCTTGTTACATCTCTAGCGATAGAAGTAGGCCTACAAAAGGTGTCTTTGATTAAGCTATTTTTCATATTTGTATTGAAACCCTTGATGCAGTTCTTGCAATAGAAGTTCAAGCCTGTCTTTGACAAAGGCATTTTTTCTGTATTGTGTGGAGATAATTGATACACCTCTAGCGAAAGAAATTCAAAGGATGCCTTAAGTGGATATATTTCCACTTTGTATCAAGATACTTGCTACATACTTTCACCTTCACCTTCACCTATCCCTTAGTCTGGTCCACCGTTGAGGCACCGCTCAAGATTTTGCAACCAGCTTCCTCCATTCCTTGTGGTTCTCACCAACAACAAAACAAATAGTACAAACAGTGGTCTTTGATAAATGCATGTTCCAACTCAGTATGGAGACATAATATAGTACTTCTCTTACAAATGAAGCGTAAGCAGCAGTATCTTTAGTAAAAGGTATACTTCCATTTCGTATCGGAACACGCAAACGAAAAAATGAGTACACTCGATTTTATTAAAGGTAGTTCTCCACTTTGCATTAAGAGACGCGATTCGTCACTGATACGAGCAGTTAAAAACGCATTCTCGAAACAGAGATTATATAACACCCTCCCTCTCTTCCCCTTCTCCAAAATTCTGCACGAAACATTTCTAACGCCAAGTAACGGATCATTGGGTTATGGTGGTGTTGTTTTTTTCATCGTCCTTTGCAGTATTGGTATTTCTGCTGACACCACTGCCACAATGCATTAACCAAACTGTCTGTCTCACGTGGGTATTGCTGTGAACACTTTCAGCTTTGATCATGCTTGGTGGTGGTGGTGGTGGTGGTGGTGGTGGTGGTGGTGGTGGTGGTGGATGGGGGGGTGGTGGTTGAGGGGGCGTGGTGTATGGTGGAGGTTAAGGGGGCGGGGGGTGGGGGTTGAGGGGGAGGGGGTTGAGGAGGGTGGTGGTGGTGGTGGATGGGGGGTGGTGGTTGATGGGGGGTGGAGGTTGAGGGGGGAAGGGGGAGGGAGGGGGTTGAGGAGGGGGTTGAGGAGGGTGAAAGGAGTGTGAGAGGGTGGGGGGGGGGGGGGGAAGGGGTGGTTTCACCCCAATCACGTTTCCTCAATATTCGATGTTACTGTTTTGGCTTTGGATTGTTGTCGTTGTTTTTGTTTTTCTAGTTGTTCTTGTTCTTGTAGTTATTGTTTTTAGTTTCTTTGTGGTGATCTCTTATTCTTTTTGTTGTTGTTCTTGTTGTTGATGATGTTTGCTGCTGTTGTTTGTGTTATTGTAGCTGTTTCTGCAGCTACCAGCCCTGTTGTTGCTGCTAGATGATGATGATGATGGTGATGGGGATGTTGAGGGTGATCATGATAATGTTAATGATGATTTGATGTTTGTTCGTGCTGATGAAAACCATGTATAACATAATCATACCACAAATAACCAAATTCAGAAAGAAAGAAAAAACATGTCAGTTTCTTTGTCGTGTCAGATAGTTGAAGTGGCCCTTACATTTGTGGTGTGTGTGTATGTGTGTGTGTCGGCGCGTGCGTGCGTGTGCACGGTGTGTGCGCGGTGTGTGTGTGCGTGGTGTGTGTGTGTGTGTGTGTGTGTGTGTGTGTGTGTGTGTGTGTGTGTGTGTGTGTGTGTGTGTGTGTGTGTGTGTGTGTGTGTGTGTGTGGTGTACACATTCATTGACCAGACGAAGCGTCGTCTTGCATGCAGGAGAATCACCATCTCTATGACTGATCTTAGTGGATTAAAACCGTTGATATAATTATTTTAAAGAATGTCAGTCTGTCCACGCTCCTTTAGTGGACCTAGTTTGAGGTTAACGAGTTCTGTTGAGGCGTGTGATTCTGGAACCTTCACTTTGTCATTCAGGCGCTGAAACTGCGGCTACTTTGGTCATCCCATTTATTTTTGTTGTTGTTGTTTATTTATTGTGAATTCCGATCGATTCCCCTAAAGACATTGATGTTCCAATTCCACGCCCGATCCCACCCTGTCCTGCCCATTCCCTTGTAGACAATTCTGAGATAATGAAATGAATGTGGAGAGAGATGTATTTTTTTGGAAAACGAAAAAAAAGGAAAATGGCGAAAATGTTCAATACAAACCAACCCCCCTAAGACAGCAATAGTCATGTGTGAGATATAAGAAATCCAAAAAATTCTTTTTAAAAAATGATGAGTTAAAAAATGATGAGTTCCCCTTCCTGAAGCCCTGTTATTTATTTGTGATTGGAATAATTATGTGATGAGAGTTTGCTTGGGGTTTTTTTGATTATTGTGTTTGAGTGTGTTTTGTGTTTGAAGTGGGAAGATAATAATTGTCACTAATCTTTTGAGCCACAAAGTGTGTGTGTGATATATTGAACAGCATTTTTTTGTGTGTCGAGCGTTCTCCATGAAATATTATGTTGAAAGTTGCGGACAAAGTGTATAAAAAGATCAGTTATAGATGAACAATATGTTTTTTTTGAAAAACAATCTTATCTGCAAATAAAAGGGTTGATTATTATGTTTGTGAAGGTAAACCGTTCATCACTTGCATGTGTACTTCTGATATTATTGGTGTTGTAACATGTAAACACTCTATCGCGTGATGTTCTTAGTGAGATTAGATCGTTGTTGAAGCACTCGTGATGGATTCTGTTATAAAGGTAGTTTTTCAACTAGACACTGGTTTTGCCTCGTGTCATTGTTTGTTTGATGGTTTGGATTGCTATCACTGAAACACAGAAACACACTATCTTCACTTTTGCACGACTGTTAGATACACACCAACCCCAAGATTCAAGGGGAGGTACTCCACATCTACGAAGAAATTCACGTGAGGGGGTAGTCCACCAAACCACCGAGAAAGTAGGTAGCTAGCTGGTCTAGTGACAACGCACCCACCTAAAAAGCGAGGTGCGTGGGTTCGATCCTCGATTGTCCCAGAACTCTCACCCCACCCCATCCTTAAGACCTTGAGTGCTGGTCTAGGTGCTAGTCTTTCGGATGAGACGATAAAACCGAGGTTCTGTGTGAAACTCCCATTCAACGCACGTGAAAGAACCAATGGCAGCAAGAGAGCTGTCCCTGGCAAAATTCTGTTTTTAAGAAGCCATTTTCATAGAGAAACAAATGTTCATGTACACAGAAACATCTATTTTTAAAAATGATAATAATAAAAAATAAAAAGTAAAAATAATGGGTGGCGCTGCTCTTTTGGTGGCACGCTCTAGCCGGGGAGAGCAACTTGAATTTCACACAGATGAATTTGCTTTGATTAAAAGTAGTATACAGTACAATACGATACAATAACATACAATACAACACACCACAACACAATATCGTACATCGCAACATATACAATATAATACAGTACAACACAATACAATACAACACAACACAACACAATGCAATGCAAGGCAATGCAAGTACATAACCCGATAGCCTAGCGGAGCATCAGTCAGCAACATGCTGAGTACATTATTTTCTGTTTCCCCAAACACACCGAATGCCTGGCAGATTTTTTTTAAATAACGGAATCTCAAACATGCGTATTAAAGTTGAATCTTTTACACGCCTGAACATGGCCCAGGTCATCATCACTGCACTGGAGCATCTGCTCATAAGCTGACCATGAAATTCAGTTTAAAAAAATAATATTTAAAGAAAACACCTACTGCCTTTACTAGGAGCCACGTAAATTTGAACCATTCAGTATGGATAGCCTAGTGGTTAGAACACCTAGATTCAACCAATCCACTGTTGGCCGTCGCTCTTTCTCTATTTCTGGTCCATCAATCTGGAATGACCTCCCTCTCTCCCTTCGTGAAAAGCCTACTTACGACAGCTTTAAATCCAGCCTCAAAACATACCTATTTCAAACCTAAGATTTTTCCCTCTTGTTTCATCTCATGTCTGTCCCTGCCTTTCAAAGCCAAAATTCCATCACCCTGCTGAAATGTATAACCTGTGTGTGTGTGTGTGTGTGTGTGCGTGTGTGTGTACATTTGAATTTGTTAGAATATTGTTAATCATTGTTGGTTGTTTGTGTGGGAGCGGATTGAATGGAAGCGCTCTGATTTGTAATTGCAAGATATAGCACTCTATAAATTCCATATATTATTATTATTATTATTATTATTGAAACATTGCACTCGCAATCTGACGACCCGGGTTCGTATCCCGTTCAAGGGGATTTTTTTCCCCTGGAGTTAACATCGGTGCAGACTCCACTCTCCCCAAAAGTCTTTCGAATGAGACTATAAACCGAAGCCCCGTGTGCGAACGCACGCAAAACATCTTGCGCACACGTTAAATCCTGTTCCTTTTTGTTGAAAGAGTAGGCCATTGTGTGCCAGTGGGAACAGATGACAAAATTTACAAAACTGCATACACACAGGGACTGGATGTAAAAAATAAAAAAACCACGTGAGTGCTTATTCCATTATCCTCGATATAAAAGAATGAATGAATGAATGAATGAATGAAGTGAACTGAGCTAATGATATGAACACATTCACAGCTGTTAAAGTGTCTATTTTGCAGGAGTAAGGAGGCAACTTGTAGGAAGAAGACAATCAAAAGGCGTATTGGCGGAGAGGGCTCAGGTAGAACTTCATATACATAGTTATTATCACACCATCATCATGATCCATCTACAAATTAAAAAAATTCACAGAACCGCATGCACACGGCAACTGAATATAAGAAAAGCACGTGAGGGCTGGTTCGTTATCCTCGACATAAAATTAAATTAAATTAAATTAAATTTGAATAATCTGTCGAATCCCTTTGACGTAGATGATCGTTGGGACAATTTGGTCAACAGAGTTTTCTCCAGGCTAATCGGCCTTTATCTTTTCGCAGTAGTAGTGCTATGTGACGGGATAGCTCAGTGGTCGGAGCACTCGCTTTCTCCCAGCCAAGTTAAGCAGCGTCGAGCGTGGT
>CM054136.1:54325678-54330678 GCA_028751875.1 Rapana venosa
ACTGCACTGGTGGCCTCGCTGTACAGCTGTTTGATGACTCTGATCAGGTTTGCATTGATGCTGTACAAATTCATGGTTGCCCCAAAGCTGCATGCCACACCCTGTCAAATGCCTTCTTAAAATCGATAAATACGTGGTAAAGGTCTTGTTGATGTTGAAGGTACCGCTCACATAGTATTCTGAGGTTGAATATCTGTTCTGTTGTGCTGCCCCCTGCTCTGAAACCTGCTTGTTCCTCAGCAATGATGGTCTCTGCTTGTGGCTTCAGTCTATTCAATATTATCTGCAGCATGACCTTGCTTGGGTGACATATGAGGCTGATTGTGCGGTAATTATGGCATTGTTGTAGATTTCCTTTCTTGGGGAGGGTGATGATGAGTGACTGTGTCCATGGTGTTGGCCATTTTCCTGTCTGCCAGATCTTGTTGCAGATTCTTAGTAGGGCGCTGATCATGGCTTCCCCTCCAGCTTGGACCAACTCAGCTGGAATGTTGTCAGCCCCTGCTGACTTCCCTTTTTCAGCGATCTGACTGCTGTTTCCACTTCTTCTGACTGCTGTTTCCACTTCTTCTCGGAGGATAGGGTGACTGTCTGTGTCTTTGCTTTCGGGTACATTAAGGACTTCTGGATCTCCTGCGGTTCTATAGTTATACAGGTCGGAGCAGTATTCTGTCCATCTGTTCAGAATATCCTGGTCGTCAGTGAGACACTTCCCATTTTTGTCTTGGATTGTTAAACCTTTTCTCTGTTTCGTGCTAGTCAGGTCTTTCACCAGCTGATATGCTTTCTTGCTATTGTTTTTCTTGATGTTCTCTTCAATGTCTTGGCACTGTTCACCGATCCATTTCTCTTTTGCCTCCGTCATGGACTTCCTGATTCTTTTGTTGACTGCCCTATATTGTTCTGCTCTTTCTTTTGTTTCTGCACAGATGAAGCCGTAGAAGAATTTTATGACCAGCTACAAGAGGTTCTGAATCAAACACCCAAGAAAGACATCCTCGTTGTGCAAGGTGACTGGAACGCCAAGGTAGGAGAAGATGCATGGAAAGACTGGGAGGGCGTTTGTGGGCCACATTGTAATAACCAATCAAATGAAAGAGGCTTGAGACTCCTGGAGTTTGCCAGTAACAACCACCTCCAGCTAGTGAATACACTTGGCCCACCACAAGAAATCCAGAAAATGGACATGGCATAGCCCAAATGGAGAACACCACAACCAAATAGATTACATCATGGTGAAAAGACGGTTTCAGTCTAGCGTTAACATCGCACAGACACGAAGTTTTCCAGGAGCAGACATAGGGAGTGATCATGATCTTGTGATGATGACTTTCCGACTACGTCTAAAGAAAATCCACAAGCGGAACAACATCAGGATCAAATTTGACCTCGAGAAGCTGAAGGACCCAGAGGTATTAGAAATTTTTCAAGCAAGGATAGGTGGAAAGTTTGCAGCACTCGCTGTTATAGACTCAGACATAGATACACTGACAAATAGTTTCAATACAGCGGTGACTGAAACAGCAAACGAGCTTCTTGGCAAACGCCGACCAGTCAAAAAACCATGGGTCACACCTAACATCCTACAACTATGCGACAAGCGTAGAGAGTTGAAGAAAAAGAAAAATGACATAAGTATACAAAGTCTTAACATCGAAGGACAGCTCACGTATTTTTGCGGTATCAACTGAGTTCTAAGATCATTTAACATAGGGCAACATAATACAAAATGAACTTCGTTATCGACAGACCCCTTACATAATGGACAAGAGAGAGAGAGACAGAGAGAGACAGAGAGAGACAGAGACAGAGAGACAGGAGAGAGAGAGAGAGAGAGAGAGAGAGTGTGTGTGTGTGTGTGTGTGTGTGTGTGTGTGTGTGTGTGTGTGTGTGTGTGTGTGTGTGTGTGTGTGTGTGTGTGTATGTGTGTGTGTGTGTGTGTATGTGTGTGTGTGTGTGTGTGTGTGTGTGTGTGTGTGTGTGTGTGTGTGTGTGTGTGTGTGTGTGTGTGTGTGTGTGTGTGTGTGTGTGTGTGTGTGTGTGTGTGTGTTGGGGTGGAATTGAACCTAAGACTGTTCGTGTTTTTTGTTCACCTGCTGGAGAAAGAGAGACAGACAGACAGACAGACAGACACAGAGAGAGACAGAGACCGAGAGACAGAGAGACAGAGAGCGAGCAGACAGACAGACAGACAGACAGAGACACAGACAGAGGCACACAGACAGACAGAGGCAGACAGACAAACAGACAGACAGACAGAGACAAAGAGAGACAGAGACAGAGACCGAGAGACAGAGAGACAGAGAGCGAGCAGACAGAGACACAGACATAGGCACACAGACAGAGGCAGACAGACAGAAAAACAGACACACGGACAGAAACTCGGCAAGGTTCAGCTTGCCTATAACACACTGCCTGAAGGAATAGCCTAGTGGTTAGAGCGTTGTACTCGCTATCTGACGGCCCAGGTTCAAACCACACCACCGCCATGCCCATTCAAAGCAAAAAAATTTTCGCCCCGGGAGTTAACATCAGTACTGACTCCATTCTCCCAAAATGTCCTTCAGATGCGGCCATAAACCGACGTGCAGTGTGTGAAGGCATGCAGAACATCTTGCGCACGCGTTACAACCTGTTCCGCCTTTCGGAGGAGTAGGTCATTGCGTGACGGTAGGAACGGGTGACAAAATTTACAAAACCGTATGCTTTCGGAGACTGGAGGTAAAAATGCATATATATGACTGTTCAATTTTATTGTCCTCGAAATAAAAGAATTTGAAAATGTACAACAAAAAGGTTTCAAAGTGTGTGTGTGTTGTGTGTGTGTGTGTGTGTGTGTGTGTGTGTGTGTGTGTGTGTGTGTGTGTGTGTGTGTGTGTGTGTGTGTGTGTGTGTGTGTGTGTGTGTGTATATAATTATTTTATATCGAGGATAATGGAATAAGCACTTAGATGCTTTTTTTTAAACATCCAGTCCCCGTGTGTATGCGGTTTTGTAAATTTGTCATCTGTTCCCACCGGCACACAATGCCCTACTCTTACGAAAAACGGAACAGGATTTAACGTGTGCGCAAGATGTTCTGCGTGCGTGCGATTTATAGACGTGTACTGGTCATAGCCAACCAACCAACCTGCCTGCCCTGCCTGCCTGCCTACTTGCCTACTTGCCTGCCTGCCTGCCTGCCTACTTGCCTACTTGCCTGCCTGCCTGCCTGCCTGCCTACTTGCCTGCTTGCCTTCCTGCCTGCCTGCCTGTTAATTTCTCTGTACGGGTGCGTGCAAAAGAGCACACAAACAAGCTTTAGTCGATGAACAAAACCGTTTACGTTAAATCAGTACTACGCATAGGTGACAGCTGACATGGTATATATATATTATAGAGGCTAACCACGAATCGATATGCAGATTGCAACTACGCACTTAGCTTATCGAATTTTAAGCGCGCCTCAATCGCTGGTAACCACTCACGAGTCACACCTCTGGACACAACGGTGAACACGCAGGTATCCACGTACCAGCGTACACGCGCTAGTATTCCGTTGTGTGTGTGTGGGCATTCATATACACTCGCGCGGGCGCGCGCACGCGCACGCATGCATACGCACACGTACAGACACTTACATACACGCACATACGTACACGTACGCACTCACACAAACGTGCGCACACACACACACACACACGCGCGCGCGTGCACACATATATACACACACGCACACACACACACACACACACACACACACACACACACACACACACACACACATTAAACATATAGTTATGCATCCTTGCATACATACATACATACATACATACATACATACATACATACATACATACATACATACATACATACATACATACATACATACATGCATATAGACACAGACAGACGGATGGATGGACGGACGGACGAATGGACAGACAGACAGACAAACATGATAGACAGAAGATATACTACACATAAACAAACACATACACATACATACATACAGAGAGACAGACAGACAGACATACACACAGACACATAGACACATAGACACACAGACACACATACATAGATACATACATACATACATACATACATACATACATACATACATACATACACACAGTCATGCATTCGCACATACAAAGAGACATACATTACCTACAAACAGCCACGTAATAATTGGTACACACACACACACACACACACACACACACACACACACACACACCAAACATGCCTTCACGTACGTATTTAATCATTGATATTCTATATTAAATCAGAAGACGGGCAGTGATCAGGGCAACAACTAAACACCTTTTAATTGGGGGAAGCCAAATCGATAAGTCCAGCGAGATCTGATGCAACCAGAGTGGACAAATTCTTCAAAGAGTTACAGCAATAAAGTCTCGTCATTCAGGAGCTAGAAAGACTGGAGCAATTTTTTTAACTGTTCCAAGTAGAGTAGAGTAGATCTAACTTTTTTTGTTTTACATTATTGACAAAAAGATACCGGATAGTTGGGGGGGGGGGGGGGGTGCAAGAAAACTTAATGAGCAATTCTCTCAATACACTCCAAGACTGCTTAAAGGACTTTATGTCTGTTTTGTTGTTCTTCTTGTTGTTGTTTTGGGGGGTTGAGTGTATTTTCTGGTTAATTTTTGCGTTGATTGGTGAGTTGTCTTATTTTTGGTTTGGTTTTGTGTTGTTTTTGTGTGGTTTGTTTTGTTTTGTTTTGCTTTTTTCGTGGGGGGAGGGGAAGGGGGTGTGCAGGAGGGTAACGAGATAGAATGTAGTGGGGTTTATTTTCAACGTTATTCATATATCCCGTAACTATTTTTCTTCCTCATTACAGCAACTTAAAGTTATTACGTTGTACAGTACAAAAACCGCCTAGCTAACCTCTCTTGCCTTATCTACTCCCGGTTAACACACTAAAACAAGCTACGCACTACGGTCCTCACACAACACACAGGTAGACTTCCTTTTAATTAACTTCTGTTCCTAGGTCG
>CM054136.1:54335678-54340678 GCA_028751875.1 Rapana venosa
GAGGGCGGGGGTGGGGGGGGGGGGTGGCGGTACAGGTTTTCTTTCTTTTTGCCTTGTTGTGTCTCTTTTATGCAATTTGTTTGCCCCTCTCTCTCTCTCTCTCTCTCTCTCTCTCTCTCTCTCTCTCTCTCTCTCTCTCTCTCTCTCTCTCTTTACTTTTAGTGTTACTGATGATAGTGTATCATTATCATGCAGCGATTATTCCGTAATTCGTTGACGATTACTGTCATACTACTACTACTACTACTACTACTACTACTACTACTACTACTACTACTACTACTACTACTACTCCTGCTGCTGCTGCTGCTGCTTTCTAATCATATTTAATTCTCTCTCTCTACTACTACTACTATTCCTACATCTACTACTACCACTGCTGCTGCTGCTGCTCATGCTACTACTACTAACTTTTTCTACTACTTTCTTTTCTTCTTTTATTCTCTCTCTACCTTTTATTCTCTGCTACTACTACTACTACTACTACTACTACTACTACTACTACTGCTGCTGCTGCTGCTGCTGCTGCTGCTGCTGCTGCTGCTACTGCTACTGCTGCTGCTGCTGCTGCTACCGCTCTCTCTCTCTCTCTTTCTCTCTCTCTCTCTCTCTCTCTCTCTCTCTCTTCTCTCTCTCTCTCTCTCTCTCTCTCTCTCTCTCTCTCTCTCTCTCTCTCTCTCTCTGCCACTCCTCCTCCTACTTCTACTTCTACCACTCCTCCTACTTCTACTACTACCACACCACCACCAACCACAACCAACCACCAACCACCAACCACCAACCACCAACCAACCAACCAACCACCACCAACCAACCACACCAACCACCAAACCAACTACTACTCTCATCTCTTTCGTTAATAAAAAAAAAAAAAAAAAAAAAATAACGACGATGTGTCTCCTTCTTCACCCTCTCCTTGCCTGTATCACAGTAACTCTTCAACAGCTCATGTCTCCAGAACTTTACCGGCCACACCACAACCACCACCGCCACCGCCACCACCACCACCACAACAACCACCCAGACCAGCATGAGTACGACGCCCAAACGCAGGACGGTGGACTGCAACAAGGAGGTAGACCTGCAAGACTACTGCGACTTCACTCCGCTTGCCAGAAACGCCTTCCTCAACCACACGGACATAGAGGGCCTCAGGGCGCCTTTCATCGCCATGGACGTCGTCCGCGATCTGATGAAGTGCCACCGCGGGGAGTGGTGCCTGGGTAACCTGCTGGACGTCTTCCAAGACTTGCAGGACGCCTTCTACCGGAGTCTCCTGTGCGACGACTCGCTGTGGAAGTGCATCTTCGACGTGATCTTGCTGCGGGAGAGCTGTCTGAATGATGGGGTGAGTCCGTGTGTGGTGAAGGAAGGAAGGAATGGAATGGAATGGAATGGAATGTCGTGGGGATTTGTGTGTGGGGGGGTTTTTTTTGGGGGGTGAGGGGTAAGGGGTGGGGGTGGTGTTGGGAGGGTGGGGGGAGGTGGGGGTGGGAGGGTGAGGTGGGGGTGAGGGGGTGGGGGAGGGGTGGGGGCTCTGTGTGTGTGGGGGCTCTGTGTGTGTGTAGTCAAGTCAAGTCAAATTTTTATTTCCAGATGGTACATTGAATAAGCAATGAATTTGCTCTGTATGTCTGTGTGTCTGTGTGTCTGTGTGGTGTGTTGTGGGGTGGGGGGAAGTGGGATGTTGCTTACTGGGTTTGGGTTGCTTTTTTTTTTTTTTGGGGGGGGGGGTGCGCTTGTTGTTTATTTGATTAGGTTTCTTTCTTTTTCTTTTTTTTGAGGGGGTGGGGGTGGAGTAGAGATATTTAGTTCGTGTTTAAGTCTATCTTTGATATAATTTTACTGCGGGAGAAATGTCTTAATAGATGGAGTAGGTTTGTGAATGCACGTGTGGATTTTTTTTCCTTTGGGGGTGGTGCCGGTGGTGGTTGTGTTGGTTGGTTGGCTGGTTGGTTGGTTGGCTGGTTGGATGGATGGATGACTGGCTAACTGGTGGGTGGTTGGTTGGTTGGTTATGTTGGTTGGTTGGTTGGTTGGTTGGTTGGTTGGGTTGGTTGGTTGGTTGGTTGGCTGGTTGGTTGGTTGGTTGATTCCTTTCTTTGTTTGTTCGTTTGTTTGACGTTCGTCCGTCCGTCCGTTCGTCCGTTCGTTCTTTCGTTGGTGGATGGATAGATTTCTTGTTTACTTAGTTGATAAACTAATTGGTTGGTTGATTGATTCAAATCGGTTTGTTATGTCTTTGGAAAAAGCCTGGACATTACCTAAAAAAAACTGTTGTGTTATATTTCCAGAAAGTCTGTTTTTCACGGCGGGTTTTCATTTTTTTAAACGATTATACTTACATAACAGGCCAAAACCTTTCCCAATTACTCATGTAAGCTGAGTGTCAAGGGCTGCACTAAAATGTTATTATTCTTTGAAAAATAATGTTATATTGAGAATGTCTTCAGCCATGATAAGCTCTAAGTATAACAGCCTGCATTCTCTATTAAAGTCGAGGGAAAAAAATATCTGAAGTCAGAATATGGCTGCCCATAGGGCGAGAAATTTTAAAAACAGCCATACGCTAACATTTTTCATCCAGTGTGTACTTTCAAGTCTCACAGTGATTCCTGGATGTGGTGAGTGAGACGTAGACAGATCTCATAGTTTTTATGACACCCCAGAATCAATTTTGGGGAGCGCTCGGCAGCAGTAGCAGCAGCAGCAACAACAGCAGCAATAACTGTAACAGCAACAACAACAACAGCAACAACAACAACAGCAACAACAACAACAACAACAGCAACAACAGCAACAGCAACAACAACAACAACAACAACAACAACAATAGCTACAACAATCAGCTGGATTGGACAACGCATGTGGCTACTAAAAACAATAACTTGTTTTTACATTAGGTCTATTGTCTTATACCTGTTGGTACAATAATAACAGCAAAACAACAACAGCAAAACAACAACAGCAAAATAACAACAACAAAACAAAAGCTACAACATTCGGATTGCACAACGCAAAAGGCTACTAAAAAAATAACTTGTTTGTACATTAGGTCCATTGTCTTATACCTGTTGGCACAATAATAACTGGAAAACAACAACAGCAAAACAACAACAACAACAATAGCTACAACAATCAGTTGGACTGCACGACGCAAAAGGCTACTAAAATAATAACTTGTTTGTACATTAGGTCCATTGTCTTATACCTGTTGGCACAATAATAACAGCGAAACAACGACAGCAATACAACAACAACAACAATGTCTTCAACAATCAGTTGGATTGCACAACACAAAGTTCTACTTAAAAATAAGTTGTTTTTACATTAGGTCCATTGTCTCATACCTGTTGGTACAATAATAACAGCAAAACAACAGCAACAGCAACAACTACAACAACAACAAAACAAAAGATACAACAATCAGTTGGATTGCATAACACAAAAGTCTGCTAATAGAAAAAATAAGTTGTTTTTACATTAGATTCATTGTCTTATACCTGTTGATACAATAATAACAGCAAAACAACAACAACAAAACAAAAGCTACAACAATCAGTCGGATTGCACAACGCAAAAGTCTTCTACTAAAAAAAATAAGTTGTTTTTACATTAGGTCCGTTGTCTCATACCTGTTGCACAATAATAACAGCAAAACAACAACAACAGCAACAACAATCAGCTGGATTGCACAACGCAAAAATCTACTAAAAAATAACTTGTTTTTACATTAGGTCCATTTTCTTATACCTGTTGGTACAATAATAACAGCAAAACAACAACAACAGCAACAATAACAAAACAAAAGCTACAACAATCAGTTGGATTGCACAGCACAAAAGTCTACTAAAAGAAAGGACAACTTGTTTTCACGTCAGGTCCATGTCTTCTTGTACAGTCACCTGTTTGCACCGACAATGTACATCGTTATCTCTGGCACTGCCTGGATCGAAGACTTCTTCCCTGAGTGAGTATGGATTTCATTAGGCTCGTGTTTTCTGGCGGGCTCATGGCCAGACCATCTTGAAACAATAATAGGCTTTTTCACTGACGGATCTGGGGTACATGGTCATGATTTTCGACCCTTCTTCTACAGTGTGTCCGTTTTATTTTGTGGAAAGGTTTATCTGGATGCTTGATAACTGTTGAAATGGTTGTGTGCTTTTTTGTGGTTTGTTTGGGTTTGTTGTTGTTGTTGTTGTTGTTTTGTTTTTCCTGCGCAAAACTTGCACGTGAAAGCTGTTCAGGATGTAATTATACTGTGTGTCTTACACTGATTTCACCAATCAACAAAAGAAGCAGAAAGGTATAATAAAAAAAAAACCCAAAAAAATCAAAACTGTGTATGTCAAAGGCAAAGGATAAATTAAGAATATAAAAATCACCTTTAACCAACAACTCAGTGATAAAGAGCACCCGCTTTCCCCCAAGCTAAGGTAAAAGCAGCACTGAGCGTGGTTACCGCTTGGATGGGTGACCGTTTATGCGCCTTGGCTTCAGTACAGTCCCCCACTTCACCCAGCAGTAATTAAGTACTGGACCCCAGAAGGAAGGAGAAAGAAAGGAAGACCAAAAGCAACGTGGAGGAGAACTGTAGAAAGTGAGATGAAAGCCATGCAGCACTCTTGGGGATCAGTGACTAGGCTGGACCAGGATAGGCAGGAGTGGAAGCGCTTTGTTGCTGCCCTACACACCACTGGGTGTAATGGTTGATGATGATGATGATGATGATGATGATGATGAGATGGATGATGATGATGACCTTTAAGGTCGGTGAGGGTAAAACAGCGTGGAGGGAGAGAGGAGATGGGCGCCACCCCTCAATATGCTGGCCCCCCTTTGAGAAGTTGAGGTCTCTGATGCCGCACTCGTCTACGACCACGTTAAGTTATGGGACACCTTTTACCCTTGACCTTTTATGGTAACCGCTAGCCGTGTCGTTTCTTTCCCCTTAGGAGTTTCTGTTCGTGGTGGATGCTGTGGACCTGCTGTGTAAC
>CM054136.1:54348178-54408178 GCA_028751875.1 Rapana venosa
GGGGTGTGTTTCATTTTTGTTTATTCTCTCTCTCTCTTTCTCTCTCTCTCTCTCTCTCTCTCTCTCTCTCTCTCTCTCTCTCTCTCTTTCTCTCTCTCTCTCTCTCTCTCTCTCTCTCTCTCTCTCTCTCTCTTCTCTCTCTTTTATTATATATTATATATATATATATATATATATATATATATATATATTATATATATATATATCTTCGATTATTTTCCCCCTTTTTTCTTTATTCATTTTTCGGTTTTTTTTCTTCTTCTTCTTTTTTCATCGATATTTTTCCTTGTCTTTTCTTTCTTTTTGTTTCCTTTCAATTTTCGTGGTTTATTTTGTTCCCGTTTTTCTTTCATCCTTTTTCTTTTTTTATCTTTCTTTTATTTTCAATTTCTATTCTTTTTTCCCGCTGTTTTTTCTTTGTCTTTTTATCTTTCTTTTCTTCCCAAGTTTTTTTTTAATGTTTGTTTCTTTTCCCTCTCTCTTCTCTTCTTTTTTATTCTGCTTCTTTTTCTGTAAAAGGAGAAAGTTACATGAGTGTAATTAAATTGATATGCAGACAACGTTGCAAACATGACTGGACAAATATTAGACAAACAGGGGGGGGGGGGGGGAATACAAAAGAAATTCCTGGAGTTTTCTTTCTGCGTTCGTTGGTTGGCTGGCTGGTTGTTTGGTTGCTTGCTTGCTTGCTTGCTTGCTTGTTTGCTTGCTTGGATGGATGGATGAATGGATAATTTATTGCTTGCTTGGCGTTTTGATTGGTGGGTTGGTTGGTGGGTGGGTTATATCAAAGCAATAAAGGGGTAATGGTCATCACGCACGAATTCAACAGGGAGAAATGAACCTAACACCTAATACCAAACGACACAAATAGACGCCATCACTCTGTGTTACTACGATGTTACTATGCTGATCATTATCATTCGTACTGTAGGTTCGAACGCTGGGCCTGGTTTATGGCCCACGAAGACGCCAGGCTGCTCAAGTGCAAGTCGTTGGCCAATGACACCTGTGGGCCTCTGCAGGCAAAGCCTACCTCTTCCAAACCCTACACCTGGTTTGGCATGTCCACCTCTTCTCCTCTGTGGACCACCACCTCCTTTGATATTGCTGAGGTAAACACACACACCTTCACACACACACACACACACACACACACACACATTCACACATTCACACATTCACACACACATTCACACACATTCACACACACACATTCACACATTCGGATGAGACTATAAACCGAGGTCTCGTGTGCGAACGCACGCAGAACATCTTGCGCACACGTTAAATCCTGTTCCGCTTTTCGAAAGAGTAGGCCATTGTGTGCCGGTGGAAACAGATGAAAAAAATTTACAAAATTGCATACACACGGGGACTGGATGTAAAAAAGCACACAAGTGCTTATAAAAGAAATACATAAAACACACACACACACACACACACACACACACACACACACACACACACACACACCCAAAAAATCCCAAAAACAAAACGACACAAAACAGGTTGTCATGTCTTGTACTGTCACTCCAGAGTGCGCGAGAGAGCAGGGAAAGCATAGGTTGCATATGCGTACGTGCATGCTTGCGTGCATGCATGCCAGCATGCACGTTGTGAGTGCCAGCTGCATAGATATTATTTTTATTCACAGACCGTGTGTAGGGGTGAGGGGCGGAGGAGCGGGGGAGGAATGCGTGTGTGTGTGTGTGTGTGTATGTGTGTGTGTGTGTGCATGAGTATGCGTGCATGCCTGCGTGTTTGTGTATGTGTGCGTGCGCACGCACGACTGTGTGTGTATGTGTGTACATATGTATGCGTGCATGTCTGCGTGCGTGCGTGCGTATTTGTGTGTGTTGTGTGTGTGCAAGCGCGCGCACGCGTGCTTGTGTGCTTGTGTGTGTAGATGCAAGCTTCATGCGTACATCGTTTTCGTGTGCACACACACATACATCCTCGCATGCATACATGCCTGTCTGCCTGCCTGACTGTCTGCTTGCCTGTCGGCCTGTACTTGCCTGCATGTCGACGACGTGTCTGTGTGTTCAGGGTGGAGGAAACATGCAGACGATTGGCGAGGAAGACAAGTCGCTGATGATCGCGCTGTCGGTGGGCTCAGCGGTCGGCCTGCTCTTCTTGGTGCTGGGTCTCGTCTTCTGGCGACGCAGCCGGCGCCGCAGTGCCTACTACTACAGATCCTTGTCTGAAAGCTACGAGAAGGTAAATGGGGAAAGCGGGCGAGGCGTGGGCTTGGGGGTGGGGTTTGGAGGGGGGGGGAAGTAGGAAGGGGGAAGGGGGGGGGGGGGGGGGGGGGTCAGTAGAAGAGAGAGAGAGAGAGAGAGAGAGATGACAATGACAATGACAAATTCTTTTATTTCGAGGATAATGAATAAGCACTCATGTGCTTTTTTACATCCAGTCCCCGCCCGTAGGGATACATCTTAATAATAACCCAACACTGAAGAGAGAGAGAGAGAGAGAGAAAGAGAGAGAGAGAGAGACACACAGAGAGAGAGAGAGAGAGAGAGAGAGAGAGAGAGAGAGAGAGAGAGAGAGAGAGAGAGAGAGAGGAGAGAGAGAGAGAGAGAGAGAGAGAGAGAGAGAGAGAGAGAGAGAGAGAGAGAGCGACTCAGGTGGACGAGTAGATAAAAGGTAAAGGTGTCCTATAACCGATGCGGTCATTTATTTATTTATTTATTTATTTATTTATTTTATTTATTTATTCTTTTATATCGAGGATAATGGAATAAGCACTCATGTGCTTTTTTTTAACATCCAGTCCCCGTATGTATGCGGTTTTGTAAATTTTGTCATCCGTTCCCACCGGCACGCAATGGCCTACTCTTACGAAAAGCGGAACAGGATTTAACGTGTGCGCAAGATGTTCTGCGTGCTTTTGAACACGGGGGCTCGGTTTATAGTCTCATCCGAAGGATCAGAGAGAGAGAGAGAGAGAGAGAGAGAGAGAGAGAGAGAGAGAGAGAGAGAGAGAGAGAGAGAGAGAGAGACAGACAGACAGACAGACAGACAGACAGACAGACAGACAGACAGACTCAGGTGGACAAGTAGATAAAAGTTCAAGGTAAAGGTGTCCTATAACCGATGGGGTCATAGCGAAGCGAAGCATCAGAGACCTCAGCTTTTCCAGGGACCAGCATAATTATTGAGGGCAGCGCCCATCTCCTCTCCCTCGCTGCTTTACCTTCCCTGCCCCTAAAGAGGCAGGTACCCATTTACAGCTGGGTGAACTGGGGGACTGTACTGAAGTCAAGGCGCGCAGGCGTCACACGTCTAATTGGTAAACCATGCTCGATGCTGCTTAACATTGGCTGGGGGAAAGCGAGTGCTCTGACCACTGAGCTATCCCGTCCCCAAATAGTTCATAAACATGTACAGTATATTTTAAAACCCTGAAAGATGTATCACACATAAAAATATCATATTTGACATTGGTTTCCCTTCTATTCACAACCTCGTTCTTCTCCCTGTATCTCACACACACACACACACACACACACACACACACACACACACACACACACACACACACACACACACACACACACACACACACACACACACACACATACACACACACACACACAATCAATCAATCAATCAATCAATCCCCAGTGCCAAAACTCCACTCAGAGACTAATGTGGAGGAATATATAGAACTACAATCTACATTTTCAAACTACAACACACACACACACACACACACACACACACACACACACACACACACACACACACACACACACAGAGGCTTTTTCTTCTGGAGTTAATTAACATCAGTGTCAACTCCACTCCCCCCAAAAGTCCTTTGGATGAGACTATAAACCGAGGTCCCGTGTGCGAACACACGCGGAACATCTTGCGCACACGTTAAAATCCGTTCCGCTTTTCGGAAGATAGGCCATTGTGTGCCGGTGGGAACGGAACGGATGACAAAATTGACAAATCTGCATACACACGGGGACTAGATGTAAAGAAGCACATAAGTGCTTATTCCATTATCCACGAAATAAAATGATACAATAAATAAGATGGATGAATGGATGGATGGATGGATGGATGGATGGATGGATGATGATGATGATGATTATTATTATTATTATTATGACTATTACTATTATTATCATTATTATCACTTAGGAAAGTCCTTTGGATGACAAAATTGACAAAACTGCATACACACGGGGACAGGATGTAAAAAAAAAAAAAGCACATAAGTGCTCATTCCGTTTTCCTCGAAATAAAATAATACAATAAATAAGATGGATGAATGGATGGATGGATGATGATGATGATGATGATGATGATGACGACGACGACGACGACGATGACGATGATGATGATCATCATCATCATCATCAGTAGTAGTAGTAGTAGTAGTAGTAGTAGTAGTAGTAGTTTTATTATTATTATTATTATTATTATTAATCATCATTATTATTATTACTACTACTACTACTACTACTACTATTATTATTATTATTATTATTGCTACTACTACTACTACTACTACTACTATTATTATTACTACCGTCATATTTCAGGGTGCCAGCGACGAAGCTCACCTTCTGGGGCGGTCAACTGATTGACTAGAGAAAGAAGAGGAGACAACTCGGGTCGATGCGAGTCTGCTGACCTCGAAAGAGATAGCTGAGAAGATGAGGCTGTGGATAAATGCCGATTATTCCGTCCTCTTCCTCAGCGATGATGATGATGGTGATGATGATGATGGTGATGATGATGGTGGTGATGGTGGTGTTGATGATGCAAAAGATTAAAAAAAAGATTTGTTTCGTTGTTTTTGACCAAAGCACGAGGGTGTTGCTGGGGAAACCATAAGTATTCTTTCTTTTTTTTAAATAATTATATATTTGTTAATAATGATGTATATGTAATGAATAAGACGGGATCAAATTGTTCGTGTCTGCTCTTTCTTCTTTACCTTTTGCCATCCCTCACCTTTCTCCATTTTTGAGTGTTTGTTTGTTTTGTTTTGCTTCCGTTTTGTTTTGGTTTGGCTACTTTTGGTGGAGTGGAGAGGGGGAGGGTCTGATTCAGTTTCCACGATTTGCTTTACCTTATGATTTTGAGAGGGGGGGCGGGTGTCCTTTGGTTTTTGTTTCTTTGATTGGATGGTTGTTAGGGAGGGGGTTTGGAGGACTTTTTATTTTTGCTTTGTTGTTGTTGTTGGTCGGGGGGGGGGGGGGGTAGGGGACTTTGTATTTTTTTTTGGGGGGGATCTATTTTGTGAGGGTGGGGGGAGTGGGATCTTTGCTTTTAAGTTTGTTTTGGAGTGGTTTCTTTCTCTTTTGTCTAAATTGTTGGACTGGGGGAAGGGAAGGGGGAATATACCTTTAAAAAAAAATTTCTTGTTTAAACTGCTTACATTTACCTTCTTTCCCTTTTCCGATGTCTTCATCTTGGCTTTTTTCTTTTATTTTGTGAGGTTTAATGCATTTTGCTCCTTTTCCTTCTGCGAATTTTTCTCCTTGTGTTTGTCTTTTTCTTTTTGTTTATCTTATTATGTTAAATTCTTCTGTGGCTGTTTTTTCTCTCCTTCCGCCACCCCCCCCCCCACCCCCCTCTTCTGGTTTCATATTCCCCCCCCCCCCCCCTCCCCCTCCTCCTTCCCTCTGCTTTACGTTTTGTTTCGCTTTGCTTTGTTTTTTCTGATGATTACTTTTCTTTTTCTTGTCAATTTTTCAAACTGCCATTCATTCATATCATTCTTTAAATTATTATTGTACATCATTGTATGTTTCCAAACATATTCAGACAAATGTTTGAGCATCGTTTGACGTGTTTATAGGTGATGTGCGTTTTACACTCCCACCCCCCCCCCCCCCCCCCCCCCCCCCCCCCCCCCCCCCCCCCCGTTAACCCTCGTTCTCCTTTACACTTTCATCCCAGCCTAGCCCATTTTAACCCAATCTGCGCCCGAACAAGGACTATTGTCCTAGGTTGTATTACGATTGTGCTGCGATATTCCCACCTAACCTAACCATACATACTTGACGCTAAGTCAGTTATCTTTAGGACTACTTCAAAACTCAAAATGTCCTATACAAAAATGCAAAAGGAATTCAACAACGTCGGGATTCGAAATTGTGTTTGAACACACTTAGTCGTTTTTACTTATAGTTGTACCTTTGTTCTTTCTTTCCACTACTGGCACCATGAGAGAGAAGAAAAAAAAGACATACATTTTAAGCTTGGAGTAAGCTGTTTTTGGTTTGGGGGGGGGGGGGGTGGGGGGGGGGGGGGTCCCAGTGTGGGGGATATGGAATCTTGATTAAGCACACATCTACTTATTAACAATCGTTGTTCTTTGTTCTTTTTTCTTCCCAAAGAACTCTGTGAAGAAAAGAATATTTATTTGGTTGTACTTTTACCCTTTCTTCCACCGTCGGGATGTAGAGTGTACTTAATGCGATATGATAGTCTTTCTTTGACCGCCAGAATCTAGAATAATTGCGGGGGGAGGGGGTGGGGGGTGGAGAGAGAATATTCACACAGTCTGGATGTGTTTTGATGTTGTCTTCTTTTGTTTTGGTTTTTGTTGCTGTTGTTGATGCTGCTGTTGTTGTTGGTGGGGTTTTTTTTTAATTGTTATTTGTTTTGCTTGGTTTTGGGGGGTTGGATTGGGGGTTTTTCCCGGGAGGATGGGGGGGGGGGGGGGCTGTTGTTGGGTTCTTTTTTGTTGTTTTTTGTTTTTTTGTTTTATTTTGTCTTGTGTTGTTTACTTTTCTTATTTTGTTTTGTTTTTGTTGCTTTTGTTTTTGTTTGGTTTGGGGTGGGGGTTGTTTCTTTGTTTGTTTGTATTGGGTGGGTCTTCTTTTGTTCTTTTGTCTTCTACTGTTAGCATCTAGATCTAGGTCGGGTTAAACAAAAGTTCATGTCTTTACAAAGTTTAGTCGTACTTTATTCTCTTTGTTTTCCACCATCAAGATTTATAATCATGAGAAGGGGACAGAACTAGTAAGTAAACTTTTATTTGTTTTTGTCGTCCACAACCGGAATCTAGAATCGTTTGAAAATGACGTTCTTCTTAGCATAAGATTGTGTCTTCCACCGCCAAGTATCTAAAATAACATGGGGGGTAAAAAATAAAAAAAAGGTGTACTTGGAACGTTGTCTCTTTTTTTTTTTTTTAAATTCATTCCACACCCAGTATTTAAATTCGTGTTGAACAAACGTACTTAGTTCTGTTACTTGTATGTTTTTTCTTACTTCTTTCTACCTCCAGGATCCAGAAGCATGTGAAAGGGATATAGACACCTCTGTATGGTCTCAAGTTGTGTGCGTACTTAATTCTCTCTTCGACCATGGTATTAAAGTACATGCGAATCGCCTTTGCGCTTCTCAGAGGGATCTAAACTTAAAGCCTGTAAGCCTATCAATCTGGAGCAATAGTAAGCTATGTAATATTCCACTGTTTGCTTTAAACGTAATTCGGGGATTAAACACGGAGTTGTCTTTTCTTTTTCAACTCGGAATTCTAATTTGCGCTATTTTATAAAACTAATTCTTGCTCATAAAACCATTATAGTATTTCAACTAACTGACATGACATGTTTTCAGAACAAATTTGACTTATGAAAATACTTTGTCCGGCCCATTTCTTGATTAATTACATAGAACAAATTGTTTTCAATGCAAAGTTTGACAATAATTAGATCTATACTTTGCATGCTTTTTCTTCCACGGACATTTTTGAAACACCATTTTTCAGCTAACTCAAATTTGATATTGCCATGACAGTTTCGATTTTAACCTTTTTTTTTGGGGGGGGGGGGGGGGGGTGTTATATACCCAGACCCAATATTTTCAATGTAAAGTTTTGTGAGATTTATATTCCTGTGCTTTTCAAAATTATAAATTCCTCTTATTTTCTTAGGCAATGACGTCAACATAAAGCAATGAGGAACATTCAAAACTTTTGACACTAGGTAATATGAAATGAAACAGCTTTCACAGCCACCCAGACAATATTACTGTGATTTAAACCTGCCCATCTATATTCTGAAAGTTCATCACTTCACATAATGTCTCACATTTTGTACACATAATGCAATACTTCCACTTAAGTAGAAATTCTTATCATCTTTTGCTTTGTTGCTTTGTACAATTCATATGCGTATATATCTTCATGAAACGGGGATTACCTTCGGTTTAAAAAAAATAAATGAATAAATAAATAATACATTCATAGTACTAGTATATGTTCAGTTTTACATGATGTTTGTGTTTCTGTTGTACATATGACCATATTTGGGAATCACAGTATTTTATTTTTTTCTGTTGTATAATATGATCTGTCGTAGCGAAAATTGATGGGTGGCTCTTCGTTGAATTCGTTTTCATACGCTATAATGAAGAATTAAATTTGCTGATATGTTTTTTGTTTAAACAGGACTCTCTCTCTCTCTCTCTCTCTCTCTCTCTCTCTCTCTCTCTCTCTCTCTCGTAATTTCTAAAGGCATTTGCATGCATATGTGTGTGTGTGTGTGCGGGTGTACGTGTGTGTGTGTGTGGTTTAATCTTTCAGGTATGTTCTTCCTTTTTCTTTAGAGGGATTTCGCTGCTGCTTTGCTAAGCAAGTTCCAAAACCAATATATTAACGTTATTTAAATTATTCTTGTTCTTGTTGTTGATTAGTTTTCATTTGCCATTAAAATTCAATTTCCACACGTTTTGTGTTGTTGTTGTTTTGCATGTAACCCGGCGGGGATGCCGGGGCCCTGTCAGTATAAATAGCATCCCCACCTTCTGGAAAAATGTGTGCCACAAATTCCCTCTTTTCTATCCCTCTCCTTGTTTCTGCCTTGTTCCGTTTCTTCCCATCATTTCTTTCTTGTCTGTTTTCTGCCTTTTCTGGGTCCATTTTCCTGCCTTTTTTTCAGAAAGACTTACAAGATAACAATTCTCTCCCATGCCAATGGCGGATGGGCCTGACTTGTCAAGCGCTTAACGGCAGCGCAACGCATTTTCATAACAGACAGTAGTTGCTGTCTGAGCATTTGACAAAGAAAAAGAAGTTTCGCATGTACTATATTTTGCTTAAATGAATTGATTATCGAAAAACGATTACAAATTTTCAAACATTCAGAAATACATTTGTTCAAAATTGAATAAAACAAACAGTAAAATTGGGGGAAAAAAATTCTAAAAGAAAAATTAAGTTTTTTAGGATGCATGCATGCACACACACACACACACACAGTAGCAGCACACGCAGGCAGATAGACAGATATAGACAAACAAATAAATAGCGCGCGTGCATGGGTGTGTGTGTGTGTGTGTGTGTGTGTGTGTTGTGTGTGTGTGTGTGTGTGAGTGTGTGTGTGTGTGTGTGTGTGTATGTGTGTGTGTGTGTGTGTGTGTTAATAAGAGCAGGAGTACACATGCACATGTATATATATATCACACTGGACATGATGTTAACAAAAAAGATTTCACTTGCTTTAAACAATCGCTTTTCTCTTTTATTGTAAAGCCATAGTTACCAATCAATGCATAAAGAAGACTCAATAACTCTTTTACCAAGTAACAAAACAAACATGCAAACTCCTTTTTTTCAAACATTTTTTCCCTGTGTGTGTGTGTGAGTGTGTGTGCGTGTATGTGTGTGTATGCACGAGCATGCGTGCATGCATGCATGCACGTGTGTGTGTGTGTGTGTGTGTGTGTGTGTGTGTGGGTGTGTGTTTGTGACAATTTGAATATTGTGTATCTCACTATCTGTGGTGTATGTGTGTGTGTGTTTTGTGTGTGTGTGTGTGTGTGTGTGTGTGGTGGGGTGTGGTGTGTGTGTGGTGAGAAGGAGGTGTCCATGTGTGTTCATGCATATGCACACAACAGTGTGAATGTACATGCATTTGATCATGCGTGGTACCTGTCTGTCTTTGCATTCTCCTATGAAAGTGGTGGCACTATTACCACATAAAGTGTAGTGCTAAACTCTACCATCGTAACTTGTGCATCTGTTATGGCTGTGCCTTCTTGCATGCAGTGTGTGTGTGTGTGTGCTTGTATGAGTCAACTGCCTGCATTCAGGCTCAACAACACAAAATATTAACCACAACAACTTTTGTTCATCATTACCACAACCACAGGAAAGTAACAAAACCTTGCTAACACTAAAAGCAGACTATGCACATATCTATTTCAAAAGAAGTATTATGAGCCTTTTTTCTCTCTTTCTTTTTTTTGGGGGGACTAGTTATTTGGTCTAATAGCGGTTTTTTTCTATTTTCTCTTGGTAAATTTAATAGTTACTGGCATTTTTATTTTTTTTTTGTTAAGAATTGTTTTTTAAATGGTACATAGAGAAGAACGAGGAATACAGTTGACAGTTATATATTATTTAAATATAACAACAATGGACAAATACATCGTTTCATTCATACTTATCATTCCTTTCCATTCCTAATACTTTTCTATGCAAGTATTTCTCTTTTTTTTTTTCTTTTTTTTTGCACTTTTCTTTCTACATAGGATTTCTTGTCTTCTATCTATTTTCTGATATTACCAACACAACTATCATTTGCTTTCAGGATAGGAGCTTGTAGTTATTTTCTTACGATTAGCGCTATTCAGAAACAACATGTCCAACAATCCATGCCCCTTTCACTTTTTTTCTCTAAAAACATGAGAACAAGCAAAAACAAAAAACAAACAAAACATACACAGCCTTCCCGCTGTTCATTTCTCTTAGTTAAGAAAACAACAAGAAGATTTGATTGTCACAAAAATCACAAGCATTATAATTCAAGGTAAAGACACTTTGAGAGAAAGAGGGGGGTGCGGGGGGGGGGGGGGGGGGGGGGGGGGGGGGGGGGGGGGGGGGGGGTTGGTGAGAGAGAGAGATAGCCAGACAGACATTGAAATAGAGAGAGAGACAGAGAGAGAGATACAGAGGAGGTGAGAAAGAGAGAGACAGAGAAAGAGAGGGGAAGGGAAGAGACAGAGAATTGAATTGAAATGAACTGAAATGAACTGAATGAATTTTACTGAAAGAGGGTTATGGCATAAGCAAACTTTTTTTTTTTTTACAACTAGCCCTCTGGGCAAAAAGAACACACACAAAAACAACAACAAAAACTCTCAACCAAACAACAAAATTTTGTTCAAAGAAAGAGAGAGAGAGAGGGAGAGAGAGAGAGAGAGAGAGAGAGAGAGAGAGAGAGAGAAGAGAGAGAGAGAGAGAGAGAGAGAGAGAGACAGACAGACAGACAGACAGACAGAGACAGACAGGCAGACAGACACAGACATAGATACACAGAGACATACACAGAGACAGACAGACAGACAAAGACAGACAGACAGACAGACAAAGACAAACAGACAGAGACAAGAGAGAGAAACAGAGACAGACAGGCAGACAGACACAGACAGAGACATAGATACATAGACAGAGACAGACAGACAGACAGATAGACAAAGACAGAGACAGACAGAGACAGAGTGACGGAGAAAGAGACTAAGACTGGATATGACCCACAGTCCACCCCTCAGATGGTCTTGTCATCTACCAGTCAGACCTGCTGATACATGAGGTTGGGGAGTTCAACTACATGACACATCTCTGGCCATCAATCTTATCCTGCCTTAAGACTGAAGATAAATTAGCACGCATAACATACAAATAAGTGGAGTTGTGTTGATGTACCTAACAACGTCAGAAAGCAACCTAACTCAATACTAATTGAATATCCAGGTACTGACAAAAGTCATGTAGAATCATAAATGTCAAACAAGATCAAACTGCACTTCATTACACTGAATGACCTCACAAAGTACTTTCTGCCTTTTTTTGTGTGTGTAAAGTATTACACACAATATATATCACAAAATACAGTATTACACAAAATATATCACAAAGTACAGATAAAACAGTGATTAACATGAACAAAATTAGAATTGGTCAGTTATTTAGTATAGAAAAGTCAAGAAAAGGAAGCTCAGATGGTATGAGCATGTGACAAGATCAGATGGGCTCTCCAAGACCATACTGCAAGGAACAGTACAGGGGAAGAGAAGGCGAGGCAGGCCGAAGAAGAAATGGGCAGACAACATCACTGAATGGACAGGGAAGAGCTTCTCCACAACCCAGGCACTTGCCCACAACCACCGCAAACGGAGCCAACTGGAGCAACGTTCATCACTGCAGTGCCCCCATGACCCCGGAGGGGCGTTACCGGAGCAGATGAGATGAGAATTCAGTAAATCACCAAAACAGGAACTGATAGGTTTTAGTAGCCATCTAACTACATAAAAAAAAAGATTCCTGAGGCTCTAGAAAAAGACAGAGGGTTTTGTTTGGGGTTTGTTTTTTGGTTGTTGTTTTGTTTTTTTGTTGGGTTTTTTTTTTTTGGGGGGGGGGTTTGGGGGGGTGTTCTTTTTCTTTTTTCTTTTTCTTTTTCTGTTTTGGACAGGGGGGGGGGGGGGTGATGTTTGTTGGTTGGTTGTTTGGTTTTTTTGTTTTTCTTTGGTCCAAATCAGATTACAATATTTCAGGAATGCCAAGACAGTAAGCATCCTGATGAGAAAGTAACTTTAAGAGTGGACCTTAACCAGATGCATAGAAAAATATCAAATGAATACTCATAGAAGAAGAAGAAGAAGAAGAAGAAGAAGAAGAACAACAACAACAACAACAACAACAACAAGTAAAATGTGCATGCAACCAGTTCACTGTGATACACCATCCTGTGCATCCTTCATGCTAACACACTAGCACAGGTCCACACACATAAACTGCCCTGGAAATCCACCTGGTAACGACCAGACTCAAACTTGCTAACTATCTATAGGATTAATATGTCCAAATGCTCAATCACTACAGCTTAAAGTAGTCGGAAAAATATAGGTGAAAAAAAAAGTTGCTTCTTCTGCATGTCAATTACCCTCCCATACAAGTTACAGAAATCACAAAGATAAGAGATAAGTGTGGCATTTGAATTTTTTGTGCATATATATCCACGCAGACAATCAAATTAACCACAAATCAGTCTTCAGAGTGTACTTTCTCACCATTTCATAAGTTTGTTCTTTACAAGAAGCTGTGATCAACATAAAAAACACAGTATCTCCTACTGCTGGAAAAATCACACACAGAGAAATCTGAGCATGCAAGAAATTAGAACTAGTAGTTGTTGTCTGCACTAACTCTGATGATATTCACGATCTAGATATATATGTTATGTACAGTGTAAGTTGTACAGGAGAGAAAACAAAATAGATATTTTTCACATCAACAATTTCACATGCCTCTCATTCCTGCTCCCCCTTTTCCATTGCCATTCATTGTCAAAAATTAAAAAACATATCAAACAACTTTCAAAGAAAACATAATTGTAACTTCACCAAAGGGAAACTACTTTGTAAATTGGTAAAGTAACCTATTCTCAACCAAAGGAACAGTATCTTCTTCTTCTTCTTCTTCCTTTTTTGTCATGTTTCTCCCAGGGAAGGTTTGACAATGATGAGCCTTCTCCATCTCTCTCTGTTTTGAGCTTCCTCCTTATTTATGCCCCTTTATCTAAGATCAACTGCAATACAGGCAGCCCAGGTCTTGCTAGGTCTTTCAAAGGAACAATATCATTAATTAAAAAAACAAATAATTGATAAAAATGTGTAAACGCCTTCTGACATATACTAATAACAGTCTACACAACCCTTGCAAAAAACGGTTTAGTGAGGTTGGTTGCAAGAAAACAGAACTGTTTCAATGCAACTCTGTCATTTTCATTCTGTCAACAACAACAAAAATAAGACGAAGAAAACAGAAATCTTTCAATCCAACTCTTATCAGTTTCATTCTGTAAAACATTATAAAAAAAGAAATCTTTCAATGCAACTCTATCATTTTCATTCTGGGAAGAAGAAAAAACCCACAGAAATCTGTCAATGCATCTCTATCATTTTCATCCAGTAAACAACAACAACGACGACAACAACAATAAACCACAGTCTCCAGCAGAGTCTGTATCATCACTTTCACAGGCAACCATTTTCAATTTGAAAAGGTTAATGAACAACAACTTCTCAAATAATTAACACTGAGAAAGTCGTTTTCCTCCTTTAGGAGATGGGAAGGGTGGCACTTGCCCTGATTTGGTCATGAGTTTGTTCTGGCACACATGGGGGAAGGAAGACTGACCATTTCTAAGAGCTGTATCCTTGATATACTGGCGACCATTCTCATAACGCACTTGGCCTAACTCGTTTCCTGTGGAGCGTATAACAGTGATAACGCTTGCTTTCAGTCTTGTGACTAACCCCCCTCCTGGGCAGCCTTAGCAAGAAATTGGGTAGTTTTATACATACTATATTATGTAGCTCATGTTAAAACAAACAAACAACCAAACAGAAAATGATAAAGCAGTCTTTGCACATACCAGCTGAGGTGAATCTTCAGTTTGCTCATTTGGTCGTTTCAATCCCTCACTTAAACTGGCTGAGAGGACACTCTGATGGACTGGGTGGTTAGTTAAAGTGACTTTATCAACTTTATTGGAAATCCTACATTTTTTTCTTGATCTACTTTTATTCTTTGATGGTTGTTTTGCAGATTTCCAGATAGGTTTTCGTCAGTTTCAACAGTTTGGGCCACATTTGCTACTTTAGTACCAAACAGAAAATATTCAGTTTTTTCTTACCTTCATGTCATGTCATCACATGTAATATCAAGTAGAGATATAACCAATACAAGATGCAGTCTACAAAAAATGTAAACAACAAGAGGTATTACTAGATAAGATATAAAACCATACTTTTTCAAAAGTACCAACAACAACAAAAAACAAAAACACAAAAAACCCTGTCAGAACAAAGAACATCAGAACTCCTCCAGAACCCTGAAGTGGTTTTCTATGGAACTGGCTTCGTCTTCAAAGTGGAGTTTGTCAGTCACCTTCGCTCCAGCTTTCTGCAGCAGCTCCACAAACCGACGCTTCTCTTTACCAATCCACTTCCTCATGGGATCCTTCACCTGGTACGGCGTGACATGCACATGGATGCCGATGCCCAACGCGGCCAGCCGGCCTACAGCGGCAGGGTCCGTCACCCACGTGTTACTTCCCCCATTGTGACCCCCATCCAGCCAGGTCATGGCCTGAACCCGACCTATGAACTTCCGCACACTGCTCTCGCTTTCCGCATGCTCTAGTTCATGCACCAGCTGGTTCAGCACAATACAGCCTTTGCTGAATCCGATCAGATGCACGGGTACTTCTGGAGCTTGGGTACTCGTAGGTTTTGCACTGTCAGATACGGTGTGTCCTGACTGCAACACACTGTTCTGACCTGAGGGCGGCAAGCTGTGGATCTCCGAATCCCCTGAACTACCACACGAGTTTCCTGGGCCACTGGCTTTACTGCCAACTCTGTTGCCGCTCTGGGCATCAGCACGGATCAGAGCGTCACGGGCAGGACTGAGAACTCTCCCTAACGATTCATTGCACACATTCATCAGTCTCTGCCAGGCACCAAAGTCCGGCGTGTGAGTGGGGCAGCCAAAGTCATTGGACTGCACGAACTGGCTGTACACGCTGAAGGTCTTCAGATGCATGTGATGAGGCTTCACCACCAGGATCGTGGCATTGGGGTAGCGCTCGCACAGTCGTCCGGCTGTCGCCACGCTGTTCCAGCGGACGTATCTGCCGTTGTCTCGATGGGACTGCATGTTTTCTGGGTAGTCCTGCGGAAAATTTGTTAAAAAACAATCAAAGAAATGGCTGACAGTGTATGCTTGAATGGGTGTGAGAGTGAGTGAGTGAGTGAGTGAGTGCGCGAGTGAGTGAGTGCATGCGTGAGTGAGTGAGTTAGTGAGTGTGTGTGGGTTTTTTTTGGTTTTTTTATTTATTTTATTTTTATTCTTTTATATCAAGGATAATGGAATAAGCACTTATGTGCTTTTTTACATCAAGTCCCCATGTGTATGCGGTTTTCTAAATTTTATCATCTGTTCCCACAGGCACACAATGGCCTACTCTTATGAAAAGCAGAACAGGATTTAACATGTGCATGCATTCACACATGGGGCCTCAGTTTATAGTCTCATCCAAAGAACTTTTGGGGATAGTGGAGTCTGCACTGATGTTAACTCCAGGGGAAAATATCCCCTTGAATGGGAATTGAACCCGGGGTGATCAGATTGCGAGTGCAATATTCTAACCACTAGGCTATCCCATGTGTGTGTGTGTGTGTGTGTGTGTGTGTGTGTGTGTGTGTGTGTGTGTGTGTGTGTGTGTGTGTGTGTGTGTGTGTGTGTGTGTGTGTGTGTGGCTGTGGCTGTGGCTGTACCTGCGTGTCAATGTGTGCCTGCATGTGCGTGTACGCATGTGTGCATGCATGTATACATGTCTGTCTGTCTGTCTATTTGAATTTTATCTTATGTTGTTATTTGTTATGTCATTTTATGTTATGTTATGTTATGTTATGTTACGTTATGTTAGGGTGCGCTGGGCTGTGCTATACTGTGCTGTGCTATGCTATGTTATGCTATGTTGCACTGTGTTCCATTGTCATGATTATGTTATGTTGCGTACATGTTGCCTGAGCTATGTGCCTATCTTTCTCTGTCTACATATATCCGAGTCTGTCTCAGTACCTAAACACACAAGAGTACAAATGTCACAATATGTGCATTTCTGCAAGTATGTACATAAATGCATGCGTACAAGCATGCATACAGTTTGCGCTGCTCTGTGTCTATCTGTCTGAACATCTTCCTGAGAAGAAGAAGAAGAAGAAGAAGAAGAACAAGAAATGAAATTTATATATAGTGCTAAATCTTGTAAAAAAAAAACAAATCAAAGCACTTACACTACACTAACAACAAACCTTCTGACCCAATCACCCCCTCAAAAAGAATTTGATCCACTCACCTGAACATCCCCACCGAAGAAGATGACATGTTCTGTCGCCTCCCGACGCTGACCACCAACGATGACATCCATGACTTCTCCACTGCCGTTGAGGTCAGTGAGTCGACATATATTGTGCTTCGGATCATCGAACCCTCCACCCGACATGCTGTTCTCTGTACTGTGGTTTCTGCACTGAGCGAATTGGGAGAACGTGAGCCACGGCCAGGCTGGTCTTGGACAGGACTGGCTGGGATGGGATGGGAAGAAGGGTTTATGGGGCAGCAGGAGAGAGGAGTTTTTCAGGAGGAGGGAAGAGAAGCACACCAGATGAAGAGGTTTCATCCAGCTTTGCTGATGGGCCTGAAAAAGATCAGGGATACTTCAGATGCTCTGATATATAATAATAACAATAACAATAATAATAATAACAATAATAATAATAATAATAATAATAATAATAATAATAATAATGTATGGAGTTTATATATCGCTGAATCTTTTAAAGCAACAAATCAAAGCGCGTGTGTAATATAATATAATATATATATTATATATATATATATATATATATATATATATATATATATATATATATATGTGTGTGTGTGTGTGTGTATCTATCTATCTATCTATCTATATTATATATATATCTATATTTTATATATATTATATATATATATATATATATATATATATATATATATATATATATAATATAACATACATACATTCATATATATATATATATACATACATTCATACATACATACATACATACATACATACATACATACATACATACATACATAGAAAGAGAGAGACAGAGAGATAGACAGAGAGAGAAAGAGAATTTGTCAATGCCATAATATTTATTTAATTTATTCTTTTATTTTGAGGATAATGGAATAAGCACTCATGTGCTTTTCTCCATCCAGTCCCCATGTGTACGCAGCTTTGGAAATATTGTCATCGATTCCAACTGGCACACAATGGCCTACTCTTCCAAAAAGTGAAACCGGTTTTATATAAGCACAAGATGTTCTGCATGCATTTCTACACAGAACCTCAATTTATAGCCTCATCCAAATGACTTTTGGGAAGAGTTGAGTCAGCACTGATGTTAACACCAGAGGAAATATTCTCTTGCACAAGATTTGAACCCAGGTCAGTGGATCATGAGCGTATCACTCTAACCACCAGGCTATCCCGTCCCCCTAATATGATGAGTATGTCACTCCTCTGTGTGTGTGTGTGTGTGTGTGTGTGCGCGCGTGTGCTTTTGTGTTTGAGTGTGAGTGTCAAAATATGTGTGTCACAATATGTGTGTGTCTGTGTGTGTGTGTCTGTGTGTGTGTATGTTTTGTGTCTGTGTGTCTGTCCCCAATATATTGCTAGAAACTATAATCAGCTCTAACGATATCTAACATTCCTTTTCTTCTAGGAACGGACTCCAAGATTGATTGATTCACTCTGAAAACACTTCATGAATGCTTTTGACAGTTATGTGTGTAGCTTTATAAGTTTATATTCAGAAATCTCCTAAGATCACATTCAAGTTTGAGATTTTCTCTCTCTCTCTCTCTCTCTCTCTCTCTCTCTCTCTCTCTCTCTCTCTCTCTCTCTCTCTCTCTCTCTCTCTCTCTTACAACACACACACATATTTTTATATAATAATAATAATAATGTATGGAATTTATATAGTGCTGAATCTTGTAAAGCAACAAATCAAAGCGCTCAGATGACATTTTAAAAAAAATTCATTTATTATTTTATATCAAGGATAATGGAATAAGCACTCAGGTGCTTTTTTTCTTACATCCAGTCCCCGTGTGTATGAGGTTTTGTAAATTTTGTCATCTGTTCCCACCGGCACACAATGGCCTACTCTTTGGAAAAGCGGAACTGGATTTAACATGTGTGCAAGATGTTCTGCATGCATTCGCACACGGGGCCTCAGTTTATAGTCTCATCCGAAGAACTTTGACATTCAGTTCGATTTTTTAGTCAAACTGGGAAGAAAGGGCGAGGCTGGGAATCAAACCCAGAACCTCACGGTTTACTTGTTGGCAGGCAAACGTCTTGACCATCCTGCCACCTTCCTTCACTTTATTAGTAAAGGTTGTAATAATGTAGTACTTCTGTTACCATTACTTAGAAATTTGTTCTTAGATAGATGGCTTGGAAAAAAAAAGCAAATGCATTGCCTATTCAATGTAACATCTGGAAATAAAAATTTGACTTGACTTGACTTCACACACACACACACACACACACACACACACACACCGTATACACACACGCGCAGTACGAGTTTAAATACACACCCTATGATTCAATCAACTGACAAATGCTTGTGAATCTTTAGTCACATACATTACTGCCATGTGGTGATGCTGTCTGTGTGTTCATGTAATGACTAATGTACAGTATCAATCTATCATAATAATGTGGCAGTGATACATGTGTATAATAACTATAAGATCATTTCCTGGGGGAGGGGGGTAACAAAAGAAAACATATTCTTGTCAATTTACTCAAAATTATCAGTAACATATAAAATAAACCAAAGTCCCAAATTTTGGGCAAATAAATAAACCCCCATCCACCAGACAGTCCCCCAGAGCAAAATTTGCAGAGAAGCTACCTTCATCACGTTCATGAGTGGGTAGCCAAATTTTCACTTAGACAAATTTGCTGTGACTGAAACAATACAACAAAATATCACAAGTACAATACAAATTAAATTACAATACAAAATTTCACCGTACAATATCATTATTACTTTCTAAAGTTACTTTCCAACATTAGAAAACTAGCAAACAATTACCGAAAACGATACAGAAACAGACAAAGCGAACATGTATTTGTCTTTCCCTTCTCTGCCGCCTTCCACATTGTGGAGATTCTGAGTGTCTTTCCGTAAAATACAGAAACAACCCTAAAAATAAAACTATAATAACACTCAGTTTACCTCCAGCCAAAGACTAGGGCCTAGTTTTTGTTTGTGGTAGTAGGCCTATTCTGCCTGCTGTGACCAATGGACTTGTTAGCAGTGATCTCCCTTGTTCTTTCATCATATCCGGTAAACAAGGTTACAGGCAGAAAGGGTAAGCTACCGTTATGCTAACTTTTTGTGCATTTATAATCCCCTTGTTGTAATTGACAGGTAAAATAGCACAGATTGTAAGATTTTGTTTGTAAGCAAGAGGACAGTTGTTAACCAAGAGAACGTTAAGGTTTCCATTGTTAAAGTTTAAATTGAAACAAGACCTCGGAGTTGTTCATGTCATTGTCCTAGCAGACGACAAAACAGTTACGGTTTAGTCTTACGTTAAACTGATACAGCGATAGGACTATATAGTATAATACTAGATCTGGAGGTTACCATGAAAACTTGTGACAGTCCAGTTAATAAAATGTATAATAGCTTGCATCAAAATGTGTTGGTAAGCTTGTTTTGAATCATGAGCTGTTTTACTAAAATCAAAGTTTAAAATAAAAAAATTATTGTCAAATGTTTGGGGAGTATCAGTTTGAGTATGTTCTCTTTTATAAGGACAGCAAGTAGACGTACGATTCATTGAGTTTTGTTTGTAAACCTAAAACAACAAAATTCAATTTGATTTTTTTTTAATTTCAGACTCTTGTACTAAGTTGTAGTAATTGCTGTCAATACTGAAGGGTTAAAACAGTTTTCAAGAATTTAAGACTTGTTATTCATTTCAAGGGTTTGTTGGGAGGCACAGGTTTGAGTCACTGAAAATCTTTACAGATTTATCTAAGGTAATTTTTACCTACAGTTACAATTGGATCTCACAGACTGGCTCCCATTTCCAAGCAAGTCCTTCTGTCAAGTCAAGTCAAGTCAAAATTTTATTTTCAGATGGTACATTGAATAAGCAATGCATTTGCTTTTTTTCATCAAGCCATCTATCTAAGAACAAATTTCGTAATGATTATACTAAGACACTACATTATTGCATCATTTACCATTAAATTAAACCAGTAAAAAAAAATATATAAAAAAAAGGAAAAAATCGATAAGGAAATACATTGAAAATACAAATTACCACATATACATATACACGCACACACATACTCATGCACACCTGAGCGCGTGCGCGCTCACGTCCACACACACATTTAAATAAAAATGTTTTAAGAATTAAACAAAGAAAATCATAAAACTTCAGGACAAACAAATTACTTCACTTACTGTTTCATCCATTTTTTCACGTTTATACTTTAGATAATAAAAAGGTATAGGAATAAAACGTTAGAAAATACTAGGCATTCGTCATTACTGATAATATTACCTTCAATGACCTCCTTCTTCTCCTCCTCCACCCAGCAAACGTGTGCTTTTTATGCGCTCATACTTTTCAAATAGCGCTTTTTTAAAAATGACATATTCACACAATAACTATCAAAGCAAGAGAAGTCAAATAAGATTACAATAATGATTATTATAATAGAGATACAATTATAACAACAATCACCCATCACCATGAGACAACAATATAACAAATGATCCCCATCACCATGAGACAACAACATAACGATGATAACAGAAAAGCATTGGAAAGGATGGGGGTGGGGGAGGAGTATCAAGGGGGAAGGGGAAATACATCTTCAATCAAATAGAGAAATAATAATTTTTTAAAAACCAATTATTCAAACAAGTAGAACCCCTATACGATACAGAATTCAAAAGCCCATAATCAACTGGACTATCAAACTAAAACAATATCAAACTAAAACAGTATCGCTTATAATAGTACTAATAATCTCATCTCTAACTGCAATAAAAACAACATCCACGATAAAATCTATTGAATTAGACAAGACAAAGGGCATGAGGAGAGGAAAGGAGAGGAGAGGAGAGAAGAGAGAGAGAGAGAGAGAAGGACACACTATCAAGCTATCAGGTCTACCATAAACAGATTTTTAAAAATTTCCTCCTTTCCACTTGTTTCAACATTGCAGATTATTTACTAGCTTGCATAGATTCTCTTACTTCTTTGCATAATTAGTGTGCCTCTTTCCTGCCTCCCCCTCCCTCCACACATATACAGTGTGTGACTTTAGAATTTCTAGTCACAGTAAGATATACTTGAATTTTTTGTTGTTGTAGGGAATACCATTAGTGCTGGTAAATGTAAGTATGGTTGATTTTGCCGTATTAATCATGGTTGATTTGCCTTATTAGTCAATTCCTAGGCATTCATGCATTAAATGGCTTTTTAGCTGTGTCTTGAACTGATTTTTGTTTTTGATACATTTTAAGCGTTTTGGGAGCTTGTTCCATAAGTCACTACCTGAGTACAAGAAGCTTGTTTTGTAAAGATTATTTCTTGGTCTCGGAAATGTTAGTAGATGATTATGTCTGTGTTCATTGATTTTGAAGCTATTGGTGATCTTTGGAGGGGCATTTCCATTGACAACTTTCTGGACAAATAGAGCTTTATTTAGATAAAGTCTGTTTTTGAAGGTTAGGATATTTGTTTTCTTATAATCGTTGATGGTTAGGGAGCTTGATTTTAGTAGAACAAGTTTCAGTGCTCTTTTATATAATCTATGAATCAATTTTAAATTTGTATCACTGCAGCTGTCCCAAAGAGATGAAGCATAGTCAACTATAGGCAAAATATGGCCGCAAAAAAAGAGTTTGCGAGAGTGGTTATTCAGAAAATGTTTTATTTTTGATAACTGAAGTAGCTTGTAAGAAAGACGTTTTCCTAGCGCCATCACATGGTCGGTCCAAGTAAGATTTTTGTCAATAATTGTGTTGAGAAATGTGTGAGCCACAAAACTAGGTAGTAACTTTAAAATAAAAACAAGAACTAAAACATGTCATGTAATTTATTCTGTTGTCAAACTGATGCACTCTTTGCCATGACTATTGCTGAATTGTTGAGAAAATGTGGTTTTTACAGTCATGATAATCACATAAAAAAATTCTTTTTTTTTATTACTGTACTGTAGTGTACATCTTATAGCTTTCAAAAATGTTTTAGTAGTGACAAAAAAGATATGTGCACAGTACTGTTTATTTTATACATCAAACAGACGGTAAAGTAAAGAAAGGTTAAACATTAAAATATCATTTTTATGACTTTACTGTATTGTCTGCCTTGCCAGGAGATCTGATGAAACTGGATCAGTTCTTCACATGGCAGCACGGGTATGTACACAAAAATGTTTACAAGTAGATAGCTGGGTAGTCATATTTCTTGTCAGTGGTGGCTTGTTTTTTTTTTAATAAAGGCTTATCATCTTAGAGAAAAGTGAATTACAATTTTATATGAGCATTAGTTTATAATCAACATATTCCATTCTTTTATTTGTGATGAAAATAAAACACACAGAGGCTTATTTATGTGTATGGAGAAAACAACTGTTTGTCATTCATTTGGAGATTATGTTATGAACTTTGAAATTTCACTTGCAACTGTTTAAAGTATATAGATAGATAGATAGATAGATAGATATGCGCATGCGCACACACAGAGTCACTCTCACACACACAGTCACTCACATATACAGACACACACTCACGCACGTGCGCACACACACACACATATTCACAGACACAGGCAACAATTATTGCTCTCCCGTGATAATCCATTAGGCTTGCAACTGCTTTGCTGCATGTTGCTCTTGTAAGAAAATGGCTTTCAATACATGAATAGCATACATGTCACATAAGCCTAGCTGTTTAGATCTAAGCATTCTGAAAGATTACGAGCTGTAAAAGTGTGCACACATAAAAATGAGGTTAAACAAATAGATAGTAAAGTGCTCTGGCTGTAATTAGAGTACATGACTAAGCACTCATTGAAGGGAAGAGCTTGTCACAGGGGGCGAAAAATCAGAACCTGTCATAAAGTGTAGACCTGTGTACTTTCCATTGCAAGAGTTTAACCCCCCCCCCCCCCCCCCCCCCCCCTGAAGTGGAGAACTAATACTAATACAGCAGTCACAACGTTGTGACATGAACTATTATTGTGATTAATTAAGCAGCTCACAATGCAGTTTACTTTTACTTAATATAACTGTATGTTATGTATGTCATATTTGACGTGTGTGATATGTCAGTTGTCATATAATGATATATATATATATATATATATGTTTGTGTGTGTGTGTGCTTGTGCTTGCCACACCACAGTGTTTGGTAGTTTTTGTTTGCTCTGTTTGGGGGTATTTTGTGGTTGGTTGGGTGGTTTTTGTTCTTGTCATTGTTGTTTTCTTCTGTGTGATAAGTTAATGATGAAGTGACTTTGAGTTGACATCCAGCAACTGTGAGGTCTGAATATGTGATCCAGCCTTTGCTAGCTTCAGATGGCCTGCGTTGGTGGGTTTTGTTGTTGTTGTTTTGTTTGTTGTTGGGTTGTTGTTTTGGTGGGGGGGGGGGGGTTGTTTTGTTTTGTGGGAGGGGGGGGGCTGGAGTTTGTTTGTTTTTTAAATCAGTAAACTAAATAAGTAACAGAAGTACACACAAAGGAACATCCAGAGAAGAGATCTATATGTAATTGACAAAAAACACAGCAACCAAATAAGGTCTTGTAATTATTCTTATTCACACAGACGGTCATAATTTGCATAAGTATGTCATAATTAATCAGATATGATAGTTTCAGGTATCCATGCAATATAAGCAACAGATTGGGGATATAATAGCTTATGACGGCTTTAAATCCAGCCTCAAACCATACCTATTTCAAACCTAAGATTTTTCCCTCCTGTTTCATCTCATATCTGTCCCTGCCTTTAACAGCCAAAATTCCATCACCCTGCTGAAATGTATAACCTGTGTGTGTGTGTGTGTGATTTGAATTTGTTAAAATATTGTTAATCATTGTTGGTTGCATGTGTAGCAGCGGATTGAATGCAAGCGCTCTGATTTGTATTTGCAAGATATATAGCGCTATATAAATTCCATTTATTATTATTATTATACTATAGAAAAGCCCTATTCTGCCAGAAAACCTCATTAGAAAATTGGCTTCCCGCAGGTTTCTGTACACATAGTCACTGATTGTTACTATCTGTATCAGCTGCATCCATCAACCAGAGTTAAAGTTTGAGGCCATTTTTTTATGTTTGGTTTTTTTTTTAATTACTTAACAATAACCTGTGTGCATGTAGAAAGCGTTTTGCTTCACTCTTTCGGTTAAAATGGTTAAAGGAGCTCCAAAATGAGATTGATAGCCATTAAGAGATTTTTGTTTTAATTTTAAACTGACAGACTCGAGAATTTATAGTTATAGTAGCCACTTTTCAGGACACTTGTGGCTTTAGTCATTAGAATGATTTTGTTTGTTGGGCTGGAATTGCAGCAGCTCGTTGTCCCCTACAGCAGATGTGTGCGTGCTTACCTCCCAAGTCTTCAAGCGGTTGTGCAACATTTCCGTAAATTTTCTACAGAAGACGGACACAGTGGCTCCACTCCAAGCTACATAGTAGACGAACCTGACAGTAAGTAAAAAATAATAAAAGTGCATTTTGATATTTTGTCAGATAACTCTGTCAGTATCCAAGTGTAGTATAGATAAGCGTGCACATATAAATACACTCATGCACTAACAACAGCACACACACACACACACTCTCATACACATGGGGACTGGATGAAAAAAAGCTCACGAGTCCTTATTCCATTATTCTCAAAATAGAAGAATATAAAAAAATTTCAATTTTAAATACACACACACACACAAACACACACTCTCTCTCTCTCTCTCTCTCTCTCTCTCTCTCTCTCTCTCTCTCTCTCTCTCTCTCTCTCTCTCTCTCTCTCTCTCTCTCTCTCTCGTTCTCTGCTGGAAAAAGGGTTGCTGATAAGCCCAAGAACCCATTAAAGCCAGCAGCAGTTTCACACAGGGTTGATACATGCCTCAAAAATCCCTATAAATCCTGAATTTTACAAATCAAGTGAGCTTCTAAAAGTCTGTAAAAATTAAATTGCAAGGGTCAAAGTCCTAAAAGTTCCCTGAGAATAAAAACACACTACTGTACTTTGTGTGAACGTTCTTTATTGTGACATGTATCAAAAAGTTATAAGATTCAGTTTAAGTTCCAAAAGAAAAATTTGTAATATATACAAAGTTTTTCAGTTAAATGCAAAGAATCAGAGACAGCTCACACAGAGCACTCCAGATTGTAAATCTACCAATAGTTTGTGGTAGTTCTCACAAACTACTCATGTAGTTAAGAGGTAGTTGACACAATTACTGAGTGATTATGCAAGCAGTTCACACCAGTAGTGTGTAATACGTTTCCATTTACAGAAGAGAACTGAGAAAACCATATATATACAGTAACAATAAGATATTGAAATAGGACATTCACTAGAACTCAAGTACAGTCGACAAAGCCCAATAAAATATTGAAAATATAAAGTATGAATACGTCCTTCATCAGGATACACAACAACTATAACTATAAGCAAAACAATAAAAGGAGAGAAAGAGGTGGGGGGGGGGGGAAGAGGTGGGGGGGGGGGGGGGAGAGACAGTGTGAGAGAGAGAGAGAGTGAGTGTGTGTGTATTTCAGAGATAATACTAAATATATAATTCTCAAAACAGTACGCGATCACCATCAACACTCATTTTGAGTATACTCGTACAAATTATATGTCATGATAATGAAATAAACTCAATACCCATACACTCACACAATAAAAACAAGGAAGAAAAGAAAACAGCCAAACCTGTAAAGTCATAGAGAGAGTGAGAGTGTGTATGTATGGGTGGGTGGGTGGGTGTATTTCAGGGATAATACTAGATATATATAATTCTCAAGACAGCACACGATCACAATCAACACTCTTTTTGATTATACTCGTACAAATTAAATGTCATGATAATAAAATAAGCCCAACACCCATACACTCACACAATAAAGAGAGAGAAAAAATACCAATAAAGTCATTGAATGAACATCTACACATTGTAAGTAAGAAAGATAGAGAGAAAGAGGGGGGGGGGGGAGTGAGTGTGTGTGTTTTAGAGACAATGTTTTTTTGTTTGTAAACAAACAAATAAAACAAAAAAATACTAAATATAATTCTCAAAATAGCACACCATCACCATCAACACTCTTTTTGGTTATACTCGTTTAGATTAACACACATATTATTGTTATGATAGATATATTTCTTAAAACTATAGTGTAATGGGGAAAAAAATAGATAGATAAACAGACAGACAGACAGAGATATATATGTATAGAGAGAGAGAAGACAACACCAACAAATTTGACACTGAGATGCTCATCTTGACAAGGCATATATAATATCTAACAGCTAAACAACAAAATTAATGCTTTCATAGTACCCAAAGTTGCTACTGATCATTTTATCAGCTAAAGGGAAGCAACTTCTTGCCTTGGGAAAGGGTTGATATAATGGCATGAGTAGTCTCCCTTTAATTAAATGCCATGTACTTCTCTTTTTTTTATTTTCTTTTTAATCTTAAATATGCTGTACCTTTGTACACAGTACATATAACATGGAGACTGCTGTAGCTATAGCTCAACTCCAGTTAGTTAACACAGTCCTACACACAGTTATCCAAGCAAGTATGTAGAGATAGTTTACCCAAACACTGAATAAAATGTAAAAGTGTCCCATAACCTATGTGGTCGTAGGGGAGTACAGCATCAGAGACCTCAGCTTCTCAAGGGGCCAGTATATTAAGGGCGGCGCCCATCTCCTCTCCCTCGCTGCTTTACCTTCCCTGTCCCTAAAAGAGGCAGGTACCCATTTACAGCTGGGGGGGGGACTGTACTGAAGCCAAGTCATGCAAACAAACGGTCACCCATCCCAGTGATTAACCACGCTCAAAGCTGCTTAACCTTAGCTTGGGGGGGGGGGAGCGAGTGCTCTGACCACTGAGCTATCCCGTCCCCTGAAACGGTGAACAGTGTATTCCAGTTTACAGTGACCGAAGAATGTAGAAAGAGTTCAGGCCCGCCGTACCACATAACCTCAAGACATATTTGTTTCAAACCTGAGACTTCCTCCCTCCTGTTTCATATCTGACCCATGTCCTATCACCCTGCTAAAGTATACGGCCTGTGCGAGTGTGTGTGTGCTTTTGAAAAACATTTGACTATCGAAATTTTATTTAATAGATTTTGTCTGCATCACACCATGTTTGTAAATATCTGTTTGTTTAAACTTTTGATTATTTATCATTGATTGCATGACTGTGTAAGATTAGGTTGAATGCATGCGCTTTGATTTGTCTTTGCAAGATATAGCGCTATATAAGTTCCATTTATTATTATTATTATTATAACACCTGCCTGTCTTCTGCAGTTACCCAGGTGGTGTGGCCAGACCCTGCCCTGGGCCCGCTATGTACAGTCGACCGCCGCTTTCCTCTGCCGGGCAACATTGGCGTCATCCGTGAGGCTAAGGGCACGCTGGCAGAAACGCTAGTCTCCCCCTCCTCCTTCGACCCGGTGATCACGTTGCCGCCCCAGCCCGATGAGCGCCACTTTGGTGTCCTTGTCCACTACCTCACTCACAATAAGCAGGTTGGTTAGTGGTGACGTAACAGAGTGAGAGTGATGCGTTTTGTGTTTAAAAAGTGGGGGTGGAGGGGGGGATGTGTGTGAAAGAAAGTCTGAGAGAATTTGTGTGTGTGTGTCTATGTGTGAGAGAGAGAAAGAAAGACTCTAAATGTGATGCATGTGTGGGGTTGGGGAGGGGAGGGGGGGGGGGGTGTGTGCTTGCATGTGTGTGTGTGTGAAAGACTGTTTGAGAATACATGTATGTACATGTATCTTGTATGTTTGCATACATCATCTTTTTTTTTTTTGATTAAGTTGTTGGGAATAATGTTGTGTGGCTTGTAAGTTTGAATGTCAGCCAGTCTGTCTCTCACACATGTGCACACCTTTAAAATACACCCAAATATGTAACCTTCCACCTAAGTTGCCTTTTTTCGACAGGCAGTACCTTCTGGGTGTACAGCAACCCAGGGTTTTAGAGTAGGCATAACCCGGTACCATACCTTCTGGGTGTACAGCAACCCAGGGTTTTAGAGTAGGCATAACCCACTACCATACCTTCTGGGTGTACAGCAACCCAGGGTTTTAGAGTAGGCATAACCCGCTACCATACCTTCTGGGTGTACAGCAACCCAGGGTTTTAGAGTAGGCATAACCCGCTACCATACCTTCTGGGTGTACAGCAACCCAGGGTTTTAGAGTAGGCATAACCCGCTACCATACCTTCTGGGTGTACAGCAACCCAGGGTTTTAGAGTAGGCATAACCCGCTACCATACCTTCTGGGTGTACAGCAACCCATGGTTTTAGAATATGCATAACCCACTACCTTACCTCCTTTTTTAAATTTGCATTCTTCTGCCAATACCTTGCTTTCTTTTCTTTTGATATAATACTAATAATAACACTAATGATAATAATAATCATCATCATCATCATAATGACCATTGATAGTGCATGTATCTCCAGAAGATCTACCCTAAGTATATCAATCTGTGTCATGATGTGTCTAAAGTTGATGTGTCAAAAACTCCAGATCAGCAGCCTATAATAGACCTATGTAATAGCACCCCACTCCCCCCTTTGAATGCAATCTCACAGATGATCTATGTAATAGCAGGACTTTGATGTTGTGGACCTTCCATCCCCACCCACACCCATTGAATGCATCTTTGTGGGACTCTGTATAAGCACATGAGTGTGCATATGGACTCTGCAGTACACATGTAATAAATCAGAAGTGGAACAGATTGACAAAACGCAAGAAATGGCCAGTCCCACCTTCAAGTACTTCTCCCTTCCAGGAGAAAAAAATAGAGAGCAAGAGAGACAAAGGCATACACACATACACACAAACACACACACAGACAGAGAGAGAGACAGACAGACAAATGACAGACAGACCAAGAAGTAACCATTACTTTTGCCTTTTTTTCTTCTCACATTGTTTATAAAGTTATATATTGTATATTTCTCCTTTGCTCTTATTTTGCCTCCTTGTTTGCAAATGTATAAGTAAAACAGCAAACTTACTTAGACTCTAGGTGTTCCCCATATCTGCTTTACATTCCTCAGGAATTGGGAGAGGGGGATATTATAATGATGTGATGGACTGATGTCAGTCTCCCACATACTTTCTTTGTTCATGGTGTGTGTGTGTGTTGAGGGGGGTGGGGGGGGGGGATACTCAGTGCAGCTGTGAGTGGGTAGGTGAATGTGATAAGTCTGAAGTAAAACAGACTGAAAATACAGAGACATTTTTAGTCCAGCTCTCTATTCCTTCCCTCCCCACCCACTCCCAAACACACACACACACACACATGCACACTCAATTCTATGAGGCTGTTCCTTTTGTTTATCACAGAGTTTTGTATATTATAGATCTATGTGGCTGATTGTTTCTTTATAGATTTTTGTTTACTATAGACTTATGTGGCTGATTGTTTCTTTAGTTTGTTTCTTTTTTTATTTCTATTTCTTCCTTCGCTTTTTTGCTTATTTGTGTGTGTGTGTTTTGTTTGTTTGTTTTTTTGTTTTACAGATGGCTTGATGAAGCTAACAAGCAAAGATATTATGTGTTCAATGTACCATCTGAAGAAAGAGTTTTACTTTGATACAGAAGGGGTGCAGGAAGTGAGACACTCAAGCACATGCCACAGAGAGAGAGAGAGAGAGAGAGAGAGAATGTTTACTGTGTGTGTTGATTTTTTTTTTTTTACCTCTCAGAAGCTTATTCATATTTTAGTACACTGTCAGTCTATCTATCTATCTATCTATCTGTCCCGTAGTCTGACGACCGTGGGGGCACCCTCAAAGACTCAACAACCAGTTCCCTCCATTCCTCTCTCTGTTCTGCCTTTCTCAGGGTTTTGTTGAGTTCTAGGCCTGTCCATTCGCTGATGTTATCCTCCCAGCTCTTCCTTGGTCTGCCTCTTCTTCTTCCTCCTTGGACAGTGCCTTGTAAAACTGTCTTTGCAAGTCCTTTGGATCTTGTGACATGCCCATACCATTTAAGTTTACGCTTTTTCACCATCGTTAGAAGGTTCTCATAGGGTCAGTCTATACAAAGTCAAAAAATAGTAAACATCTCTATCATTGTCTATCCCCCTCCTCCTGCCATGCCCCCCCTCCTCCTGCCATGCCCCCCCCCCCCCCCCCCCCACACACACACACACAGACAATGATACCATGCCTTGCATATAGGCAGAGTACACCCAAAAAATAGATATCTGTCTCTGCCTGTCTGTCTGTCTGTATCTCTGTAAAACATGCACATACACACACACACACACATAGACACACATACACACACCCATGCACATGTACACACACATTAACCCCCTCCTCACACACACACACACAGTGTGCACAAAAAACATGCACGCACACACGTGCATGCATGCAATGCACGTGTACACACACACTCACACACACACTTGATTTACTGCTCAATCTCTGAAAAGTACTAGGCCTAGGCCTATCAATTCATGGGCCACCACAGCTAAGCAGGGAGCAAGAATTCTCAGTACAAGGACGGGTGTCCTAGCAACTAGGATACATGTAGGAAGCCTCACAGGACAGTCTTTCTAATGTCATAATGGCTTTGGCCTCTTTGAAAGTCTGGGTGTGTACACACCCACAACATACTGGGAGGTTCAGGGCTTATTCAGTCACTTTGTTTAAAAACACAATCAATTTGGGGGGGATGTGTAGGGCATACGTTTATTGACAAAGTCACGAAATTTCAGCGCAGCAGCATGAACAGTTCCCGAGTTATAGAGCAAAATATAGGGGTCTTGGGTGACATTTCACCCAGGGCGTTTGGGGAGGTTAATAATAATAATAATAATAATAATAATAATGTATGGAATTTATATGGCGCTGAATCTTGTAAAGCAACAAATCAAAGCGCTCAGGTTAAGAAAGTCTATCCAGTCATGTATCCACTACACATACATACAGCTGTGTAGGTGCAATTGCATATTTACAGACACACACATGCATGCATGTGCACCAGTGCACACATGCGCGTGCACACACATGCACACTCTCTCTCTCTCTCACACACACACACACACACTCTCTTTCTCTCTCTCTCTCACACACACTCACACACACACACACACACACACAAGGAAAAAGAAAGAACAATTGTATACACATTAAATCGTAACTGCAATATTGTATACACATATTGTAACTGCAATAACCAGTATCACCCCATTTCCTCACAGAATGTAAACTTGTAAAGACATCTGTTCTCATCACTTTCACTAAATTGTGTTTGAAATGGGACAAGCATTATCTCAGTCACCACCAAAACTATAAAAATGACAAGTAAGTTTGTTTTTTTAAGTTAAATTTTTTTTTTTTATTTAAATGGAGCAGACTATCAGTATCACATCATTGCCTGGTCACAGGTGTTATCTCGGACTTGTTAGCAAAAGGTACGCGTTTTTCAGTATTGACCCACTTTTGTGGGGCCAACCAGGTCAAGCAGCCTGCTGCGTAGAAACAACAGTTGGTTTATACCTCGTGTTTGGATAGAGCTTTTACTTTGAGGGTGTAGACACAGTGTGTTTGTGTACAAACACTCTGATGAGGTGTGTTTGTGTCCATCTGACCTAAACGTTTGCTTTAGTTACCTTGAATGACTAGGCCCTGTTTAGTTACCTTGAGTGGGTAGACACAGTGTGGGTTGTGTACAAACAGTCTGGTGAGATGTGTTTGGGTATAAGCAGTGAGTTGAATGTGCGGTGCTGAAGGGTAAAGAAAGTTCTGATTGTGTTGGAGCCAGGTTGAATCCTGGAAGGGCAGTCAGTGTTGAGGTAGGATTGTTATGATTCAATTGTGGCTGTGCTGTGGTGTTCTGAGCACTCGGGTAATGCTTTGTAGTATCCTTACTTTACAAAAGCTGGGGATGTGGTGTTATCTCTGTGTCTTTGTCTGTTGGTCCCCTTGTCTGTAATCTCTGTATATATGCACACAAAAATAACATATGGACTCATTCACAAGACTTTTTGAGTTGAGTTGATAAGTGACAGCTGTTTCTTCAGGAAAGTATTTTTCTTTCGTTATTTATGAGAGTCCGATTCTTGTATTTCGTGTAGACCACTTGTTTTGTGTTGTTTCTTAGAATTTTGGTTTTAAAAATTGCTATAGAGCACTTTAATTCTCATTTGTCTTAGCAGTCACACACCCATTGTCTTGCCTGTTAATTCCAGTGGTGTTAGGATTTCTGCATTACGTGTGTGATTTATTTGTTTATTGCATTGAAAGAGGCTCATGTTAATAAGTCTGTAAATTGAATATTGGAAAACTTAGTGAGATAAATCAGCATTCAGCATGAGTGTAAAACTGATATGATAATTGCGGTCATTTTCATTTGTACAAATGATTCTTTTTTTCTCTGCTATAAAGACAGGAACAAAGCCAAAAGTATGCGTGAAAGATTTCTGCGTCCATTTTACTGCTCAGTGGGTCTGAAATTGCAGAACATAGAATGAAAATAGAACGAGGTGAAGGGCTACTTGACTCTGCTGGTGGAAATGATCAGGCAAAAATGGGTTTACAGCCCTCGGTTACTTGGACCCTGCTGTGGTAAATATTGCATATCAAAATAAATCAGGTGGCAGCTCTTAGTTTCACAGACTCTACTGTTGTTGTTATTGGAAAAAGGAATATCAGGTGACAACTCCACTGTTGTTGATATTGGAAAAATGAATACCAGGTGACAACTCCACTGTTGTTATTGGAAAAAGGAATATCAGGTGACAACTCCACTGTTGTTGATATTTGAAAAAAGGAATATCATGTGACAACTGTACTGTTGTTGATATTTGGAAAAAGAAATATCAGGTGACAACTGTACTGTTGTTGTTATTGGAAAAAGGAATATCAGGTGACAACTGTACTGTTGTTGATATTGGAAAAAGGAATATCAGGTGACAACTGTACTGTTGTTGATATTGAAAAAAGGAATATCATGTGACAACTGTACTGTTGTTGATATTTGGAAAAAGAAATATCAGGTGACAACTACTGTTGTTGATATTGGGAAAAGGAATATCAGGTGACAACTGTACTGTTGTTGATATTTGCAAAAAGGAATATCAGGTGACAACCTTTAGTTTTGCTCCATAATTCATGCTGGCAGAAAAGACTCAGAGAGGATAGCGGTTGAGAATCACGGTATGGTTTTTTTAAAAAGCCTTTTCAAATTGTTTTCATCTCTGTGTGTGTTTGCAAAATTCTTTCTTTTTTTTTATCACACACATTCAGAATTAATTTTCCTAAAAATAAAGCGTATTTTCCTAAATGCTTGATAGAAAAAAGGTCAACAACTCATAAAGACCTTCTATGAAAACCTTTGAACAGAACGATACAACTGAGAAACATGGGGAAAATATTAACACATTTATTCTTAAACAAGAAAAAAAGACATGCAATACAAAGTGGCTGCCTCTTATTGCAGACGGATATAAAAGAGTACATACCAGAAGAACCAACACCAAAAGCTTCAGATATGATGGATTGTGCTGCCTACGACTGTCCCCAGATTTTACGTAAAGGTAAAGAAACGCTAATATTGATGCAGCCATTCCATCCATTCTTCTATGCCACTTCTACCCTGCTAGTGCTATCCTGCCAGTTTAATGAGACTTGTCATTGAAGATGCAAGATTTCTGTGGAAAGTGCACTGTATGAAATGCTTGCATACATTGATGTGGAGAGTTTGTTTAAAAGGACTGTGTTAGAACTGTGCTCTAATGTTAAAATGTGGGTGCCTGTACACGGTTGAAAGAGTTGAAGAAGATTGTGGATGAACATGAAGAGTGTAAATCTTAAATCTGTTAGTGTTGTGTTCTGAATTATGGGGGGAGGGGGGTGTTCTTTTCCTATAGTGTTAAAGCTGTTTTCTGTATCACAGTTTAAAATCAAATGTTGAAAGTAAATGCATTGTATTATGATATGGTAAAAATCTACAGCAAGCCACAATGTTTATCAAATTTGTGATTTTACATGCTGTTTTATATTGACTGGTTTGCATGCCAGTCTTAGATAAGTGTTCATCTAGGATGGTTGATGATGTTTTGTACATGTTTGTGTGGATAGAAGGATGTTTACTTATGTACAATGAATCAAAAGTAGCTTGATCCTATAGTGTTTTATACTGTATTGACTGAACCTGCCTCTATGGCTGGGGTTGTTTTTTTTCTCTCTCTCTCTCCCAGATTTTGCAGACTTATTTCCAGACCGTAACACACTGGTTGGCCCTTTCACTGTCATTACACTGAGTCAGCACACACAGAACGATATGACTATGTGGTCAATGGAAGTGGAGTCTGAACGAGAAGAACTTCTGGAAAAGGTAAAACACTCACATAATCATCTGACACTCATACATGTTCACTCACACAAGCATGCGGATGCACACAAGCATTCATATATACACACACACACACACACATCAGGACGCTATCACAGGGCTTCATTATTGTATTTTAACATGATTTTTTTCGGTTTTTGTTTGATGGTTTCTCTGCTACAGCTCTGAGGCTTAACAATGGTGAGATTTTTGTTTTAACATGCCATCATTTTTGCCCACCATTTCAGTAACAATATTCCAACTTCGGGATGATGTTTAACCACAACACCAGTGTGCGTGTGGGGGGTTTTTTTACATTTTTTTTTTTGTCATCAGTTCTTACCAGCATGAATGATCGACTCTTGTGAAAGGCAGTACAGGTTTTAATATGTGCACAAGATGTTCTGCGTGCATGGGACCTCAGCGTGTAATCTCACCTGATGGACTTTCAGGGAGTGGAATCGGTATTTCTGATAACTCCAGGGGGAAAAAATCCCCTTGAATGGGTATCTCGAATGACGGTGATGACTGGAACCCAGACTCCATTCCGAGTCATTTATTTATTTATTCTTTTATATCGAGGATAATGGAATAAGCACTTGTGTGCTTTTTTACATCCAGTCCCCGTGTGCATGCGTTTTTTGTAAATTCTGTCATGTGTTCCCACCGGAACAGGATTTAACGTGTGCGCAAGATGTTCTGCGTGCGTTCACACATAGGGCCTTGGTTTATAGTCTCATCCGAAGGACTTTGGGGAGAGTGGAGTTGGCACTGATGTTAACTCCAGAGGAAAATATCCCCTTGAACAGGAATCGAACCTAGGTCATCAACTTGTGAGCTCATTCCTCTAACCGATAGGCTATCCCACCCCACAAGCATGAATTGGATGAAGTGTTTAAAAAAGATATAGAATCAAAAGACCAAGAATAAGAAATACAGAGGATACAGAACAATTCTGAGTGGGGGAGGGGGGCAGTGAGGAATATAGATGTGACTATGTTTTAAGATTCAAAACAAAAATCTTGGGACAAGCAACACTGTATGCAGTGCACATTCAAGCCCTTAATCCAGAATATTAGCAATTTTATCCTCCTTTCTATTCTTCAGCTAAGTGAATCAATGTACATGTTGTTTATCTATTGGGGGTTTTTTGTGTGACCATTTTCAGTTTATGCAAGGAGCAATGGAGATCTGTGGATCTTTATCAAAAAAGGGATTCTGGGCAGATTTCATCGACCCATCTACAGGAAAACCAGTAAGCCTTTTTACACCCATGCTTGTGGTTAGATCGTGTCTGTCATTCTTGTGATCGTGGCTTTGTGTCAAAATGTCATATTTTGCATATGAAAGCGTTCGAGAGAAAAAAAATGATAATCCAAGAACAAGAGAGAAACGTGTTTAAATTCAGTGACGATAGAGGTTCAGTCAGAGTAAATCAACAAACGGAATAATGAAAAGTTGTTTGCACTGCACAGACATATGTTCAGACTGCTGATTTTGTTGTTGGAATTGTAAAGTTTTCAAATTTTTTGTTTTAATGAAAAATGCTTGTGGATTCATAATCGCAGGTCTGTATATTATTTTTGTGTGTGTATTTGTTTGTTTTGTAGATTTTATGAGGTTGATGATATATGTATAATCCATGTTTTGGATTGTATACAATTAGTGCTGTAAATCTTGAATGTATGTTGAGTTGGTCAAGTTGTGATATTTGTATGCGGCTGCATTACCATAGTCTTTATCGTTCATGGAGATGTGTGGCACATTAAGCCCCTGGCGAATAAGTTTTTGACATCATCATCATTGTTTCATCACTTTATCTTTCTTTATGTTATTCTTAGTGGTATTTTAAGGTGAAGCACTTTCAAAACTTCAAGAACATTGCATTACTTTGCATGATGTGTGACAATGTTCATATATCTAGTGTGGTTTGCTTTTGAATTTCATGGACTTCATGTGATAATACCCCAAGACAGCCCTAATTGTGGACAAGGCTGTAAGCAGCATTAATGTTTTGAGGGTATTAATAAGGGTAGATCTGGACCTCTCCCTTTAGTCCTTACAAGTTATTGAACACTGCATCAATTTTTTGTTATCATGGACAAGTGAACCCTGGCAGAGCCCATCCCTCTCCAGGTTTGCAGATGCATGCTGGGTATGTTTTTGACATTCTGTCATAGTTGACCTACTCTTCCACACACAAAAAATATAAAATAGTCAACAACAAAAAAGGCTATGAATACTGTCATTTTTCTTTCGCAGGTTAAAGGACCTCACACCAACGCTACCTTCTTTGAAACGGACGAACGCTACCGCAAACTGGGCTTTCAGATTGAGGACTTGGGTTGCTGTAAGGTGATTCGCCACCTGACCTGGGGCACTCATGCCTTCGTCAGCTGTCTCTTCACCAATGCCCCTGTCGACCACCCCATCATATCACAGATTGTACAGGCAGGCCATGAGAGGCCGGAGGTTACAGGTAGGCCTTGAGAGGCCACAGGTTACAGTCAGGCCTTCAGAGGCCACAGGTTAAATGTTGAGCTTGAAAGAACTTACATGTGAACTTTGAAATACCAGAGGTTAAATGCTGAGCTTGAAAGACCAGAAGTTACATGTGGAGCTTGAAAGACCAGAAGTTACATGTGGAGCTTGAAAGACCAGAGGTTACATATGGAGCTTGAAAGACCAGAGGTTACATGTGAACTTTAAAAGACCAGAGGTTACATGTGAACTTTGAAATACCAGAGGTTACAAGTGGAGCTTGAAAGACCAGAAGTTACATGTGGAGCTTGAAAGACCAGAGGGTTACATGTGGAGCTTGAAAGACCAGAGGTTAAATGCGGAGCTTGAAAATCCAGATATTAATCACTGACCATACATAATAGGGATTTTACCCTGGTGATGATTTTGTGACGTTCGTTCAAGTGTTGTGAGTGCTTGCACGAGAAATGTACTCTTGTAATCAGGGCTTATGGAAGAAACTCAGCTATGGCAATCAGAAAGTTGCTTTACCCTTTGTGAATATTGTTGTGAGAATTTAGGCCCAATGAAAAATGTTCTATCTGATGTGCCAACGGTATTACGTGTAACTTTTTGTTGATTTGATATAGAGAGAAAGGATGATGTTTACCCACAGATTGCTCTGCAAGTGATTTGAAATTCAGTTTATTGAACGATTGGCGTACAACTTTTGGAGATGTTTTCTCAATAATGAATTATTATTTTTTGTTTGTATATATCATACTGAAGTGCAGAAGAAAGTTGCGTGGGATTTTCTTTCTGTTGTTGTTGCTGTTGTTTGATTGTATGTAATCAGTTGATTTTGGGGGATTCAAAGAGATGTTTCTGACTGCTCACTGTTGTCTACTGTGTGTTTCTTGTCTGGCTGTCAGTTATTTTCATAAAGGATCATTCTATTGTCTTCACTAACACCACCACAACTCGCACTTCTCCTCAGTATGACCAACATGGGAGAGTAGCAGAGCTGAAATGCTACAAACAAGAAAACAGCAAACAACCTGATAAAATTATATTTTTATTATTTTATTTGAAAGGATAATGAAATAAGCACTCAAATGCTTTGTTACATCCAGTCCCTGTGTGTAAAAACAAGGTCATCTGAGCGCTTTGATTTGTTGCTTTACAAGATTCAGCGCTATATAAATTCCATACATTATTATTATTTATTATTATGCGGCTTTGTAAAAATTTGTCACCCGTTCCCACCTGCAGGCAATGGCCTACTCTTCTGAAAAGCAGAACAGGTTTTAACATGCATGCAAGAGGTTGTGCATGCATTCTGCACATGGAAACTCGGTTTATAGTCTCACCCAAAGGATTTCTTCTGGAGGAGTGGAGCCGGCACTGGTGGTAACTCCAGGGAAAAAAATCGCCTTGAACAGGATTCAAACCCAGGTTGACAGATCATGAGCGCAATATGCAAAGCTCTAACCACCAGGCTATTCCGTCCCCCAGATACCAGAACAGTAAGTTAGACAATTTCTAAACTTCTGTGAGCAATGTCAGTTTTTTTCACCAACCACATCAAGGCTTGTTCTGCTGCTTTCCAAGAACCAAAATTCCACTGGGAGCCATTCAGGCCATTCTAAGACCACCTGTCAGAAAGGACTACGCACTTGTTTAACAGAAGTAGCGTACTGGTGCAAGAGGGGTTAGTATACACCTCTTCAAACAGTCCTCTGAACCAAGACTCGCAAAATGCCTTTACCTATGTAAGGAAGCAAGCATAAGTCAAGTCAAGTCAAAAACACTTAAACCATCCCATGAAGGGCAATTACAATACTGACAGGCACATTGATACCTATAATTATCTCACAAGACACAAGAAAAATACATTTCAGATTGTTATAAGCATTCCAAGATAGCTTGAAAAAATTATCATACACAAACACAAACCCAGGTGCGCGCACACACACGCACCGCGTAGACACACACACACACACACCATTGTAGAATACAATGATGTAAATACCATTGATCGGAAAAGAAATTTTTTTTTTTTTTTTTTGGCGTGCACGCACGTGCACATTCACACACACGCGCACACCCATACATACACACACCAATATATGAACACAGTTTTATCACACATACACACACATGTGCACCCGCACACCATAATGACCATTATCTAGTAAAGACAAAAACACACACATACACACACACTCACACACATGAAGCATCAGTAACTACAAGGACTTCTGATGAGGCTCATCCAAGTGCCAGAACTTGAACAAAAGAAATGGTCCTTAAGACAAAAACATGCCACGTGATTGATGTCACTAAAGAAACTCATAGGTGTAACAAATTGGGGGCTATTTGGAGACTGACTTCTTCCTCTTATCATTGTCATCATCATCATCATCATTATCATCATCATCATCATCATCATCTCTCCTACAAAAGGTTGTAGACCAAAATAAGATCAATTATGGAGAGAGAGAAAAACAGGCTGAAAGGTGAGGCAGAGAATATTCAACAACAACAACAACAACAAAAACTGTGCTGAAAATAAGACAAAAACTCATGGGCCTGTGTTAGGAAAAATTGTTCATCAATTTGGTGATTGTATTTAGCCACAAATTTATTTACAACACAGCCAAAATATTAGAACAAGTCATTTTTCAGAATCGAAATTTATACCCACTTTCTCTCTCTCACACACTTATGGTTGGTGTCTCAGCATTTACTGTCAACACTGTATCACCACCACAAGTTGCTGAGTAAATGTAACTCTGAAGTGGACATCTGTTAGTTTCCAGCATTGCTTTGTTATTCATCTCGGCTAACAACTTCAGAGATCCTGCTTAAAGGAAACCTCAGATACAGGCATACCATCAACAAGCAAGTACACAAAGCCATCAAAATACATTGGTCCATACGGAGATTTGCTGATGACAGTGAAGAACAGAAAAAGCAGTCTACATGGATATGGCCATGTTACAAGATCCAATGGCCAAAAAGGAAGATCAAACAGCCTTGATAAAACGATTCTCAAAGGAAATTTTGATGGAGAGTAGCAAGAGGAGGGGTACTTAGGGGAAAAAGTGGTGGACTGATGACACTGATAGCAAAAGTTTTTAGGGATCCAGACTTTGTGACATATCAGGGCTGTCACCTCACTATAATCATAAGTGTAAATTCCGTCATCATTATTATTGCCAAAAGCTCGGGTTAAAACTGCAGATGTATGTATCCAGATTAAAACACTGTTCCAAACAGTTTAAAAACCAGGGCAGCTTTGGCACACAGCTGGCTTTGTACACCCGCTGACCACTGATGCCTGATCTATGAACATACTGTTGCTGCTGTTGCTACATAGACATTTGCTCACTGTCTTGGTGGCTGAACTCCATGGTGAAGTGGTGGTCTAGAGGTAACGCATCTGTCTGGAAAGTGAAAAATCAGAATTTGACCCCCGTTTGAACCTGAACTTTTCCTCCATGCACAAGACCTTGGTGGTCTGGGTGCTAGTCTTTCAAATGAGACAATAAACCGAGGTCCTGTATGAAACAGAAACTTAACGTACAACTAAAACCAACTCACAGCAGCCAGAGAGCTCTACCTGACACAATTCTGTAGAAAAAAAACCTCTCTGGTAAGGAAACAAGAACACATGCAGACAGACTCGTTTTGGTTAAAAACAGGTGGTGCTGCGACGCGATCTTCCTAAGGACAGCAGCCCAAATTTGAGGAAGGAAAATCTGCTGTGACATAAAGCGGTACACAATGGTATTTTGTCCTTACAACATCGGATTGTTGGGAGTCTAAATTGTCTTCTACCAAGTCTGCAAACTCATGCAAAGCATGATTTTTGACTGCCTGCAGGCAGAACGATGCACAGAATAACTCGACTTAGGGCAGGATTGCCTCAAACTGACATATCCTGAGTGTGGTCAAACCTTAGCCTTGAGTCATGTAAATTCCAGACTGCTTTCACATAATATGTGATCCTCCACCACGAACCTAGATTTAACTGATGTGAACTTTTTCACGGCTGCAGCTGAAAATAGGGGGGTCCAATCTGTGGCAATTTGACATATTTGGAAAAAATGTGTTCCCTACACTTCAAACTTTACTGTGGCTGTAGGCCTATCCATTTGCTCTACAACAAAACAGCCACTGTATAATCGAAAAATTAAATGTAATTCAATGGCCTGAAGTTGGCTTTGTTAACTCCAGCACCCTTTTATCTCGCTATTTCACAAATCTCTATTGTACATTGGGGACGGGATAGCTCAGTGGTCGGAGCACTCGCTTTCCCCCAGCCAAGTTAAGCAGCGTCGAGCGCGGTTACCAGTTGGATGGGTGACCGTTTGCGCGCCTTGGCTTCAGTACAGTTCCCCCAGTTCACCCAGCTGTAAATGGGTACCTGCCCTCTTTAGGGTCAGGGAAGGTAAAGCAGCGAGGGAGAGGAGATGGGCGCCGCCCTCAATATGCTGGCCCTAGAGAAGTGAGGTCTCTGACGCCTCGCTCCCCTACGACCTTATAGGTTATGGGACTCCTTTACCTTACCTTTACCTATTGTACATCCCACATAAAACAAGCTACGTTAACATAATTATGTCAACAGTGTAGAGCTCAGCATATCAAATAAAAAGAAAAGTTGGTTGTTATTCACACCCAGGCTGAAAAGCCACGAAAATCAATCGTTTCCAAAGGTGTTGAACACGCAAAGAGCACGCAAGAAATAGCACACAGGGATAGAATGTTGGCAAGTCTTTATGAACAGATCTTTTAATGAAGAAAATACAACAAAACAAAAATGTCACTGACATCTCTCTCTCTCTCTCTCTCTCTCTCTCTCTCTCTCTCTCTCGCTCATAACCATAATTATCTTAGTCTACCCTTTACATTTGTAAATGCTGTCGAGTAGCCATGAATTTGATGCGTTTGGAGACGTGATTATCTATGGTACATGAAAAACCCTGTATGCAGAGTCCATACTGATCATTTGCGGCAAATTGTTAATTCCACTTCTTTTGTATTGCCTGTGAAATCAAATCATCCTGAAGGCTTCTACACGCCTCCTAACAGGACCATAAAACCCTCAAGTCAGTGTGGCAAGAGATGACCATGAAAGGAGCACTCTTGTAAAACTCTGTTTTGTTCCTCTGTTAAATAACGCGTGCACGCCTACCTTTAATGCGTAATCTTTCTTGCGAGACTTTGAAAGATATTTTTTAAATATTCGTTACAAATAAAGCACTGAGACAAAAGGTAAATCCTCTGCGCACTTCAAGTGTCTGGTCTTTCAAGAAATGATTTCGTCCATGCTTTTTTCTCTGTGCCACCAAAAACTTGCACGCGCGTTATAGCCAGTTTGTTAGCCCCAACTTCAAAATAGTTCTTTTGGTGACAAGTACACGGTCGGAAGCAGTAGAAAACCTGCAGAGAGTTCTGAAAAGAAGACGCTGGAAGGAACAGATAGGGGCAGGGGTGAATAAAGTTTCATTCAACATTAGGCCTATAATTATAAGATATTACCGGGTGGAACAAGAGATACAAAGCCTGGCTTGTTTGTTAGCGATATGAACAGCACACTAAACCTCTAAGTGTCGGATCCATAAAACTGGTTGAAGTGCCTTATAATCTTCCCAGCGAGTTTACAGCACGTTGAACTCAGGATGGAAGAGTGCGTCCGGATCCGAAAAATAGTTCAACGATGATAATGATGTCTCTGATCCAGGTTTGATGTTGACCCCCCAGTCAACAAGCCATAACGGTTATCACTGAGCCTGGTCAACTGGATTATTATTGTTGACATCATGTGATGAGGAAGGTGTCATGTACAAGGTAGTTTCATTGAGCTTTCATCGTTTCCACAACTTTGAAACGCGCTCTTTCGCGCGCGCACACGCGCACGCACGCACACACACACATTACCTCTCAGTTTTATTATTATTGGTTATGGAAATAATGTAGTTAGATATTATTGATCAAGTTGTTTTTGTTTCTATATAGAAGGCTTGATATAAAAAAATTTAAAAAGCAAATGCATTGCTTATTCAAGGTACTTCACACACACACATATGTGTGTGTGTGTGTGTGTGTGTGTATGTGTGTGTGTGTGTGTGTGTGTGTGTGTGTTGTGTGTGTCCCTCTCATCATCTATCAATCACACAACGGCAAAATGCTCACAACATGTAGATCGATGAGGAGAAAGTCAGGCTGGATCTCCCTGGCCTACCTCCCTGAGATAACCTTTACAACCTTTGTGCTTGAAACCGAAAGCGACGAGTCTTCACGATCAGGTGACAACACATTACCGGCGTTAATAGAGTATCGGCTTTCACCTGGCTGGCAGAGTACCTGACTCGGAGCTAGGAAGCCGGGTCCTGAATCAATAAAGACACACCTTGGGTTCCATTCCCTGATTGATTGATTGTGTGAAGATGGCTGTCTGACAAGCTGCTGCTGGTGTGTGGTTTACGGTTTACCGCTGCTGATGTGTTTCCCTGAGCTTCAACATCGATGATAGGGGTTGTTTTGTTTTTTGCTTGTTGTTTTTGAGGAGGAGGAGGAGGAGGACGACGACGACGACACGACGACGATGATGATGATGATGATTAAATAAAAGATGGGTAAATGGGATGAAGGTTGGTGGTGGGTGGTGGTGGGTAGTGGTGGTGGTGTCTGTCTGTCTATAGTCTGTCTGTGATGATTTTTCTTCTTTTATAGATAGATAGATAGATAGATAGATAGATAGATAGATAGATAGATAGATAGATAGATAGATAGATAGATAGATAGATAGATAGATAGATAGATAGATAGATAGATAGATAGATAGATAGATAGATAGATAGATATGAAAACAAAAGACAAAAGAGAGGTGCTCTTAACTAATCACCATGTTGAGCAAAGTCAAAAACGCTAAGAAAATGAACTAATGAAGTTTATACAAAAACTAGATGAACAACTAAATCAATCAAACTACAACTAAACAGAGTCGAAGTATCGACAGTTCCTTTCTCATGGTCTGGTTTTTTTTCCCCTTGCTTACACGTACACATCAGCGAGGGAGAGGAGATGGGCGCCGCCCTCAATATGCTGGCCCCCTTGAGAAGTTGAGGTCTCTGATGCCTCACTCCTCCACGACCACATAGGTTATGGGACACCTCTACCTTTTTACACCGTACACACTTACACTTTGATCGGTTGGCTGGATGCTAGTCTTTTGAGTGAGACGTATAATAAACCCAAGTATCGCGGCAACAGCACATTCAGCTCACGTAAAAGAACCCACAATAACAGTGACAAAATTGTGAAGAAATAAGCCATTCTCATAGCGAAACAAATTGTACGGGCAGACAGGAATAAAAAGACATAAATGATATTGGTGGCTTTTTTACGGTGTTATGCGCTTTCCCGGGGCAGAGCATCCTGAATTCCACGCAAAGAAATCTGCTGTGTCTCAGATTATGATAGAATGAAATAGAACGGAATAGAATAGAATATGATGTGCTTTGCTATGCTCTACTATGATGTGATGTGATGCGATGGTATGGTATGGTATGGTGGATGGTATGGTATGGTATGGTATGGTATGGTATGGTATGGTATGGTATGGTATGGTGTGATGTGATATATGATATGATATGGTATGACATATGATATGATATATGATGTGATGTAGTGATGGTGTGGTGTGGTGTGGTGTGGTGTGATGTGATATTATATGATATGATAGAGTAGAATAGAATGTAACATAACATAATATAACACATTAATGAAATCTGATATAATATAATATAATGCAATATATAATGTGTGATATTTTTAAATGGTATATGATAGTAACGTGATAAAATGTAATGTAATAATAATAAATAATAATAATAATGTATGGAATTTATATAGCGCTGATCTTGTAAAGCAACAAATCAAAGCGCTCAGATTTCATTTCATACCACTTTAAGTCACGGCAGATTTCTCTCCGTGAAATTCGGGCTGCTCTCCCCGGGGAGAGCGGGAGAGCGCGTCGCCACAAGCGCAGCGCCACCCTTTTTTTTTCTTTTTCATGTCTGCAACTGTATTTGTTTCCCTATCAGAGTGGCTTTTTTCTAAGAATTTTGCCAGGGACAACTCTCTTGTTGCCGTGGGTTCTTTTACGTGCGCTGTATAATTACAATATGATAAGACATAATAAAATATAAAATAGAATACAATATAATATTATACAATACAGTATAGTTTAGTTTAGTATAGAATAGTATAGCATTGCAAATCATAGCATAGCATATGATAGCACAGCACAACATATCGCAGCACAGCAAATAGCAAGCATAGCAGGTACAGCAACACACTTCATACCATCGTCAAAGAAAGCTGACATGGTTCTGGTCAGTCTACACCAAACACTTACCCCATACTGCAGAACACTCACAAAAAAGACACACCAATCTGATCGACATATCCAGAAGCCTTACCGCACTACTCAGACAGCCAATTACTTCCCCACTCTTTAGTTCAACCCCACGCGATGAATGATATAGCAGAAAGCATAGCATTGATAAACACAATCAATCAGCAGCTGTCAAAACTGGTAATGTAGAGAGTCACAATCAGTCTAGTCTGACATGTCTTCTAGTCTAACCAATGTTGCTTACCCCATAAAAAATCTCCAAAAAATCCTCTACTCTCTCGACTTATCTGCAGCTCGACACTATAATCCTCAATCTTTTGCTCCAAAAAATTTATAATGACACAGCCACTAGTTCATACCTCAACGATTCCGAAATGTTGTAAACAAAATTCAATCATTCAACAATTTCAAGATCAGTTCTGGCCGTCCTTCAATTCTTATGTCCACCTCACATATAATAAACCACCATCATATTGATCATCATTTCTACGCCGATGATACTGAGCTTCAATGCAGTGATACTGTTGAAAACTTGCCTTCCCTCCTGACAAATGTGTCCAATTGCCTTCAAGACATTCAAAACTGGATGACTCAGAACAAGTTACAACTTTATGCTGATAAAACCGAAGCCATGCTCATAGGTAATAAACATAAACTTTCCTCCATTGCAACAACTTCAACAGAATTCGGTAATACGTCAGTTCCTTTGGCCAACTCTGTCGTGAAGTATTTAGGTGTAGTCCTCGACAACACACTCTCTATGAAAAAATTAATCACCCAAACCTGTCAGTCTTGCTACTATCAATTACCGCTCATAAGCCAATTCGCAAGTATCTATCCACTGACGCAACTTCCAAGCTTGTCACATCTCTCATTCTTTCAGGTTTAGACTATTGTAATTCTCTTTTGGTTGGCCTTCCAGCATCATCCATCCACTCTCTTCAACGCATACAAAACTTTACAGCTCGACTGGTCCTAAGAAAGAAAAAATCTGAACACATCACTCCTCTTCTGCCATCTCTTCACTGGCTGCCTGTCTCAGAGACTGAGGTATAAGACCAATACCCTCTGTTTCAAATGTCTTCACAAATATGCACCCTCTTATCTCTGTAACTGTCTTCACCTGTATACTCCATCCCGTCCCCTTCGCTCAGCTACAGATACTTTGTGCTTTTGAACAACCAGATTCAAACAAACCACTGTTGACTATCGCTCTTTCTCTGTTTCTGGTCCATCCACCTGGAATGATCTCCCTCTTTCACTTCGCCAAAAGCCTTTACTTGATACCCTAAATCCAGCCTCAAAACGCACTTATTTCCTACCTGACACTTTCCCCTCATATCTGTTTCTACTTTTCAACAGCATCCTTCATCTCTTTCATCACCACCTGTGTGTGTGTGTGTGTGTGTGTGTGTGTGTGCGTGCGTGCGTGCGTGCGTGCGTGCGTGCGTGCGTGCGTGCGTGGTGGTGTGTGTGTGTGTGTGTGTGGTGCATAAATTTGAAATATCTTATGTTATTTGAGGAAAGTTGCATGCGTGTAAATGATTTGAGTGCAAGCGCTTAGATTTGTTTTACAAGATTCAGCGCTATATGAACTCCATTATTATTATTATTACTATTATTATTATTACCAAAGGGTAGACTTCCCAGGTACTGACTACCCAGGTACACAACACCACAGTCGCCTACCCCAACATGCTCAGCGCACCTCAGTCCAGCCACATATTATCAAGAAAGTAATAAAGAGGTCGCTCATCTCCTGTCTATACAGCCCCCCAATAAAACTTTAAGGGCTGTTTGCCACAGACAGATGCCAAGCTATCTCTTGCCAACGGAGGGATGGGCTTTGCCAGGTTCAACTTGTATTACCCAATACACGAGATGTATAATTATAGGCCTGAAAGATGTTCAGTGCAGTGCCCCAATGACTCCTTACAGAGCTGAGTGAGGGAGAGACAGAGAGAAGAGAAGAGGTGTGCTATAACTGGGAGGTATATAGCAAGCTATAAAGACTCAAAGTGCAACACACACACACAATAACCACCACCACCATCACCACCACCCCACCCCCGCCCTAATTTTAACATACTCACAATACAATATGGGGATGGGATAGCCTAGTGGTTAGAGCGTTGTGCTCGAGATCTAAGGGCCAGGGTTCGAGCCACCACCATCATGAGGGTGTTTTTTTTTTCTTTTTCTCCTGGAGGTAACATCAGTACTGACTCCACTCCCCCTGAAAGTCCTTCCGATGAGACTATCAATCAAGGTCCTGTTTAAGAATGAACACAGAACATCTTGCGCACGGGTTAAAACCTGTTCCCTCTTTCAGAAGAGTAGGCCTTTGTGTGCTTTCACAACAACTAATATATAAAATGAGGCTAAATGCATGGAACACTAAATATTCTAAAAATGTGACATGTTGCTGTTCTCAATCTCTTTCAATCCACCATTTATTGTTTGAGTGCCCAAATGACTCTCAGCAGTTCATAACATCAGTTGCTGAGATTATATATTCTTCCCCAGTAAGACCTCTACTGTAGACAGTTGTGAATATTAAATATACATACATGGGAGGAAGAGTGGTAGAGCGATGAGCGAGAAGAGGAGGAGAGAGAGACATGAGGGGTGGAGAGAGAAGAGAGAGAAGTCGTTTGAATGCGGGTGTGTCCTTATCACCAAGTAGTGAATGGACATTAAACAAACAAAACAAAACAAACAACAACTAAGGACAGTAAACTGATACCAACTGGTGGACGACAGTGGTGGCCTGATGATCTAGATTGGTATATACATGTTTAGAAAGTGAGAGGACTTAGGTTTAAAACTACAACGCCAAACCACCACCACCACCACCAACAACAACAACAACACCCCCCCCCCCCCCCCTCCTTCTTTCCTTCTTTTCCACCCCATACTACAGGGATGATCTAGGTGCAAGGATTTCGAATGAGACGAGGATTGAACCGAAGTCCTATGTGCCACATGCATTTAGTTTACGTAAATTAACTCACGTAAAAATTTTTAAAAATTCGAGTAGTCCCTGGTAAAACTCTGTAGAATAGCTGACTATGGTAAACAAATCAACACGTAGGTAGGAAATTTCGCACCAAAACAGGATGAAATATTAACCTCACTTTGATAATATTATGGCAAGCTTTTTTTTTTTTCCCAGGGGGAAGAATCTGCCTGGACCATGAGCATTTCACCATCCTAAGGCATGAAGATCACACTACTACCAATTCTTCTCACGCCTCAACATACTGTACCCTTTTCAGCATTCTCTCTATGAAGTTTAGACTGTTGTCATTCATTTCTTATCACTATCCAAAATAGTGTGGTTTTTTTTTAAAGAACTCGATCTACGAATAGTAGGTTACGACGAAGTGTTACCACCACTCTAAATACTGTGCTATTTTACGAATCCTTTGAAAGGTAGTTTGCAATGAATTTTTAGTCACTAAAACCAAACACCTACCATGTTGAGAACTCTATAAAGGATTTGCAACTAAAAATTGTTAGCACCACCCTGCTTTTTCGTTTGTACTTATGTTCACTCCAGGGGGGAAAATCCCCTTGAATGAGTGCCTGGTGTTGGCTCGATCCTGGGCCGTCAGATCACGAGCACAAGGTTCTAACCACTAGGATGTTCCCTTTCCCCCAGTCATTAGATTCGATTGCCTGAGAACTTATGCAGGAAGTGGTAAAGACTTCCAAGCAACTGATATAGCAAAGCAGACGTCATTTTTCTGGCAAAGATCGAGTGAACATAATTTGAATGACGGAAACATTAAAAGATTTTCTTTTTTGAAAACCTTGTATGCCAGGAAGGGTGGGTGGGTGGGGGTGGGTGGGGTGATTTCTTGCATAAAACACAAACAAAAACAAAAGAAAGAAAGAAAAAGTTGTATATTATTAAATGACCGAAAATTGAATCCAACACAAGGTTTAATCTTTCTTTCAAAGTTTATTCTTAAACAAAACAAAACACAGAGTTGAGAGAGAGAGAGAGAGAGAGAGAGAGAGAGAGAGAGAGAGAGAGAGAGAGAGAGAGAGAGAGAGAGAGAGAAACCTGTTTACTTCTTTTTATGGGAACTTTCCCACAGATTCCTGATAACTGATAGCTGGAACCTTCATGACAGAACTGTGAACTTCAGCTGTTCAGCGCAACACTGTCTGTATGCTCGCTGTGATGCAAGTACCCTCGCTTGCAGAGAGATAAGTGAACAAAAAATAAAGAACATACGTATGGTAAACTTCAGTCTACAAAAGTTATAAATTTTCGTTTTCTGTCTAGGAAAGACAATATTCATTTCTTTACTTGGCAGATGTTTTGCCTCGTTGAAAGTCATGGCGGGGTGGGGGGTGGGGGGAAGGGGGGGGGGGTGGAAGAGGAAAAGGAGGAGGAAGAAAAAAATTAATGATGATGAGGAGGATAACGATGATGATGATGACGGCGACGACGACGATGGTGATGATGATGCTGATGATGATTGTGGTGGTGGTGGTGGTTATGATAATGAGGAGGAGGAGGACGAAGGTGGTGGAGGTGATGAAGATGATGATAGTGGTTGGTAAAACGCGCGAACAATGTAATGACGCTAATGAGAAAATGGGACGGGAGAGGGGTCAGTAATGGCTGGTTCGGGGAGAGGGAGGGGGTGGGAGGGGGGGGGGGGGGGGGGTTAAAAGTTGGAGCCAAAGCTTAAACACGAAAATGACAAGACATCACTACAACACCGCTAGATAGGAGATATGTGCCATAGCACACAACCGTGCGTTCACACACACACACACACACACACACACACACACACACACACACACACACACACACACACACACGCAGGCACACTCACAACGCAACACACACACACGCACACACAACACCACACCACACACACACACACACACACACACACACACACACACACACACTTTTTGATGCTGCTGTATACGGGTAGATACGGGCAGATCACAAGGTTTGAGAAAATACTAACAGTCCGAAAATCACATACGTGAAAAATGAAACGGATTGGTTTGCTTGTTTGTTTGTTTGTTTGTTTGTTGTTGCTGTTGTTGTTATTGTTTTTTGGAGGGTTGCTATTGTTGTTCTTGGTTTGTTTTTGGTTTTTTGCTGTTGTTGGATTGGGTTACTTGTGGGGGTTGTTTCATTTTTGTTTTTTGCTTTGGTTTGGTTTGGATTGGTTGAATTTTTTTTTTTTTTTTTTTTTTGGGGGGGGGGGCTTTTTCTTTTATTGTCGATACATTCTCATTAAATTGTTCAAGGTTGGGAGGGGTTTTTTGAGGGGGAGAGAGAAAATAACAAAGAAAATCAGAACAGGTTGGCTAAAAAAAAATAAAAGGTGTAAAGGATCCCATAACCTATGTGGTGGTAGGGGAGCGAGGCATCAGAGACCTCAGCTTCTCTAGGGCCAGCATATTGAGGGCGGCGCCCATGTACTCTCCCTCGCTGCTTTACCTTCCCTGACCTTAAGAGGCAGATACTCATTTGCAGCTGGGTGAACTGGGGGACTGTACTGAAGCCAAGGCGCGCAAACGGTCACCCATCCAGTTTGGTAACCCCGCTCGATGCTGCTTAACCTTAGCTGGGGGAAAGTGAGTGCTCTGACCACTGAGCTATCCCGCCCCAGGGTGACACAACAAGAAACAGATGAAAGCCAAACAAAACATGATCTGTTTTATAGATAGATAGATAGATAGATAGATAGATAGATAGATAGATAGATAGATAGATAGATAGATAGATAGATAGATAGATAGATAGATAGATAGATAGATAGATAGATAGATAGATAGATAGATAGATAGATAGATGCAGAATAAAACAAACTGAATAGAGCAAAATAAATAACGCAGAATAAAACAAACTGAATAGAGGCAAAATAAAGTGAAACGCAATCAATTAAAAAAAACAACAACTAGAAAACAAAACAAACAAAAACAAACTGAGAAACATAGTTATCAAAACCAAAAAAAAACTTTACCATTTTAATTAATGAACACACCTTGCGATCAAAAACATAATTCACAACAAAAATGAGATTAAAAAGTTAAAATACCTTGTAATCCAAAAGCAAAATTCAAAACAAAAATGAAATGCGTGAGAGGAAAAGGAAAGCAAAACGTTAGATTTTGATGCTTGAATATCACCATATCTCAAACCCCCCCTCAGACAAGCATTTACGAGCAGTAGACAGCCCCGCCCTTCGCTTCTTTATATTCCATCCAGAGTGATGAGGTGCGACTGTCGTAGAGAGACAGGCCTATGACAAGGGCAGAACTCCAGAGGGATGACGACGCCTTCTCTCCGTAAGTATGAGAACAACCTTTCCTTTTTGTTGTTGTTGTTGTTGTTGTTGTTGTTGTTACTCACTACCGATACTCTTTTGTTTTATTGTGTTCCCACAGTCAGTGCATTGTTGCTTTAATAGTAATGTTTCTGCTTGTTTTGTATTCTTGGTTTTATATATGTTCATTAAGAAGATTAGTTGGTCATTTAAAGAAAAGCACAAAAAAAACATCGTGATATCTTTGGCTTAACATCTGTGACTATCCCCGTGCTGGGGACTTGCCAGTATAAATAGCATTCCCACCTTCAGGAAATTCTGTGCTAGGAATTCCCTCTTTTCTATCCTTCTATTTGTTTCTGTCTTGTTCCTTTTCTTTTTGTCACCTTCTTGTCTATTTTTTGCCTTCTTGGTCCATTCTCTCCTGCCTTTCTTCCCCAGAAAGACTTAAAAGATAACAATTCTCTCCCACACCGAAGTCGGATGCGCTGGGCCTGACTTGTCAGGCGCTTAACGGCAGCGCAACGCATTTTCGCTCATATGCAACAGATGTTGCTTGTCTGAGCGTTCGACAAAGAAGACATCTATTACTTAAAGATTTTTTTTAGGAAAACGAGTAGATGCAAGAAATGTTGAAGGGGGAGGGGGGGGGGGGGTTTGAAAGAGAACTTTAAAACTACATGTCCCAAAAAAAACTAAGATAACAAACAAGAAACAAATAGATAACGAAAACAATATCAGAAACAAACCGTTGAATGATGACAGTTGAAAGATATTAATGAATTCTAATTGCCAGTATTACAATGTTCAACAATGGCGATGGTTCAGACAGTAGGAACGGCAGAGAAAAATGCTTTGAATATCTTCAATGAGAAATAGCACGGCTGTTCGTGTTCTGATCACCACAACAATTTATATTCTGTAACTGGGGTTGTTTTTTTCCCAAAGCGTGTACTTCAAATGACAATGGAAACGAAATAAAAGCAAAAAAGCAAAACTTTTTTTTAAGCCGAAACTTGTGTAAAATAAGCGAACACACACACACACACACACACACACACCACACACACACACACATGGGAAGCAGTTGGTGTGGTTTTTTTTATATTTTTATTCTGTTTTGTCTTCTTTGTTTGTTTTGGTTTGGTTTTTTATTGTTGCTTGTTTGTTTGTGTTATGACGGGTATTTTTTTTCAGGATTTTTGAATTATTTGAATTGTATGGTTTCATATTTTTTTTGGTTTTTTGTTTTATTTTAATTCCACATATGCATATGTTATTGGTTTTTTTGTTTGATTTGTATGGTTTACCATAGATTAGTTTTTTTAAAATTTTTTTATTCTATGTCTGCATATACATTATCTTTTTTTTCTCGCTTTTTTTTCTTTCTTTAGATAGATGGCTTGATGGAAAAAAGCAAATGCACTGCTTATTCAATGTACCATCTGAAAATAAAAGTTTGACTTTGACTTTGACTTTGACACACGCTCAGCCATAGACAGAGATACACATTATACAGTTTCTGATGCTTAAAAAATTATTGCCACTGCCCAGGGGCCTTAACGTGCCACATGACCTTTCAAACAAGCTGCTGATCGGGCTATTATTTGACTCAGGCAACCAGCATCCCTCACCCCCCATCCCCCACCTCCACTCCACTGCTTCCCTCTCTGCCTGGGTTATTTTCAACACTGGATTGGCTGTACTGTGTCCACCAACCTTTACCTTGAGCTTGTGGAGATGAGCAAGTTGGAGGAGCTCTGATCTGTTGTTTCGTGTGAGCTTCCACTATTTTCACTATTTTCAAACTGTCCTTCCTTCGAGCTGTGCTGTTGGTGTTTGTTTCACAGTTCAGTGGATCGGTGGTCTAGAGGTAACAGACCTGCCTTGAAAGCGAAAAGTCTGGGTTTCAAGTGTGTGGTAGGCAGTTCGCTCCCCGTTTGGGCCCAAAACTTTTTTACCTCGTCCACTAGACTGTGAGTGGTGGTCTGGGTGCTAGTTGTTTGGTTGTTTTTTCGGATGAGACGATAAACTGAAGTCCCGTGTGTTACACATATTTAGCGCACGTAAAAGAACCACGGCAACAGTGGAAGGGGGGGGGGGGGTTGTCCCTGGTAAACTTCTGTGGAAAAAGGCCACTCTGATATGGAAACAAATAAGTTGCAGACAGGAAAAGAAACAAATTAATGGGTGGCGCCGCTCTTGTGGCGACGCCCTCTCCTAGGGACAGTAGCCCGAATTTCCCGCAGAGACATCCTCCGTGACTGAACGCGGTATACAATAAAGTACAATACAATACAGCTCGCTTAAGCCTTTGGCTTGAGCCAATGTCTGGTATTGTAGGTATCGAGAGGTTTGTCAGTTCTGTGTATGTTTTTTTGTTGTTGTTGCTGTTTTTTAAGAGTTATGATGTTCATCAGAGTTTGGAAACCAGTATAAACTTCAGATGTTTGTATATATCTGTTTCAGACTCCAAATTTTCGACTTTCCGATCTGGTATAACGTGTGGGTTGTTCATCTAGCTGTGAGTGGTTTGTCTCTGGATCTTCTTCAAGACTGCTAGATGAAGGATAAAAAGCATACGTCTCAACAACAACAACACAACAACAACAAAGCAACGGCAGCAAAACCCCTAGGTTTTCAACTGACTTTTGATCCAGCAGAATTCTTGAGAAGACTCAGAAGAGCCATTCAGCTCGGAAGTATAAATTTTGGCCTTAAACAACAAATCAGTGACTGAGTTCCTGAAACGTCAAATAGAATGCTGTGGTGATGGGAAAAAGGAAGAAATCCTAACTTGATTTTTCCACAAACATACCAAAGCACCTGACAGAAATTCAAAGACTCTGGAAACAGAAACATAACACAGGAGAAATGACACAGCAGTGAAGCATAGGACACAGTAACATCACACAGGAGAAATGACACAGCAGTGAAGCATAGGACACAGTAACATAACACAGGAGAAATGACACAGCAGTGAAGCATGGACACAGTAACATAACACAGGAGAAATGACACAGCAGTGAAGCATAGGACACAGTAACATAACACAGGAGAAATGACACAGCAGTGAAGCATAAGACACAGTAACATAACACAGGAGAAATGACACAGCAGTGAAGCATAGGACACAGTAACATAACACAGGAGAAATGACACAGCAGTGAAGCATAGGACACAGTAAATAACACAGGAGAAATGACACAGCAGTGAGCATAGGACACAGTACATAACACAGGAGAACTGACCGCAGTGAGCATAGGCACAGTACAACACAGGAAAATTGACACAGCAGTGAAGCATAGGACACAGTAACATAACACAGGAGAAATGACACAGCAGTGAAGCATAGGGCACAGTAACATAACACAGGAGAAATGACACAGCAGTGAAGCATAGGACAGGCGGCGAAAACACAGCATCAGCTTCTGGTTAAGTCTGATTTTATCATAGTGGCAGCAGGGGAGCTATCCGCTTTAGGGATTTAGGGACTGTACTATCGACCAACTGTCACCATTGGCACCAGCATCAAACATGTCCAACAACAAAGCCCACAAATTGAGCTTGCGCAATGGCTACTTCCGCTGTCGGTATTTCTCCACTTTCCGGTGAGTTGTTAATAATTATTATGTTAGGGGTTGTCTCGCCGAGCATGAATTCTCTGTCTGTCTATCTGTCTGTGTTTCTGTCTGTCTGCCTGCTTTCGCCGACGTTAAAAGGTAATGGCATCACTTATGTATAATTATGTATCATTTTCCTTCATGGTCTGCAAAAACGGTCACATACATAAAATCTCATCATTGGTGTACCTCGGAGCTCTAGCCCAGAAACGAAAACAATCTGCCAGAAATTCACACACACACACGGGGGGCGAGGGGGGGGGGGGGGGGATAGCCTAGTGGTTAGAACATTGCGCTGGCAATCTGACAACCTGGGTTCGATTCCCGTTCAAGGGAATATTTTCCCATGGAGTTAACATCAGTGCAGACTTCACTCTCCCCAAAAGTCCTTCGGATGAGACTATAAACCGAGGCCCCGTGTGCGAACGCACGCAGAACATCTTGCGCACACGTTAAATCCTGTTCCGCTTTTCGTAACAGTAGGCCATTGTGTGCCGGTGGGAACAGATGACAATTTACAAAAACCGCATACACACGAGGAATGGATGTAAAAAAGCACATAAGTGCTTATTCCATTATCCTCCATATAAAAGAATAAAATAAAATAAAATAAAACACACAACACACACACACCACACACACACACACACACACACACACACACACACACAGCCTACGTTTCCAAAAACAACACTTTCAACAGTAATCTTGTTTGAACATTGTTGTTTGTGGTTATTATGATTTACATTTCTAAACGGTTTGCAAAGCTCCTCTTTCTATAGTTTTTTTCCCATCTTTCTGTATTATTCCCTTTCTTTCTTTCTTTATTCGTTTAAAAATTTATTTGTTTGTCCATTTGTTAATTTTTTTTATTTTTCGTACAGAAGAACAGCTATTGGTCAAACAAAGTTACCTTGTCTCTAATATTTCAATGAAAATCAGAAAATGTTCGTATGTCACCATTTTATTATTTATAATGTGTCTTTTTTTTAAAATTTCTTTGTCGGCATGAGTTTGTTGGGGGGGGGGGGGGGGGGGGGGGGGGGGGGGGGTTGGTCTTATGTTTTGTGTTATCTTTTTGTTTTGTGTTTTTGTTTGCAGGGGTGTCGGTGGGTCTTTTCCTATGTAGTTCATGCGCACGTTGCTTTTTTTATATTTCCGTTTGTTTATTCTTGCTATGAAAATAAACTGGCCAGGAATAAATGGATGTGCATGCTTTGAATTGTTGATTCTTAGTGGCTTCCTGGTGTCAGGAACGAAATTAACTGCAAAAATTGATAATGATGATGATGTATTATTAGTTGTTTATTATTATTATTATTTTAAATTTCATACTAAGCTTTTAATACCTAAGTACATAATACTCTCTTTTTTTCTTATCGGCATTATCACATCATCATCCTTCTACTACTTCTTCTACTTCTCCTCCTCCTCTGAAGAAAGCAAAGCAAGCCATGCACATGATAGGCAGATGGGCAAGACAACTAGACAGACACACAAACTGACAAACAGGCGCATACCCCCAAAAAACCCAACCAGAAAGATGTGTTTATGATGTTTAAAAGCAACAACTGTCGTATCTGTTGCTGTGTTTTCTAGGAGAAAGATCACGTGGCTGCTGTTCATCATGGCGGTGTTGGTTCTCCTGCATCTAGCGACGCAAACATTGCCTGTCTCCCACTCAGTCTCCCAACATGCCGCCCAGCGGACCTCCATTCTGCAGGCAGGCAGCAGATCCCCTCAACAGGAACCTTCCAGACTCTCGCACAACTCCCCACAGACCCAGCTCAACCAGAAAGAAGGGAGCTCACTGGACTATGGCCATGCCCGAACATTTGCTGATTTAGCGAAGGCGAATAGTTACCTAGAACATCCCGCTGAAAAAGCAGGCGGTAGCACCCGAACATTTTCGGATCTAGCGTTGGCGAATCAAGAACATACGGCTGAAAAAGCAGGCGGTAGCCTTTCCCCGGATAAAGAGAGGCTGGTTCAGAGCTCTCCGAGGCAAGGCCTCGAAGACTCCGCATTTGCCCCTCACAATCGCAGCGATGTGAAAGGAAACACGGGAGGACACCAAGAACAGCCTCACGCTGAACAAGGTGGAGACAAGACAGATAATAAAATAGCAGCCACCTCGGAACTAGATCCACAAGACGGGAAACGTAAAGACAAAGAAAAGGTTAATGAGAAGAAAAAGGAAAAACTGCAGCTGTTGAAGGAAGTAACGGCAATACGGGAAAACCAGCCCGATCACGAACTGACAAAAGTCAGAGGGGAACTTCATCATGTGTTCTTCCTGAAGGTGCACAAAGCGGCCAGTACCACAGTCATGAACATACTCTACCGTTTCGCTATCGATCGGAACCTTAACGTCATGTTGCCCGCCTATAGCAACGTGTTCTCAGAGGGTAACAAAATGTGGTTGCGCTCCGTCATGCCACTGCCTACTGATGCCTCGCATTTCGACATTCTTTGCAATCACCTTGTCTTCAACAAAGCCACTATTCACTACAGTCTGCCCAACGATGCCAAATTCATCGGTATTGTTAGAGAACCCTTTGAGCAGTTTCTCTCTGCTTTCTTCTACTACACGAACGTGTACCATGTACGCTATCTGAGCCGTATTCTAGGGGACGATCCTGTGGTGACCTATCTGCAGAACCCACACGTCTTTGAAAGCAGAGCAAGGACCGGATCGTTCACACGCAGCCGTATGAGCCTTGACTTTGGTCTGAGCCGGTTCATGATGATGAATAAACCAGAAATCAGCCGGCACATTAATTACCTCAACAACAGCTTTGACTTGGTGATGGTTAGTGAACGATTTGACGAATCCATGGTGCTGATGAAGCGACTGCTGGGTTGGCAACTGCAAGATGTCCTCTACATTAAAAACAATGTCTTCACCAAGCCGCATCACAACTACACATTAACACAGAAACTTCAGCACAAAAAGTTCAATCCTGCAGATTACATGCTATACGATCACTTCGCGTACTTGTTTCAGAAACGAGTAGAACAAGAAGGGAAGCTGTTTAAAGATGAGGTAGCCACATTCGTCTCCTTGCGAGAGAAAGTGGAACGGTTCTGTCAAGAGTCAAAAGCCAAAGACATCACCTTGGATGCCACTGACTGGAGCCCTGTGTTCCAGGTGAAGAGACTGGACTGCCGCCTCATGGTGCTCCCTGAAGTTTCCTTTGTCGACATTATGAAGACGCGGCAATACGGCAATCACGCGATGATGCAAGCTCCAAAACTTCATCGTCCTCTTTGGCTGGGATGATGGAAGCATATGTAGCCTCTCCCATCACAGTGAGGAGTTCTTGGCATGGGTCACCCCACTTCTGTGAGACATTATCACCGCTGAAGATAATTCGAGGGGGTATGGTATACCCGGAATATCAGGCAGTCTTCATGGGTGGAAGTCGTTTCGGGTACAACAACATTCTCGTGATCAGCTAAGCACAAGCGGGATTTTCGACACAGATTCTTTCATGTTGAAACCTTTACCCGGGAGAAAATCGAAAAACTGTGTTTGTGTCAGGATGCTGATGCTGATATGCAGGATGCTGACAGTTATTTATAAAGAGACCAGTCCTTCAACAACTGTAACTACATCAACAGATTTTCTGCAGAAATTAAACACTTTTCTCCAGTTCATAGTAAGTTTCTTGTGAACAAAGAGGTAGAGAGATAAATTCAATGACGGGGTATGTTTCTAGCATCGATTATTTACAACGAGAACAACTTTTACATGTTTGGGTCGGGGTTTTTTCTTTTCTTTTTGGTATCGGCATGTGTAATTGGCGTTATGTGGATGCCTATTTCTGACAAGGGACATCATTTTTTCTTTCTGACATAGTTGCAGGATATTTTTTGGTTGTTTTTTTTTT
>CM054136.1:54410678-54423178 GCA_028751875.1 Rapana venosa
CTACTACTACTACTACTACTACTACTGCTCCTACTTCTACTACTCTACTATTACTACTACTACCTACTGCCAATACTACTACTTACTAACTACAACTACTACTACTATACTACTACTACACGGTGAATAGTGACTGTGAAGGTCAAAATGGAATGAAGTTTCTGCGCTATTGGTTGGTATTCCCCGATTCTTGATCCGCGAAATGGATATTCGCGCCCACACTACCACTACACACCAGCAAAATAAGTGGTACGGCGCTATCTTTCCACAGGATGAGCAGATACATGCTCTTCTCTCGTGTGTTTCATCGTCTACTCTCTTCTTTTCTTTTACCGCTTCTATTCCTTATGAATGTTGTAATATTAAGAATTAATTTAAGGATTGTGTTGTACACCTTGCATAAATTCTTAAAGCAGAAAACAGCAAATCATGCTGTCTGATAGATTATATCCAATGCATCATGAGAAAAAAAAAAGGTTGTTTGTTTTAAGTGGTACATCACACGTAAGTGACGGTTCTCGTTTGTATGATGAGAGCAATATAGTATATGATTTCTGACTTAAGAGGTACTTAGATAAAATTGAATGTCGCTTTGATTTGTTGCTTTACAGATTCATGCCTATATATTCTACATTATTATTATATTTTATTCCTCATCCTCTACTCTTATATCTACTACTACTACTACTACTACTACTACTGCTACTACTACTACTACTGCTCCTCCTACTTCTACTACTCCTACTATTACTACTACTACCACTGCCACCATACTACTACTTCTACAACTACTACTACTACTACGACTACTACAGGTGAATAGTGACTGTGAAGGTCACAAATGGAATGAAGTCTTCTCCGCAGCTATATATGTGTGTGGTATATTCCTCCTGATTCACTTCCCCATCACTGCAACCGAAACTGGCACTAGGCCTACGCACACACACACACACACACACATACACACACACACACACACACACACACAACACACACACACACACACACACTAAAGTGTAACGACAGAACTCCACTTTCCCCACAAGGGAAGCAGATACACTGCTCTCTCTCTCTCTCTCTCTCTCTCTCTCTCTCTCTCTCTCTCTCTCTCTCTCTCTCTCTCTCTCTCTCTCTCTTCATTTCCTTTATGAATGTTTTGTAATGATTTAAGAATTAAATTTTTAAGGGATTGTGTTGATACACCTTTGCATGATCTACTTTAAGCAGAAAACAGCAAAAATCACTGCCTGTCTAGATGTAATTATATTCCATGCCATCAATATGAGAAAAAGTTTGTATTAAGATGTTTACATCACAAACGAAGATACGGTTATCGTTTTGTTATGATTTTGAGAAACTATATGTATATTGAGTTTTTTCCAGACATAAGGAAGGTACACTTAGATCAAAATAGTGAATTGTGTTTGATACATATGTATTTTTATGCATTTGTGCATTGTCTTCATTATTTCTTTCTCTGAAAGTGACCTTGGTATTGTGTATGTTATCCGGTTTTTGCCCACCCTGTGGCATTGTCAATTTCTTCTACGCCAACCATGTATTATGGCCTAAGGCTGAGATACATTAAATTTCTGAGTTCTGATCTCTCTCTCTCTCTCTCTCTCTCTCTCTCTCTCTCTCTCTCTCTCTCTCTCTCTCTCTCTCTCTCTCTCTCCCACTGCTATTTCCCCCTTACTGACCGGACGGGGAGGGGGGGTGGGGGCAGGGGGGAGGGAGGGGGGGGAGGGAGGGAGTGTGGGACTAGAACAGACCTATGAATACTGCTAGCTGTGGGTTTTTTTTTCTTTTTTACATTTCCAAGGCAAAAAAACAAAAAAAAGGCGCTTAATATATGTGTGGATTTTTTTTAAATGTTATATATGTTGATTCTGAGTTTGATACCATGTTTGACATGTGAAGGGAAATGTTATGATAATATGGGATGTGGTTCGGTTGGGTTGTTTGGTTTTTTTTTTGTTTTTTGTTTTTTTTTTGGGGGGGGTATATTTGACCATGACAGACTATCGAAAGTCAAATGGAGAAAATTTTACTGCGTATATTGATTTTGTGTGTGTGTGTGGGGGGGGGGGGGGGGGGGAATGGTTGCAATGAAGAGTGTACTTTTAAAGAAGATAAAATCTTTGTTTTATTACTTTTATTCGTAATTGCATTTGTATTGCACACACACACACACACACACACACACATATAGAGAGAGAGAGAGATGGAGAGAGATGAGAGATGAGAGAGAGAGGAGAGAGAGAGGAGAGGAGGGAGAGAGAGAGAGAGAGAGAGAGAGAGAGAGAGAAACCTAGAGAATTTTTAGAATTGTTGATTGTTATTATAATCTAGAGTTGTTTTAGGGTTTACTTTTTTTTTAATTCTAAAAGCCTCAGAAATAATATCTTTTTTTGTATTTCGGTCTACAAATTTGATATTGTGAAAAACTTGACATACAAGTTGAGGAACACATGACGCTGTGCACATTACCTGGACGAATGCAAACCAAAATGTAATGATTAATATTACCTTCTTATGGTGAGGGGGGGGGAAGTTGTACTTTCTAGTCTTGATTTGGCAACGCTTATATGCTGTTATAATTTTTAACTTAACAACAATGATAACGAAGTAAACCGCTTTGATTTTATGTGGTAGTTTTGATCTTTTCGCCGTGTAAAAGCTAACAGAAAACTTTTAATATGTGAATTTGATGTCTGAGGTTTTTTGGTCCGGTAACACGGAATTTAGTCACGATCGTAGGTGTGATGTGTGATGAATTGCAGTGATGGAGGAACATTGATAAACTCCAGGTTTGGGATGTTTTACCACCACAGTAACATAAAATAGAGGATGGGGGAAGGAACTAAGGAAGAAAACCCGTAGGAAAAGTCCAAAACCGAACACACACACACACACACACACACACACACACACACACACACACACACACACACACACAACTTAATTTCAAAAAACATTCAAAGATGAAACCAAAAGGGGGAGACAGATTGATCCTAGAAGAAAGATACTGGAACAGAGAAGAAGAAAAAAAACTTTAAACCAATCGAATATGATTTTGCCTTGTAGTATGAAATAGCTAGAAAGGGGGACGTTGTTCTGGAATGGTATACATACATATGTGTGTGTGTCAAGTCAAATTTTTATTTCCAGATGGTACATTGAATAAGCAACGCATTTGCTTTTTTTTTCACCAAGCCATCTATCTAAGAACAAAACATTTTTAATTAATGATAATACTGAGTTACTACATTATTACAACCTTTACCAATAAAGTGTACCAATAACAGAAAGAAGAAAACCAATAAAATAATACGCTACAAAATACACGCGCACACACGTGTGTGTGTGTGGGGCTGGGGGTGTGTGTGTGTGTGTAAACACAAAATACCAAGACCGTCATCAAAACGTTGATATGCTTATCTTCATTCACGGCAAACTCTTTGCGTAACACCCTGTACCCTCCCTTAAAGGAGAAATAATCCTCGGAAGTCGAAGTGTGGCTTCCTATATGGCGCAGTACTTGAAAACAGCCATTCATGCAAACTTCTCATGCAGTGTGTAATACGAGTTTAGAATGATTCCCAGGTGTGATGAGGTAGACGGAGTGCATAGTTATTCTGGGTGACCCTCAGAATATCAAACTGGGGAACGCCCAATAACACTTGTAACAATAAAAGGGCAGTGAAAGCGGAGATAGAGAAATTGAATTTCGGAAAGGGGGGGGGTGGGGGGGGGGGGGGGGGGGGGGAGTGGTTTAATGTAGCTTGTAAATACTTCACAAAACTGTGTTACAATCTGTGTGTACGTAAAATATTTACTGCAAATGATTTTAGCGTCATGTAATCTCTCTTTGCCCGTACTTAAGTTCCGTTCAGCAGGAATCGATGTACTTTTTCAGTAGTCCTTTGTAGTTCAGCTGTTATGAGTATGTGTACGCACAACTATAATAATAAAGGGGAGTATAGGAAAGGACATGATGATTGATGATGATGATGATGATGATGATGATGATTTATTATCATCGTCATTAGTGCTACAAGCAAAGTACAGTGTAATATAGCTGTTGTATCACCCTGAAGCATATGACAACGAAGAATAAAAGATTCCTGCAGTGAAATAGCGCTGAAAGACAAAATAACTATCTCCAGCAAATGATTATATTCTAAGAGGAGAAACTTGAGTTTCATACACAGTCTCTCATCCCGTGATTTAATATTTTATATTATTTTCTATATCATATTATACCACTTTAAGATGTCTCTGCGTGAAATTCGGGCTGCTCTCCCCGAGGAGAGCGCTCGCCACAAGAGCAACGCCACCCATTGTTGTTTTCTTTTCCTGTCTTCAACTGTATTTGTTTTATTTAATGAAACTGCTCTCATTTTGGGTTTGTTTTTGTTTTGGTTTGGGTTGTGTTTTTTATTAATTCATTGTTTTCTTCAGGATTTTTTTAAACTATTGCTGACCAAAATCTGGCCTCTTGCTCTTATGTGGGTATTATTTGGGACGCACTTATTACCCCATGCACTGTCATTATTTGGCCCAATGTCGCCTGATTGTCTGTACACTTCTTATTCTACAGTCACAATCTCGGTTTTTGGTGCTTTCTCATTCGCCTTTCTATTCTCCGTTCTCTGTAGCTTCGTCATTGGCTGTAGACATCAGTATACTTTTACTCTTTGAAGTGTTTTACGTTCTCTATGCGTTGTCGTTCGCTCTAGGTATTTTTAATACGTTCATTGCTCTATACACTCTTATCATTTGCTCTATTTTTGTTCTTGCTCATTTTGTGTATTTTCAGTATTTTCGAAGTGAGCTCTTACAATTCTATATTTTCTTATTTAATGTTAGGGTGTGCTTTACTGGAGTTTGATGCCCTCGTTATTTTTTTTTCCAGTGTGCTCTCGTTCTTGTGTGTGTGCTCTCATGTTTGTCATACTTAACACTTTTCTGGCTGTGCACTCTCACAATCGTGTGCACTCTGTACTGTCCTTGTTCCATGCACTATACCTATTCTATAATATGCAGTCCTAAATGTGTGTTTTCGTTATTTAAGTAAGCTTTATGAACCCTTGGTGGTTTTGGACTTCTACCCACTCTTCTTGCCTTGTCACGCTTTCCACTGATATTATGTTAGCGTTTCTTATTCTGCATGCCCACTGTGAGAGACAAAACATTTTCAGTTAATACACATGCATAATTCTGATATGATTTTACCTAAAGACGGCAGAGACATTTCCAGGGCTGCACAGCTGACTTCATGGTGTCCGCTCAGTAAAACCTAACATTGCTGCACAGTTTGGGTTGACTTAACGTTAAAGAATGCTGTTTTCAGAGAAATGCGTGTATTTTGAATATATTCTTTTGATAATCTTACACTTAACCCACGAACATTCAATCATGCTGTTTTCAGAGTAAAGCGTGTATTCATATTCCTTTGATAATCTGTGAGAATTTGGCACAGTCCATGTTTTTTTTGGGTTTTTTTTAAGTTCTTGATGGTACAAGATTCAGCGCTATATAAATTTCATTATTATTATTATTATTATTATTATTATTATTATTATGGTGATAGGCAGGTAGGGGTGTGTGTGTGTGTGTTTTATTTTATTTTATTCTTTTATATCGAGGATAATGGAATAAGCATTCATGTGCTTTTTTACATCCAGTCCCTTTGTGTATGCGGTTTTGTAAACTCTGTCATCTGTTCCCACCGGCGTGTGTGTGTATACGTGTGTGTGTGTGTGTGTGTGTGTGTGTGTGTGTGTGTGTGTGTGTGTGTGTGTGTGTGTGTGTGTGTGTGTGTTGTAGACTCAGTATAGTAAAAGGTAGTAAAAGGCTGCAGTTAGCAGTACTTGTCTTTTGCACAGCTAACTCCAATAAAAAAAAAATTAAGTGGATGTAAGAAGGCAAGATAGAGAATGGAGGACAGACATCTTTCTCTCAGTCAGTCTTTACCCTCTGTCACCCCACCCTTTTTTATATTATGTCACTTATTATTATTTAAAGACAAACTAACTAATCTTAACTAAAAACAAAGTCCAGATAACGCTTTCTGTATAGCTGACACGTGGAACAGGTTTGGCAAAAGTAAGTAAGCTTTGAGTCTGATTTTTTGTTTTCGTATACAGCTTTTATTTACTTGTTATGTGTGTGTGGGGGGGGGGGGGTAAATTCCCAGGGGAAAAGTTCCTTTTTTTAATATGAAAATGCATGCAGCGTTGGAAGCAGGGTGCTCTTGTGCCTGCCTTCACTATTGATGTATGTAGTATTTTTTAGATGTGCTGAACAAAACAAGCATTCAACAATTACACTTTTTTTTAAAAAGATATGCTGAGCAAAACAAGCATTCAACAATTTTTTTTAGGGGGTGGGGGGTAAACATTCTGATTTTTTTTAGAGAGTGTTAAGTTTCTGGAACAATGAAAGGGTTGCTGGGTTTGTAATTAGTTATTGTGTCTGTTACCTTGGTTGGTTTATTGGTTTGTATGTTTGGTTGGGTTTGTTTTGTTGTTGTTGTTGTGGGGTTTGCTGGTGGGGGGGGGGTTTGTGGGGGGGGGGGGGGGGGGGGGTCGGCTTTGTGTTTTTTTGTTCCTCGGCTAGAGCTCTGAGGTTCTTCAATGGCAAGATTTTGTATATGTAACGGTATTTGCCCACTATGAAGGTAGCCACATTCCGTTTCGGGGGTGTATGCTGGATCTGTTCGTGTTTTCCAACGCTGACATGAATTACGGGATCTTTAACGGGTATTTTTTATCTTCTGCATTGGTATATAAATATACACGACGAACTTAAGGCACTGACAGATCTGCATTTGCAGTTGACCTGGAAGATTTTTTTTTAAATTCCCACCGTTATTTTACCGGACGCCGCCGAGATTCGAACTCACGACTTTATGGTTCCATGGGATTAAGTCGAACAGTCTTCTTAACCACGTTGGTTATAGCGCTAGTGGTTTGTCTTTCATTTGGGTTTCTTTTTCAATTCTTTGTTTTATAGTGTGGTGTTTTTTTCCTGCCAAGCCACAGGTTGATGCTGACAATGTTCTCTTTTGGTAGCTCGCTTTTACTTTTAACCATTTCGTTTTTAAAAAATATAAACTGCTAAGCTGTACATAAAGATAAACTTCTGTTGTTGTTGTTTTTTAACCTAGTGCAGAGGATTCAAACAGAAAGATAAAATATTTGGTGAATCTTTGTCTATATAATTATGCATTTTTTAAAGAAATCTAATGCTCATGCTTTTTTTTTTTAGGGAGGGGTGGGGGGGAAATAGGGGAGGGTATGTCCTAGATCCCAATAATCGTCAAGTGCTAATAGATTTAAAAGGCTAGCGTCTAATAGAATATTATACAGGCCTATGCGTATCCCATCGTTTTTTGGTTCTTTGTGATATATTTTATTCTGTATTTTTACCCTCAATTTTTGTTAATGTCATTGCGAATTGTTTAAGAGGATTTATGATTAATTTTTTTTTTTTTTTTTTTTTTGGGGGGGGGGGGGTGAAGCGTGTCATAAACTTTGACCTGTGAGGCAAAAAGCAAGTCGGGAAAAGTCAACCATGTTATTTTCAAACAGAGGTCAAACAGTCGTAACTATAACAAGCATTCTGAAAGATTTAAGCTATCTGGAGTATAACAGCTTAAAGGGACTCGTGATAGGACCAAAGAACCGAAACCTTTTCATTATCAAAATGTTTAGCATACCAATGAAAGCGGTTGAATTACAATTCCTCAAATATAAGTAAGCCGTAGAATACCTCTCTTTTCTCTATTTTACTAGACTAAAATCCTTGTTTTTGAATTTTACTCCAGCAAATGCATTGGGGGGAAAAGATGATGTGGAACTATTCAATGATCGTGATAACAATGAGTCTGCTTTTATTTCAAGTTCTCTAAAACTTCTTTTTCTCTTTTTCTGAGGCTATGATCGATGTTTTCCCGATTTTTTTTTTAGGAGGGGGGGAGGGGTTGGGGGTGCTTTTTTTCCCTGTCTGTCTGTTGTTGTCTTTCTTTTTTCTTTCGCTCTTTCACTGTATTTCAGGTAAATGTAGTTTGAGATTTTAAAGTTTGTCTTTCTTTGGGTTCGTTTTTGTTGTTGGATTGTCGTGTTTGTTGCTGTTTGGGGGAGTTGTTTATTGTTGTTGTTTCCTTACTGCTATGCGGTCTTGGCCTGTAATTTAGTCTATGACCCTCAAGCTTTTAAAAAATGCTTTGAAGTTTGCTCTTTATGGGGTTCACTATTATAGATGCAAGAACATGCGTAACATTTTTTTTTAAATGCTCCTCTTTCCACCTGGTTGGGAATTCAAAATGGTTATTTCAAATCCTGGATCATTTAGAAATAGCGTAAATTTTCTTTCCTTGTTTTCATCTGTCAATTCAAGTCTGCTAAATTGTAGTGTTTAACTGATGATTAGTCCACAATGTGTGCTACTGTTTGTTGCCGGTTGAAAGTTGAAAGTAATTTCATGTAATCATTTATATTCTTGTTATGGATATTCATTTGAGAAGAAAGGGGATTGGGGATGGGGGGTGGAGTTCCACGGTCCTCGGGGCTAGTTTGATCTATAAACCATTTTTTCTTTTAATGTTCCCGTGAAAATTAGGATATTACTATTTTCAACCCTTCATCATCTGGTAATGATAATATGAAATGCGTTTCCATTTTTCGATTTTTGACAAAACAAGCATCCTATACTTTGTGTTTCGACTGACCATGTCTGCACTGTGTGTATGTTGCTTTTTGCAAGGCCACAGTATTTTCATTTATTTCTTTTTGTTCGTAATGGATTTCTTTGGTGGGTGAGAAAAATAAGTTGTAATAATCTTATGCGGGTGCTTACTAAAGAGGGGAAAAAATGCAATGATACACTGTTTCAGCCATTACTAAAGCTGTATGATTTGTGTCGTGGTGGTATTGTCTCCCCATTATTTTATTTATTTATAGTGTTTGGGGTTTTTGGTGTTGGTTTTTGTTGTTGTTTTTTTAATTCCACTGTACGGAGATTTTTCATAGCTCAGAAAGGTTGTGTGTTTTTTAGGATAGTAGCTAAAATAAAGACAGCATTTGGAAAAAAAAAAAGTTTCAACAATCTTGCTATGTATTCTTTGAGGCTGACATTCACTAATAGGTAAAGCCAGCTCGTGATGTTTAAACGGTTTGTTCGAGTTTTATAGTGATATTTGGTGTGTTTATCTTTTAGGAGGGGGTATTTTTTTGGTTTTTTAAAACAACATGCTTGTGTGTTGTGTGTGTGTGTGTGTGTGTGTGTGTGTGTGTTGTGTGTGTGTGTGTGTGTGGTGTGTGTGTGTGTGTGTGTGTGTTGTGTGTGTGCGTGTGTGTGTGTGTTTGCGCACTGAAAACAAATGTACTTGATGTGTGCACACTTCAAAGATGAACTCCGGATTTGGAGTGTCAATGCAGCTGTAATCATAACCGACTTTTACTCTCTCTTTTTTTAAAGTTTATAAAAGGCTTGTATTTTACCGTCGCCAAGCTTTTTGCTTGTGTATTTGGAGGATACTTGTGAACGGCTTTGTAAAGTTGTGTGTGTTTTTTTTCCATTAAATGGCTCTCAGAATTTGTGCGTATTTACTTACATAACGATTATTTTCTACTTTGCAAAACAATACGAATAATCATAAATAAAATCCCAAATATTTTTGAAAGGAATCCAGACGGAAAAGAGAGAGCGTGTTTACGCGTGCACATATACACACACGTGTGTGTGTGGTTTTGTGTGTGTGTGGGGTGTGTGTGTGTGTGTGGTGTGTGTTTGTGTGGTGTGTGTGTGTGTGTGTGCTGTGTCTGTGGCTGTGTCTGTGTGTCTGTGAATGTGTATGTGCGCGTCTGTGTGAGTGTGTCTGTGTGCCTTTGGGTGAGTGAGATGTACATTTTAAAATCGATAAGTGAACAGAAAAGGAGAAAATAAAGTTTACACAGAGAAAGGGTGTATATCTTGCTGTTCGGTTACAATACTTTTACATTGCAAAAGAGCACTGCTATCAATGGAAGGCATTATAAATCGGAATATGGCGAATTGGGAATCACTCCCTAACCCCTCCCCCTTCCCACACCTTTACACCGCCCTCTTCCCCACCCCTACACCACCCCCTCCTTTTGTGGCTCCCACTCCACCCCTCCTTTGTTGCCTCCCCCATCCCCCCCCCCCCCCCTCGCTCTTTTTTCTTCAATCTCACTGTTACTATTCATCAAGCTTGGTTACCAAGTGGATGGGTGACCCATTGGTGGGCCTTAGCTTCAGTACAGTCGCCCACTTCACCACCTCATCCCCTAGTCTCATGGATCCTGGGGGCACTACAGAAGATTTTGCAACCAGTTCACCAAGCTGTGAATGGGTATCTGCCTTCTTTAGGGACAGGGAAGGTAAAACAGCGAGGGAGAGGAGATGGGTACCGCCTTCACTACGATGGCCTCTGGAGAAGCTGAGGTCTCTTGATGCCTTGGTCTCCAATGACCACATAAGGTTATGGTTAGGGGGCTCCTTTACCTTTTTATTACCATTTTAGCACTGCGATCAGTCTAATGGGTGTGAAAATTGTGCACTATAAGGCAAAGTTTGTTGTTTTTTTTTAAAGTAGAGGTGTTCCCATAACCTATGGGTGGTTAGGAAGCGAGGTGTCAGAGACCTCAGCTTTTCTAGGGGCCAGCATATTGATGGCGGCGCCCATCTCCTCTCCCTCGCTGCTTTACCTTTCCTGACCCTAAAGAGGGTCAGGTACCCCTTTACAGCTGGGTGAACTGGGGGGACTGTACTAAAGCCAAGGTGCGCAAACGGTCACCCATCTACTTGGTAGCTACCCTCAAAGCTTAGAGAAAGCGGCAAAGACGGCACAAATACGGCAAAGTACACATTCCATTCATTCCGTTTTATTCCCCTTTACTTTTTACACATTACTTTTGAAACATTATTGCCTTTTAGGCTTATTGTGAACACATGATGTTGTTATCACCTTAGTTATGAAGGGTTTTGTTGTTTTGGTTGGGTGTTGGGTTTTTTTCCAATTAATGTCATTAATCAAGATGATCATTTGCAATGTGCCCTGCAGCTGTTTTTGGAGGATTTTTCTTGACTTTTACTTTTTTTACATGAATATATAGGCTAAATGTGCAATTTTCTTCTTTTTTCTATGTAGCTGTACAGAACACAGATATTTTCAGTATGCTTTGACAAAGGCTACATATTGCTGGGAGACTTTTTTTTAAAACCAATATTGAAATTTATGTGTGGGCTTTTAGTTTTAGTGTGTGTGTGTGTGTGTGTGTGTGTGTGTGTGTGTGTGTGCCTATGCTGAGGAGGTGGGGGGAAAACTTGCAATGCTACAAACAGAAGGGCCTACATGTGCTGAGCAACTGTAGAGAAGGACAAGAAAACCAGTGAAAAGGATGTGTGTATGTCTGCCTGTCTGTCTGTCTGTCTGCGTGTCTGTGTGCGCGCATGCATGTGTATGTAAATTTTCAGTTGTATTTTCAGGAAAAGTTTTGAACTGGATTAAGAGTCCGCATTTTCTGGCAGTGATAACAAATTGTTACATATCCATGAAACAGCGATTTTGCAATACTTGTTTATTACTTCCACGTTTGGACGATATATATATATATATATATATATATATATATATATATATATATATATATATATATATATATATATTCAGACAACAATTGTATTCAATGAATGCCTCTTTTAAGCTACTGACCCAAACCTCCCATGTTAATCCTGAAACGCTTACAACTTAAACCCGTTGACTACTGCTTTTACTTGAGTTAGTGGCTTATGTAACATGAAACTGTATGAATATAGGTTTGTTCAACTTTAAAACTCCTGTCTTATCCATTTGTAACTTGCCCTTGGAACAAGTTCATGCCCTCTTTGTCAGTTTAGAAATTACTGCATGTGGGACTAACTTCAACTTTAACGCTTTGAAACCGGACATGACGTCAGCTGAATGTCAGGTCAGTACATACCTTAACGTGTTAGAAGTAGGTGATGTGACAGCACAGGAAAAATCTATTATGCTTTGTTTTGATGTGTCTTAAAGACCAACGCTGAATTCGTGTTAGTCCACACTTAGATGCATAAAATTGAGAAACGAGAAATCTGAGTAAGAATTCTTAAAGAGCATTGTGGTAATGTGGGTTCCAATAAGCTGGATTTTTCACAAACACATAATATATATACACGCACACGCAGACGCGCGAATGCACCTACACACATATGTATCTTTATATACTCAAAAGTGCCTAAAGTGTTGTAATGTTGACTCTATAATACGCAACCTCTACCCCCTATTTTGGATAAGGGGGACAATTTAACTTTTGGGGCCTCCAACCAATTTCTTTTCTTGGAGATTTGGCCATGTTTTTCTTTTTTTTTCTCCCACCATCTTTTTATTCATGCTCATTCTAGCCTACCATTCTTGATAAATGTGCATTCTAAGTCACAGACCGAAAATA
>CM054136.1:54428178-54500678 GCA_028751875.1 Rapana venosa
TAATTGGGGGGTTGCTGTGTTGGGGTTTTCGGGGTGTTGTTGGGTTAGGGGGTTCTTGGGGTGGGGTGGGGTGGGGTGGTGGGGTGGGGTGGGGGAGGATTCTAGGGTTATTGTGTTTTTGCTATTTGGGAGGGGGTGGTATCGGGTACCACTGCGTACGAATCCAAAATTGTTTGATGGTTTGGGATTTTAAATTTTTTTTTGTTTTTGTTTTTTGTTGGGGTTTTCTTCTTTTTTTTTCTTCTTTTTTTTTTTTGGGGGGGGGCCTTGTTGTTTTTGTTTGGTTGTTTTATGGGGGGTAGTGTTTTTGAGAAGAAACAGTGTTTCGTTCGATTTACTTTGTTTGGGCGTAGGGTTTTCTTTTCTGTCCTTTTTTATTGGGGGGGGGGGGGGGTGAGGTTGATGGTGGTGGTGTTTGTATATTATGACTATACCTCTGTACATTCTTTACATTACCATAATTATGCCTATGTTACCACGATTCCAATAAACTTGGATAGAGACGGTATGGGAATGTTGAGAAAAAAACCCATAACTAACTGTATTTCAAGAAAACTATATTTTTGTCAAATGTCTCTCTAAATAGTATTATGTAGGATTTTGTGTGTGTGTATATACACACACACACACAATTTAAAACATAACAAAGAGTGTGCCGCTATGATTGCATGTATATAAAACATAACAGAGAGTTTACAAGTCCCAAGAACCTTGCATAATGTGGGGTCGTTTTTTTGTATATGATTGTATAATATCAAACATAACAGATAGCGTACCAGTCCCGTGAACATTGCATAATATGCTCTATTGTACATGATTGTATTATGTAAAACATAACACAAAGAGAGAGCCTACCAGTCCAATGACCATTGCATAATGCGCTCTGAAAAATGGTTTGTGGTTTCAGTGTCTTGTCGAACAGATGAACAAGTCACATATAGGCCTACTTCTCTGAGCTAAAAGTCAGTGAACTGTGTGTTGATTTTTCTTTATATTTTTGTTAACTGCACCACCCCAGTGCTGTGGTTGTATTGCTTGCTAATCTATCGGGTAAGCCAAAGTATTAATACTTTATCTGGAGAGTGCTGCTTCTGCAAGAAATGCGCCAACAATACGCAGGTAGGATTCATTAACCACGAATGGTGCATAGGTTTTGTTGTATTGAAACATTTGGACCGCTTGGCACTCATTGCTTCTCAACATCTGCCATTATCTGCACACCTTTGTCCCACTCATTATTATTTGTATTGTGGTGCGTACGATACAGTTAGCGTTTATTTGTTTATTTTTTATATCGAGGATAATGGAAAACGCACTTGTGTGCTTTTTTTTACATCTAATCCCCGTGTGTATGCGGTTTTGTAAATCCTGTCATCTGTTCCCACCGGCACACAATGGACTACTCTTTCGAAAAGCGAAACAGTATTTAACGTGTGCGCAAGATGTTCTGCGTGCGTTCATAATAATAATAATAATAATAATAATGTATGGAATTTATATAGCGCTAAATCTTGTAAAGCAACAAATCAGAGCGTTCACACACGGAGCCTCGGTTTATAGTGTCATCCGAGGAACTTTTGGGGGGAGTGGAGTCTGCACTGATGTCAACTCCAGGAGAAAAAATCCCCTTGAATGGGATTCGAACCCGGGTCGTCAGATTGCCAGCGCAATGTTCTAACCACTAGGCTATCCCGTCCCGCGCCGTGCGGTGTGGTGTGGTGTGGTGGGATGGGATGGGGGTTGCTGTACTGTACTGTACTGAACTGCATTGTACTGTCTTGTATTATATTGCATTGTGCTGCACTGCACTGCATTGTACTGTACTGTACTGTACTGCACTGCATTGTACTGTCTTGTATTATATTGCGTTGTGCTGCACTGCACTGCATTGTACTGTACTGTACTGAACTGCATTGTACTGTCTTGTATTATATTGCGTTGTGCTGCACTGCACTGCATTGTACTGTACTGTACTGTACTGAACTGCATTGTACTGTCTTGTATTATATTGCGTTGTGCTGCACTGCACTGCATTGTACTGTACTGTACTGAACTTCATTGTACTGTCTTGTATTATATTGCGTTGTGCTGCACTGCACTGCACTGCATTGTACTGTACTGTACTGTACTGTACTGTACTGCACTGCACTGTACTGTCTTGTATTATATTGCGTTGTGCTGCACTGTACTGCATTGTATTGTACTGTACTGCACTGTACTGTACTGTACTGTACTGCACTGCATTGTACTGCACTGCACTGTACTGTACTGTACTGTACTGCACTTACCTTGTGTGGTATTTCGTTGGGTTGCACCGCATTGCTCTGTACTGCGCTGTGTTGTCTTCTGTTGAGTCGCACTGTTATATACTATTTGTGTTCTGTGTTTTGTTATCGCCGGGTATAAGAACAACACATACGCCCCCCCCCCCCCCCCCTTCCCTTTCCCCACTACCACCACCACCACCACCCATCCCCATCCCTCACGCTCTCTCTTTTTCCTCTGTCTCGCGTCTAAAAGGTAGCAGCTATTATTATAACGGATTTTTTGTGCAGAACTTTTCCCAGCAACAACTCGCAGTCTTTGTCGTGGTGTCTTTCGTGTGCAAATTATTAAATCCACGCAACTGCATGCAAAGGACCTTAGTGACAGAGCATCGTCTTATCCGAAAAACTAGCAACCAGACCAGTACTCACCCCGAGATGACAGAAACAACCTTCTTCTCTCATCCACATTCCACCCCCACCCCCACCCCCCAGCTCCAACCCTTTTCAGCAAAAGGTGTGTTGTTTGGTTATCATTGTATACTATGTGAAATCTTGTGGCAGGTAATCTTACTGTCTTTTTGGACTGTGTTTTAGTGATCGACTATGACTCTCTGACTAGGAGGCTTGACTTGCACAGTCCTTATGAGCTGCAGCCCTGGGGGGCTAGCTGGCCTTTGGAGAACATCTCCAACGCTGACTGTCCTTATGCCCACTTGGCCGAGAGAGTGGGGATGTACTGTGGGCAAGGCATCTCCACTATAATCAAATTTCTGCCCAATTTCCGAAACAGCAGCTGCCTCCTCTGCTGTTTTGGGGGGGTCATCGTCGAACACGACGGACAAACAAACATACAGTACTGTATTATACTGTATTAGCCTTTGTAACATTGGTGGGGATTTTCTTGTTGTTGTTTTGGGGCTTGTTTTCGTTCCTCGGAGTTCCGACGTTTACCAATGTAGAGATTTTGCGTATGCGACCGTAGTTTTTTGCCCACCATGAATGTAGCCGCATTCCGACCTTGGAGATGTGTGCCGGGTGTGTTTGTGTTTCCGTAACACACCAAAGGCTGACATGAATTACGGGATCTTTAACGGGTATATTTGATCTTCTGCGTGTGTATTATATACACAAAGCTACAGGCTTGTTGTTGCTATGATTCCAAAATGATGTGTGTTTTCAATGTTTGTTCCCAGTAATGTTTAAAAACTATTTAAAACCAAGGAAATTAAGGCACTGGCATGTCTGCACTTAAAGCTGACCTGGGAGATCATTAAGATAATCCCCACCCTTGATTCACCAGAAGTTGCCCAGATTCGAACCCATGACATCATGGACCCATGGGATTGAAGTCGAACGGTCGTAACCACTCGGCTATAGCGTCCATCATTGGTGTTCGAACTGCGACAAACTTTTTGAATCAGGAACAATAGTATTTTGGCCCGAGTACAGCCCACACACACACGTATTGTACCTGCGGTAAGCTTAATCTTAGTTTTCCCTTGTCATGTTCTTGTCGTTGTATATTAGTAATAAGTTTGTCTTGTATAAAATGCTAAAGGACTGCATATCAGTGATTTTCATGTATTTCTCCATTTGTTTATTTCTTCATTCATTCATTCTTCTTTATTCGTGGTTGATTTGATTAGTATCTATTCTTTTGAGTATGGGAGGGGCATGGGGGTTGTTTCTTTGATCATTAGATATAATGATATAGCTTGGCACAACATATATTTTGATGCTTTTTGTTGTTGTTTTGTTTTGTTTTGTTTGTTTGGTCTTACAATAGTAGTGTTTGACATGTTTGGTTTTCCCACCATGGTTGTTTTGTCATACAGTTATCTCAGTGCTGCTGATGTTGTCTTTTTCCGGGTTTTGTATATCTCATGGTGCACACTGATGTAATATTTCTTTATCGCTTGCTGAAAGTTTTGGGGGGAGAAATGGTCACATACACGAAAAATCTCACCATTGGTGAGCCTCGGAACTTTGTAACTGATACATCAAAGAAAAATCAATAAAGTAAGATTAAAGACATCTACATTATAATTAGTTCACTTGCATAGAAAATTCTGTGAATGGAGTTGATAGTTTGTGAAAATAACCACCAGACTCTGCCTCAATCCTGAAAAGTTGTTTTGTGATATTTTACACAAATGATTGTTGAGTAAGCTTAACACTGGACGTGCTATCGTATTATATATACACTGGTTTTGTTATTGTTGTTGCTGCTCTCGTTTAGTTTAGGGATTGTGGGGTTTTTTTGGTGTGTGTTCTTGTTGTTTTAGTTATTGATTTATTTGCTAACAGATCTATTCTTTGGTCAGTTTTATTTGTGCTTTGTGTCTTGAGGGTCTAATAGTTTTGCCTGGTGTAGTAACTGTTCATATTATGTCGTCATGAAGGGGAAGAAAGCAAAGAAAAGCGCAAATAAAAAATCAGATGCACAAAACTAAAAGAGATGCTGACTGTTCCTTTTGCGAGTGAAAGTATTTCTCTTTTGTCTTTTTTTTCCTTTTGTTTTTGTTATTGTGTTCTCTTTTTCGTTTTTTTCTTGTTTTTGTTTGTTTGTTTGTTTGTTTTTTTCTGCTTCATCTTCTAAGGTATTCCTGTCATGCTGTTCCCACGCCACTTATTTCAAACTCTCCACCCTAACCGTACCCAGATTCGGGGGCAGAATAGCCTGGTGGTTAGAGCGTTGCACTCAAGATCTGATGGCCCGGGTTCGAGCCACCACCGAGGCGCCCGTTCAAGGGGACCTTTCCCCTGAAACTAACATCAGTACTGAGTCTACTCCCCCGAAAGTCCTTCAAATAGGACTATAAACCAAGGTCTCTTGTGAGAACGCACGCATATCTTTCGCACACGTTTAAAATCCGTTCTGCGATTCAGAAGAGTAGGCCATGGACAAAACCTAATAAACGCATGCACACAATAGTCATGTTTAGACACCATCCCCGAAGTTGGAATACGGCTACCTTAATGGTGGGCATAAGAGTTCGCATATACAAAATCTCGCTATTGGTGAACTTCGGAGCTCTAGCCGAGGAACGAAAACTACCACAACCCCAGATTCGTTATGTGGCGTGGCAACGTCAAGGTCAGAAGTCCACAGGAAGCCCATCAATATCGGGTCGCCATTGGGCCACCAGACATAGGAGCCCTGTACTGCTGCTGGGTCACTGTGGGTGGTGTTCAGTGGTGCCTGTTCTGAGCTAACATATGCAGGACACATCTCTGAAGTCTCCTACTGACAACAGTGGTAGCTCAGTCGCGAAACCAGACTGAGTGACCAACTCAACGTCCTTCCAACGATCCTCTCTTGTGTACGGGCAACCCCACTTTGACACAAACTCATCACAGGTAGGCCTATAGGCCTGAATGTAGGCCTATATTATGGGAAAACTAAAACTGAGGTCACCATGAGACTAGAGCAACTGGGGACATTGAATCAGATACTTTTTTTTTTAATGCATGATGATAAACAGCGATGAGGATGATGTAATAATGCTGCTGTAGAATTGCTTGTAGTTTGAGATTACTTGACAGGGCTGTAGTCTACCGTCCCTATCGCAATATGTATTATCCTAGCGTCAACGGGGCCCGAGAGATACAGACACATGCAGTGTTGGTCAGGTAATTTGAGCAACGCTCTCAAAATTGCACCTGCAGAGTGTATGAAGCTCGACCTAGTGGTCTCAGTCTTGCTAATGATCTTATAACAAACTGACTGCATGTAGGAGCCGGCCGGAGTCCAAAATATCCCTACGACTCTGATGGAACTGGAACCCGCAGCCTTCCAGCCCGTAACCAAAGCGCTAACCACTGTGCTACGGCGGCTGGTGGAATTTGCTACTCTAGGGGACGGGATAGCTCAGTGGTCGGAGCACTCGCTTTCCCCCAGCCAAGTTAAGCAGCGTCGAGCGTGGTTACCACTTGGATGGGTGACCGTTTGCGCGCCTTGGCTTCAGTACAGTTCCCCCAGTTCACCCAACTGTAAATGGGTACCTGCCCTCTTTAGGGTCAGGGAAGGTAAAGCAGCGAGGGAGAGGAGATGGGCGCCGCCCTCAATATGCTGGCCCTAGAGAAATGAGGTCTCTGACGCCTCGCTCCCCTACGACCTTATAGGTTATGGGACTCCTTTACCTTACCTCCTTTTACACATGCTCTCTTTCTTTCTGCCTGTGCGCCTCTGCTTGTCTGTCTGTCTGTCTGTCTGTTTGTAGCCTGTCTCTCTATCTTTGTCTGCCTGCTTGTTTGATCTGTGTGTTTGGGGTGTATGACTGTGCATGCGTGCTTGTGTGCTTGAGTGCGTGTGTGTTTGCGTGTATGTGTGTGTGTGTGCGCGCGCGCGTAGGCTACGTATGTGTGCGCGCGGGGGTATGTGTGTATCAAATCAAGTCAAGTCAAGTGTGTGTGTGTGTGTGTGTGTGTGTGTGTGTGTGTGTGTGTGTGTGTGTGTGTGTGTGTGTGTGTGTTGAGTGATCAATCTACATACCCGTAAAAATAATTAGTTGACAACACCACCAAAAACAACAGCAAGGGGGAAAAAACTGGGAAAAGCGCTTATATTATTCAGTCATAAGCAGAGAGGTTAAACATGAATTTAAAAGGAGAGAGAGAGAGAGAGAGAGAGAGAGAGAGAGAGAGAGAGAGAGGGAGAGAGAGACAGAGACAGAGACAGACAGACAGACAGACAGACAGGCAGGCAGGCAGACAGACAGACAGACAGACAGATAGACAGAAACAGACAGACAGTCAGACAGACAGACAGACAGATACATACATAAAGACTGACAGATAAGGAAAGAGAGACACTGACATATAACATACAGACATACAGACGTAGATAGAGATTTTATGGATGAATGAGTGAATGATCTTTATTACACCTGGATAAACATTTTAGGCCAAGCCTAGTCTTACAATCTGTCCTTGAAAATGTACATACATCAAAACAGTTAACAAAGCATGACAAGAAAAAGAAACAGCACACAAGCCGATTAACAACGCAAGAAACACCATATAAGAGAACAAAAATCATTACACAGAGTAAACTATGTTTCTTTGACAAAAAAAATTCAAAAAGAATCGATGTACTTACAAAAGTTTGTGTTTTTTAAATTAAGCTAACAGTCATATCACATAATCAAACCTATTCTAAACAAATTATAATACATGCACTTATATGATCGAACACACACACACACACACACCGCGCGCGAGCGCGTCCACGCACGTGCGCACAGGGAGAGAGGCAGAGACAGAAGGGGGGGAGGGGGGGGGTGGGGTGGGGGGGGAGGATGCCCACAAAAATATAGAATCCATAATTCTTCACTTTTGCTAGAATACTTGAACTGGTTTAAAACCATCAACAATTCATATTGCTTTGTATACAACCAAAATGGCACAATGGATTTTGGCCACTGATTATTAAATAGGCCTAGGCCAAGGGCCTATTTGTAGACAGGGAAAGTACTGCGTAGTCAATCAATTATTTTCAGGGAGTAAGCTCCCCTATTCTGTGCCATCTTCTGGATTAAAGTCCCAGCGAAATATCGTCTGGAATTTCTACGGTAAATTTGCGTTTTAGTAAAAAGTGTATGTTTTGGGGGAAATCTGTGTGATTTTAAATGGTATTAGGTTTAGTTTTTGGTGATAAGGCATCTTAAACTACTGGGAAAATGTTCTCCAGATATCCAAACTCGCCAGGAAAATACGTTGATTCCGTCTATTGTCACTTTCGTGTCAGCGTTGTGATTCCCCTTTCTCGACCCAGTCTCCAGTTCACAAAATTACACAACACAGAGATCGTTCATTTTGATGGATGATTCTAAACGACTGCCGCTTTTAAAGAACATATGACTAAGCAATCATTATATGGATTTTGTTAATCAAAGACAAGAGTTAAGATTCTAAGTTAAGATAATAAAAGTGTGGGTCTTGCTCTCACACGTCTCTGACTCATTGAGTCATGAAAATGACCCCAGCAGACACCTGTGCAACTACCTTAGCTCTGACTCAGACACTCTTCGTGTTATGCGACAGTGCAGTGTAAAATTAAAAATCCATTTAAATAAGAAAGAAACAATGCCTCAGTATTGTGATATCCCACTGGTTTATGTCAGTATCATGATATAATTTGCAAAAAAAGTTTGTGAATTCCTGTGTATGTCAGTGTGTGTGTGTGTGTATACACATGTGACTCTGTGTGTGTGTACACACACATGTGTTTGTGTGTGTGCACATGTGACTGTATAGTGTGTGAGAGAGAGAGAGAGATTCACTTTCTGTGTATCAACCTCAGTGTTTGCACGTGTGTGTGTTTCTATTCATTCATTCTTTACATTTTATGTCTTTTCACTATCAGTGATATTAGATGAAGGGAATCAGGGGGAAAAGAAGAAAAGGAGATGCTTGTGTGTGACTGAAAATTTGTATTTTGTCACTTGTAATACGAGCGTGTACTGTATTATTGTATGTGTGTGTGTGAGAGGAGAGAGAGAGAGAGAGAGAGAGAGAGAGAGAGAGAGAGAGAGACTCAGTGAGTGTGTGTGTGTTTCCATCCATGTTAGTGTATACATGTGTGTGTGTGTGTTTTAGAGAGAGAGAGGTTTATGGACTCTGGAACATGCCAGTTAGAAATATCAGCCTCTGGAGCCTTGTGACCATTTTAAATCATTCTCATTTCTATAAATAACTGAAGCCTAAGCCAGCTAAGGTCTGTCTGAGAGAACTTATCATCTGACTCTGGACTTTTTGTTTTCCCCCCAGCAGCCAGTAAATTATGTGTCTGATAACATGATGTCATGATATACTCTCTCTCTCTCTCTCTCTCTCTCTCTCTCTCTCTCTTCTTCTCTCTCTCTCTCTCTCTCTCTCTCCTCTCTCTCTCTCTCTCTCTCTCTCTCTCTCTCTCTCTCTCTCTCTCTCTCTCTCTCTCTCTCTCTCTCTCTCTCTCCTCTCTCTAGCTCTCTCACTCTCATCTCTGTCTTTTTCAAATGTGCAAGCTTACAAATTATGCATTTTATATAAATAATAAATTGGACTGAAATAGTGAAAAATTCATAAAGTTGTTATTTAAATAGTTTCTGTTAGTAATGCAATGTATGTTGAACTTCTGAAACTAGTAATAATTTACATAAAAGTACTGTAGGGTTAGTTAGTGTTATATCTCTCCTCCATCTTGCATATTTTTGTTATGACATTTTGCAACTTAAATCTTAACTGCCGTCGTGTCGCGTAACTTGGGATGTTTTCTGGTGGCAGGCATGGTGAGTTCCTGACAGGCGCAAGCAACATGGATGAAGATCAAGGCCGAGCGTCTCCCCCTCTCCCCAGCAAAGGATCCTACAACATAGATTTCGATGCATTAGATGACAGTTTCAACCCCTTTTCAAGCAAAGCAGCTATAGGAAATTCGCCACCGCTGGGAAGGAAAAACCCACCCAATGGTGCAGAAAGTTTAACGCAAAGCGTGGAAGGAGGAGGCGATTGTCCTGAACAAGGAAATGCTGGTGCCCCCCAGGAAGCCAGCGAAACCCCCAAAAAGAAAAAAACCAAGTCGCACTCTTCAAAGCGAGCTTCCGCTGTGGTTGAAAATGAAGGGAGCGGAAGCGTTAGTGACTTGTCAGCCGCAGGGGATAGACCTCTGGATGGTGGTGGTGGTGGTGGTGCTGCTGCTGCTGCTGCTGATGTTCCTGATAAACCTGTCAAGTAAGACACTTTCTTAGTCGCTGTACCAAGGTTGTTTGTTGGTTGTTTTTGTGTGTGTGTGGTTTTTTGGGGTTGGTTTTGTTGGGGTTTTTTTTGGGGGGGGGTTCAATGGTTGTAGATGCTACTAATGTGTTTCTGTTCTGTTTGCCTACACTGCTACAAGGTTGGGATTTTTAACAACTAAAATGTTTCTTGTTGACACATAGACTGTGCTATGGGTTTGTTGTTGTTTTGGGGTTGTTGTTTTTTTTTTGGGGGGGGGGGTTGGGGGGGGGGGGGATTGGGGGGGGGGGGGGGGGGTACTCTTATTCATTGCCTCCCTCCTTTGCTTTCCAGTGGTCATGCAGTGTAGTGAACAGTAACTTAAAAGTCTCATGAGGAGATTTGGAATAGTGCGCACAATTTTTTTTCTTTCTGAATTTTCTCTCAGGTTTTGTTGTTGGGTTGTTGTATTGATCCACTTCAGGTTAGTTTTTTTATTTTATGTATAGTAAGCCTATGGACATATCAGATCATCAAACGAGGGACCTTAGCCACAAGACAGCCATACAGGTGTATGTTAAAAAAAGAAAAAGGACACAGAAATCACATATTGGGTTTTTTGGGTTTTTTTTTAGTGTATTGTCTACCTCTTTTAACCCCCTGTGAAGTAACAGGGGTACTGTGATGACACATGCAGTGTGTTCGTGGGCAAGTTATACCTGGGAGAGCCCTTTTTTATGCTGAAAGTAAAGCAATGTTACTGTTAGTTTTATTATGTCCATTTGTATTCATGAATATGAATGTGAAAGTTCAGGTTTGGCAGATGCAATTGAAATTTCACTTTGAAAGAGGAGAATGTGATCAGCCATGTGTGTTAGGGGGGAGTGGGGGGTGGGATGTCTTTGGTTGCTTGACTTTTCTTTGCTGCAAGTTTATTTGCTTTTTGACCTTGACCTAGTCACACACAAAAAATAATAATAATAATAATAATAATAAACACCACTTTATCATTTACCTCTGTTGATCCTGGAACTGAAATTAACCAACTCGGCAACTGGTTTGAGTCAATCCTAGAGCAGACTGGGAATAATGTATTCATATCCTTAGTGTATAATTTGCTGTTTGTAAACTGATGAATCATGAATATAAAATGGCTCTTGGTCCTGAACTTGTTGCAGAGTGAAAAAGGTTAAGAAACCCAAGTCTAGACCTGTGTCAAAGAATCTTGAACCAAAAGCAGATGGACAGGTAAATTTTGTGTGTGTGTGTGTGTTTTCTTTTATTTCAGTTTCATTAATGCCTATTTGATTTATTACAAAAAAGTTTTCATTTCTTTCAGAATAGCTTTTTTTTTAAAGCGTATTCTATCTTCAAGAACAAAGACTTTTGCAGATTCTGATGCACTGCATCATGTCTGACTAGTACTAGATCAAGTGCAATGCAATACTTAACATTTCACTTTGGAGAACTACAGAGTGCAATAAAACACAACATTATGCTATGAATACAGTTGACATGATTTTAGATCTTATATGAGAATGACGTCAGTTTTTTACAAATTATATAACAGCCAACCCTCCTGCTAAATTACAGGATTGTATTTTTTTGCACATGACAGATTTAACTTCTTTTTGTACATTGTGACTTGTTGATTTGTAATATGCACTAAGTCCATCACAGAACAAAACAACTGTTGTTTGGGCTTTGGTGCCATTGTATGCAGCTTCTCTGTTTGAAGGGACTACATTACAAGGAAAGGCTATGTGGTCATTTTGAGATTTTACATTAATATAGATCTCTCAGTCACAAGGTTTAAAACCTTTCAACTAGAGCGACAAGAGTATTAAAAGTAATACTAATAAGCTGAATGCTTTAACAATGTTTAATAGCCAACTGCTGTTTTTTTGCATAATTCAGTAATAGCCGTATTGTTAAGGATTGTCCATATGCGTTTCAGGGTACACCAGAAAAAACACCCACAACTGATGAGTCGACCGCAGATGCTGCCTCAACACCAACAGAAAATGTTGATGCCCGTGCTGCTACACCACAGGACAGCAGTGCTCAGGAAGATGCACCTGTAAAACCACAAGCGGAGAAAACACCAGAACACAATCAACAACATGAGGATTCTGCGGCGCTGCCCGAGGAATCTTCTGTGGATAAAAACTTGTCTGAGAAATCAAGCTCGCAAACTGACGAAGCCACAACCCCATCAGCCACGTCTGACCAACCAGACGAGAAAAGCCCAGGGGAGCAGACAAGCTTGACCCAAGACACTTTAGCACTGCCAGATACCACATCACCCAGAGAGAAAAGCCCGCGGCGTCACAAAGACAAATCCCCATCTCCTTTAGTTGGGGAAGATGGAGCAGAAGGCTCTTCTAAGAAGGAAAAAAGTTCCGGGAAGACGAAGAAGACCAAGACAAAAGTGAAGAAGAGCAGCAAGCATTCTGGTGTGGAAGGAGAGCTGGAGGGTGCCGACGCTTACTCTGAGAAAGGTGAGAAGTCGTTTTGTATCGTTTGTGCTGTGATACACATGTCAGAAGTGCCATAGAGTTTGAACAAAATGATTGAGTGTACGTGTGTGTCATCCCGTGCCTAATGGTACTAAATGGCCTACTCTTTCAAAAAGCATAACAGGTTTTTAATATGTGTGCAAGATGTGTGGCACGCGTTCTCACATGAGTTCTCTGATTAAATATATACTTCTCAACCGAAGGACTTTCAAGGAGTGGAGTCAGTAGTAATGTTAACTCCAAGGCAAAATTCCCTAAAATTGGCACCTCCATGGTGGCTTGATCCTGGGCCCTCAGATAACAAGCGCAGCGCTATAATCACTGGACTCTTCCACCACTTTTTTTTTTAATGGTTTATACCCAACAGGCCCTTTCTAAGTTTTAAAATTTTCATCAATTTCATCATTATCATCTTTTTATTAACCTTTTTTTTTCAAAAAACATTTAAACTTTTCAGTCCTACTCAAGAGATTGAAAACAGCAACAACAGAACATATTTTTTAAAGTGCTTGCCCATTTCACTACTATATTGGCATGTGACTTATTTTGTGTTATATGACTATGTGAATACCATTCCAAGAGAAGTAACTCTCTAACACATGTATACATGTACACTCATTACAAAGAGATGGTACATATTCCTTTTAATCACCATTGGCATAGAATTAGAAGGGGAAAAAATCCAAAGACCATTCTGCACTCAGAGCAGCATTTTTATTATTATTGTTGTTAATTTGAAAGGGTTGAACATTTCTTTGTATATATTTTTAATTTATATTCATTTTTCGTAAGTATTATGAAAAAACAAATTTTGAATTTTTTTTTAAACTGGAATTTATCTTTAGGTGTTGACCATGCCAGATTAAAACTCAGAATAAACATAAGACAGTGTAATGAACTGAATGGAAGATAGTTTGGAAACAAGAACAGTGAAATTCACTAAGTCCTTAAATCTGAGTATTTAAGCCCGTAATTTCAACCAGTGTATGCAGACACTGTAAAGAGTAAAGAGTAAAGTAAAGAGATCAGTTTCCCAATCAAACTAAAGCTCTACAAAGCCCTAATTCAGACGATCCTGCTGTACGGAAGTGAAACCTGGACATTGACTGCTGAAACAGCAAAGCGAATCCAGTCATTCGAAACAAAATGCCATAGAAAACTACTGGGCATATCCTGGAGGGAACGAAAGACCAATGAATTTGTCAAGAGTCAAATAACACGGCTGGCAGGTCCACAGGAACCCCTCCTCACCATCGTCAAGAAGAAAAAGCTGACATGGTTCGGCCACGTCACCCGCCACAACACTCTGCCAAAAACAGTACTGCAGGGAACACTCGAAGGTGGCAGAAGGAGGGGAAGACAGAACAAGTCATGGATGGACAAAATCAGAGAATGGACCAGGATGAATGACTCGGCACTACTGCGCAGAGCCGAGGACCGAGATGGATGGAGGAGGCTTACCACGGCATCGTCTTTCGTGTCTCCCCCACGACCGCCAAGGTCACGGGTCTGATGATGATGATGATGATGATGCAGACACTACAGCTTGTTGTTTATCTAACTGCTGAGTTATTATCAGCAGTGTAGGTCTCTGGGTTATTCAGTATAATCAGCTAACCAATTTACTGGCATAAATTCAAGATTAAAAGCAAAGAAACATGACGAACACAAAGCAAAATCAACAAATTAATAATAAATAAAGCATTGTGATAACCCTAAGTGCTGTGTTTCAACAGCTTGCCAATCAGAAGTATGGCACTGATCTTAACTTTGAAAAAAATAAAACTTGTCAGTATTACTTAAGAATTTCAGTTTCACTATTTTGGTAGCTCCCACTTTTGTAAAGATAGAGAAACTCTATCAGTTTACACACTTGTCCATATTCATGTGTGTTTGTGTGTGTGTGTGTAAAAGAGTTGTCATGTTTCTTTCTCTTTCCCAGGTTACCTGTTTTGGAGTTCTGAATTACTTGTTCAAATTCTGTATTAGATGTGTGCATGCTCATGAATATAGAAAGATATAAAGATCTGTGCAACCACATATGTACATCTTATTTACCTTCATATGCACTCACACACACACACACACACACACACACACACACACACACACACACACACACACACACACAGGGGGGGATGGGATAGCCTAGTGGTTAGAACATTGTGCTCACAATCTGACAACCCAGGTTCAATTCCTGTTCAAGGGGATATTTTCCCCTGGAGTTAACATCAGTGCAGACTCCACTCTCCCCAAAAGTCCTTCGGATGAGACTATAAACCGAGGCCCCATGTGGGAATGCACGCAGAACATCTTGCGCACACATTAAATCCTGTTCCGCTTTTCGTAAGAGTAGGCCATTGTGTGCCGGTGGGAACAGATGACAAGTTACAAAACCGCATACACACAGGGACTGGCTGTAAAAAAGTACATGAGTGCTTATTCCATTATCCTCGATATAAAAGAATAAAATAAAATAAATTTAAAATAAATAAAGCACACATGTACACACATGCACATATGCACGCACACACATGCACACTTACAAATTATATTCACAAGTATACATGTCCACGCATACACACATACACACACTTTCTTGTGTGGAAAAACACACAAACACACTCACACTCATGAACACTCACCCACACAAACACATGCTCACATGCATGCATGCACACATGTAATACTCACTCACTCATCGTACAGACAGACAGACACAGACATACACAGACACTCACAGACACACACACACACACACACACACACACACACATACTCTAAAGTACACACACACTAAAGCTCACTCAACTGTACTAAGCGTCACAAGGAAATGACAAATGACCACCAAACAAAAACTGTTTAAGTGCCCCACTATTGCAATGCCATTGGGTTGTTGGATTGTTGCATAAATGTCAAACAGATATAGTATATATTTAGATATGTCTGTTCAGAAGTCTTTCTAGGATTTTTTCTTCTGTTTTTTAAAAATATTATTTTTAAACTGAGAGCTGTAAGCACAAGCTTTATTTTTTTTAAATAAAGATTCGAGGAATGTGTGACGCTAAAAGTATGCTTTATTTCTTGGAATATTTATAAGGTGTTCCTCTCTATTTTCCCTAGTATAATTTCAGCCATATTTCAAAACAAAAGACAAATTGTGTGTGTATGCGCTCGCAGGTAAAAGGTAAAGGTAAAGGAGTCCCATAACCTATAAGGTTGTAGGGGAGCGAGGCGTCAGAGACCTCACTTCTCTAGGGCCAGCATATTGAGGGCGGCGCCCATCTCCTCTCCCTCGCTGCTTTACCTTCCCTGACCCTAAAGAGGGCAGGTACCCATTTACAGCTGGGTGAACTGGGGGAACTGTACTGAAGCCAAGGCGCGCAAACGGTCACCCATCCAAGTGGTAACCACGCTCGACGCTGCTTAACTTGGCTGGGGGAAAGCGAGTGCAGGCATGTGATTAAAAAAATAATAGCTGGGCTGTTTCTGTCACATGAACCGTTGTATGTTCGTTTTTCTTCTTTTTCTTTTTATAAAATCTATATCAGCCTCAGTGTCTGGCTAGTAGTGCCTGTGATACAACAATAGCTTTAAACCATTCTCATTCAAGTGGTTACTCTTTGACTCATTCTTAGTCAGGACCCACGTGACTAAGACATGTATACAGTTACACTGATTGTCTTTCCTCACCAAGCTAATTTCAAGTTATCTGCTATGTGCTACCTTAGCCAAGCCTTGCTTTTGCCACCCTTCAGTGGGCCATTGTTTGTAGCAATTACCACGAGTGCTATTGAATTAAGTGTGCCCAGCTAGCCAAGGATGAAAACTACTTTTGAGTGTGACTGTTGAGTGAGGAACTAGATCATGATGAATACACTGATGGCTGGCAAGCTAGCAGTTCAGTGGCTCTAATGATACATTATTAAGGCAGGAGAGTGGTTGTAACATGTACACGCAGTCTTTGCCTGTGGTTTTTCTACGTTCATCAGTCAGACTACTTGTCTAGCTGTCTTGTCTGTGAGTGTGAGTGGTTGAGTAAAATGCGAAATGTTTTTCTTTACATTCCTTTGTCTTTTTTTGTGAGCTGACTGAATATATTTTTCTTTCTTTGTATGCCCCCCCCCCCCCCCCCCCCCCACCATCACTGTGTCAGTCTGTAATGTAATGTAACTTGTAAGTTGTATTATTATCTTAGGAAACTTGTAATATAAAGCCAAAGGCTAAAGCACATTGCCTAAAACTAAGCTAATGCACAAGAAATATGATGATGTAATAAACAAGTAGAAATAATGCAAAAGCAAGCCAAAGCCCGTAACACAACAGTGATAAATGAGCAGCTATCACAACCATTGAAATAGCAAACTTGTAAATAATTGGTTAAATAGCAATGTCAGATGAAAGCAAGTGCATACATGTATACACGGTAAGGCATATATATATGTATAAACACTAAACACACACACACACACTAAACACACACACACACACCATGCAGGCGTGCGCACGCATGCACACACACACATTAGTCATTAGTACTTGCTCATAAATAATATGCACTAATTTCTGAACAAGTATGCAATAGTTGATCATTAAATAGTTCAGTGAAAGGATACTACAGTGTGCTCTAGCTAAAATATAAAATGTAGACTTTTCTTTTGTGCTCACATACATCATGAACAACTTAATCAATGTACTCAAGTTTGTGTTAGTTGAGTGAAAATGTATCATTGTATGGTGCATGCAGATTTGTGCACATTCATGTGATAAGCTTACATGTTTGTGTGTGTTTGTGGGGGGGGGGGGGGGGGGGGGGTTATTATGAATTAATCAAATTATTAATGAATCTATGTGATGCAGAAAGATCTATGTCTCATGTTAGATCAAAAATATAATTGTAAAGGAGTATGATGAAACTTTATCAGGGTTTTGTTTGTTTGGGTTTTTTTTATTATTATTATTTTACTAATGCCAGTAATGGAATATATTACTAGTAGAAAGAACTATGAAGACTGTCCACATACATAAATTGAGGAAATAGTAGAGGAGGAAAGCAATTGCAGGTAACCAGTTTCGACTTTTTCATTATGTTATAAATGATTTATAAATCAAAGATTCAAGTAAGAACAAAAATATCTCAAACCTTTGTACTCATGACCCTAGCAGTACCCAAAAATAAAAGAACTTAGTGTAAGCTTTATTCCCCTCTTCCATACTGGTTAATTTCCACTTTTACCAGATCTTGGGGAATTTTGCTGTGCATGTTTTACATTATCACCTAATTTTGAGACATTGATTTTTGCGAAATTTAGGGCTTAGTTGTCAGTACATGTATACATGGATGAGCTATGTAAGATAAAACACACTCAAAATGGCATCAAGTGATCATGCATAGTTATCTAAACATACTGCACATTATTGAGCAGATCAAAGTCATACTTTTGAGAGCACAGTTCAATAAGAGTTAAATCAGCAAGGAAGGAATACAAAATATAATCAAACAGAGCTTGTAAACACATCTGCATCTACTTACCCTCACAGGCCTGCAGAGCATCTGTTGTAGTGTTTTCTCAGCTTGGAAGAATGACTCAAGACTGAAAACTGAGACCAGTGTATTTGGGGGGTGAAGGCTCTGGGGCTGCTGCTAACGGCTTTGCCTGCCAGCCTGCCTGTAGAAAAGAATCCTGCAGCTGTTAAGTCCAAACAGCCAGCCTAGCATCTGGGTTGGAGGGCCTAGCTTAGTAGCACCGGCTGGGGGGAGGCTGGCTCAACCCAGCTAAAAAGTGCTGCACCCCTCTCTTTATTTTAGGAGCCTGCCACCCTACTGCTTTGCCCCAGACTAGTGAGGCCACAGCCACAGACATGTACATCATGTGTAAAGCACAGGGGGGAAAAAAGAGCCCCAGTTTGAAGTTCCTCTGTCTCTGAGCTCTTTGGACTACACTGAGTCAAGGCTAGACTAGAGAGAGAGAGGGGGGAAACTCTGGGTGTAGTAGGCCTACACACACACAAGGGAGGAGGTAGGCCTAGTGAAAAAGTCATCAAGCCTGACACAGGGGGGTAAGTCCTGCTCTCTGTGTGTGTACATTGCCCCATTTTTCAAGGGCTGTCAAACCAATAACAGGCCTCTGTAGGTAAGAGGTATTGATAGTGGCGAATGGAGTTTGTGAGGGGAGGGCCCCTGGCCTCTGTGGGTGTTTTATGACTTACCTGACTTCAGGACCAGGGATCTCTGGCTGAGAGTGTTGATTCAGTTGTCTCTGCACATCTGTTGGTGTTTTCCACCCTTTCTCGGCTGTCAACTATGAGAAAGTAGGAACTTGTCACACAATTGCGGCTGTATTTGGTGTGATATGTGGATTAGTATAATCCGACACGGTTGAGTGCTCTGCTGTGTCTAATCCTAGTCCTAAGGTGCCTGGACGTTTCCAGTGCTGGTAAGTGTGCCAGACAGCATTGTGGGGTTGTGTTATTTTATGGACGGCTACATGTGATAATGTTTTATGACCGAAGATATGAAGGTATAATTATTATAGTGGATACTTTTCTCTCATTGATGCAATGGTCACGTGTTGTTTTAAACAGAATGTTAAATTGTAATCATTCATTCAGAAGTAAAGTAGAATAATGATAAATATTAAGACTGAAAACTAAGTAGTACTAGTAGACATGTCATGTCATTTGTGTGTGTATACATGTGTATTTGTAAACTTGTGTGCTTGTACATTGTGTGTGTGTGTGTGGGGGGGGGGGGGGGGAGGGCTTTACATGGTGTGTGTGTGTATTTGTACGTGTGCATACACATGTATGTGTGCATGAATACATGATGTGTTTGTATTTTGTGCACATAGTTGTTGTTGTTGTTGCTGTCTTCAATTTAACGTCTGTTCACTCTTAAGTGATATTAGACGAGATGTGCACATAGTGTGTGTGTGTGCATGTGTATATATATATATATATATATATCTATTTATTTGTTCTTTTATCTATTCTTTTATTTCAATAATAATGGAATAAGCACTCATGTGCTTTTTTGCATCAAGTCCCCCTACATATGCAGTTTTGTCAATTTTGTCATCCTTTCCCACCGGTACACAATGGCCTACTCTTCCAAAAAGTGGAACAGGTTTTAATATGAGTGCAAGATGCTCTGCATGTGTTCACACACAGAACCTTGGTTTATAGTCTCATCCGAAGGACTTTTGGGGAAGGTGGAGTTGGGACTGATGTTAACTTCAGGGTACAATATTTCCTTGAATGGGATTTAAACCTAGGTCAGCAGATCACAAGTGCAAAGCTGTGTGTTTGTGTGTGTGACAGTGTGTGTGGAGGGTGGGGGTTTTGTGTGGTGTGTGTGTTCTTTGTAAGAGGGTGTGCTTGTGTGTAAATGTGTGTGTGTGTGGGAGGGGGGGGGGGGGGGGGGGTTGTGATGTGATTGCAAGTATGTAACTTATCATTTTGTGATACCCAGAAAGAGAAAGGAAAGTTTTCTTGAATGTTCATCTTGTTAAATATAACATTCTCTCTCCCTCCCTCCCTGCCCCATTCCATTAATGAATCTATTGTTTTCTCTCTCTCTCTCTCTCTCTCTCTCTCTCTCTCTCTCTCTCTCTCTCTCTCTCTCTCTCTCTCTCTCTCTCTCTCTCTCTCTTCTGTCTGTCTGTCTGTCTGTCTCTCTTCCTCCCTAACCATTCATGAATCTATTGTCAATTTTTAGTTTTTAAAAAAGGTGTGTATTGTGCTAAACTACTACTACTAAGTACTACTACTACTACTACTACTACTACTTCTTCTACTACTTCTACTACTTCTACTACTACTACTACTATTAGTATGTATCACCTCTACTATTAGTATTACTACAGTACTAGTGCTAGATACTATTGCTTCTCCTACTACCTGCACTGCAATCTCTACCACTCTATTTGCGCGGGGACACACACGCACACAGTACACACTCTCACACAGAGTACACACGTACACACATACACACACACACAGAGTACACACACACACACACACACACCCGAGTACACACACACACACACAGAGTACACACATACACACACACACACAGAGTACACACACACACACACACACACACACACACACAACACACACAACACACACACACACACACACACAGGAACCTGTATGGACACAGTAAACTTATATTCAAGTAGCAGACCAGTATGAAAGAATTATCAGAAAAACGCTTTCCAGCTGTCAAGTGGTCATTCTTTATCTAAGGAAAGGGGTTTTCAAAGTTGACAGGGTCATAAGCCTCCACTTAAATTTGTTATGAAAGAATAACTCAAGCAGAGTGGTATTATGTGGACACCTAGTTCAGGTAATACACTTTATACAGTGAGTGATATTAAGAGAATCCTGTCTTGTAGAATCTTGTGGCTAGTCTTTAGAAGGCAGTGTGTGTGTGTGTGTGTGTGTGTGTGTGTGTGTGTGTGTGTGTGTGTGTGTGTGTGTGTTGTGTGTGTTCAAATAGTTTTGAGTAGTGTGACCAAAAGAAATACAAGAACATGAAAGGGGGAGGAGAAAATCCTCTTCTGTGAGAGCTTCCCTCCCCCTTCCAAAAAGTTATTTAACCTTTAGATAATTTATGAAGTAAAGTCTTAGTCAAGCCAAATTTCAAGTCAAATTTTTATTTGACTTGAAATTTGGCCTGACTAATATTGACTTTACCTTATAAATAGAAAGATTAAATAACTTTTTGGAAGGGGGAGGGAAGCTCTTACAGAAGAGGATTTTCTCCTCCCATGCTGTTAATGTGTGTGTCTGTGTATACACATGTATGTATGTATGTGAGGGGGGTGGGGGGGGGGCTGTGCATGCTGTTTGCATGTGTGTGTGTGAAAAGTTGTAATACTCTATTCATCTCAAGAGGGGCGGTTACAATGTTTAACTCTGACTGGCAAACATTGATTAACAGTTGCTGGAACAGGTGTGAGTAGGTTATGGATCAGTAAATGTATGCCTCTTTACAGCCTTGTTTGATCCATCATGAATTAAAAACTTAATGTATGCATTTAGATAAACCACTGAATGTCCATTCTATACTTAATGTGGTTTTTAGTTGTTACAAATATATTTTTACAGACTAACAAATGTAACAGCATTACATTCAGGTTTTGGAATGGAACTAAAAATCAAAACTTGTGTACAGTGAATAGCTAGTGACTAAAAGTCTTGAACTGGTAAACAATCTAGAGGGTTTGCATGCAATTATCACTTGTTGAGCACCACTACCTTTGTTTGAGCTTTCAGTCTTATCACAAGCCCTTTGTCGAACATTGTAGAGGTGGTTAATACGTGTCAGGCAGTTTGGCTAATAGGTGTGTCTATAGGATATAGCCACGTTATATGGCTCCTTCGTTACCAGATAAAAGTCATTTATGTTATTAATAGCAGCCAGGATTCATATTCCTTCAAAGTTAGGGACAAAAAAATCAGTGCAGTTCTATGATTTTGTAATTTGAGTCTGCTTGACGTGAAAGGATGTATCTCTTTATTTCCTTCTTAATAGTCTTTCTCTTCTATATATATATATATAGGCATTGCAAAGATTCAAAGAATCTTACCCCGAAACATGAAAAAAAACTGCCTGGCAAACATTCTTGCCAAAGTGCTGTTCCTTACAGGTATCCAGGGAGCCAATGCCCGATAAACTGTTATACTACTTTCCCCAGCTGTACCCTAGCTCTCCAGATACACAGGCAGCAGGAGGCTTGTTTTACAGGTATACTAGGCCCTTATCAGGAGTCGTTGTGTTTATACATGGCATCAGCAGGCTGCAAGAGGCTGGTTTTTACCTGGGTCCTTATCAGGAGTCGTATATTCAGACATGGGCATCCCCATTCCCCTTTGGTTATCGGTTCTATGGAAGTTGTGTTCTGTGAAGTCAGTCAACAGCTGAATGTTTGTGTGCACTATCATACATGTATCTGTGTTTTGTGCCAATTTTTGTTTTTTCACTCTGATGCTTCCTCTGATAGACAACATGATGATGTCTCTTTTTCCAGTTGTGTTAATATTATGGATCTCACTCTGTCTCTGTCTCAGTGTCTGTCTGTCTGTCTGCCCCTGTCTCTGTCTGTCTGTCTGTCTCACTCTCTCTCTCTCTCTCTCTCTCTCTCTCTCTCTCCCTCTCTCTCTTGTGTGTGTTTGTGCGTTCACACACTTATGCACACCCTTATTGAACATTTGGGTGCAACTCTTTCATAATTTCATGGCAAAATGTCACATTCAGTGTGAGTCATAACAAATTTTTGTCAGGGTTCCTTTTTTTGGGGGGGGAGGGGGGGTTGTTGTTGGGGTAGGTTTTTTTTTTTTTGGGGGGGGGGTGTTTTTTGTTGTTGTTGTTTTTTTACTCAAAGTTTTCTTGCTCTTTCATTTCTTTTGCAGACAAAGACAGCAAAGCTGCTTCAAGTATTAGCAGTCATGGGTAAGAGTGATTTTTTTTTTGTCATTCATTTTCTCCTTTCCTTTATTTCTAACTGTCCAGAATTAACCTTGTTTATTAGTTTGTTATAATGCTGCTGAAAGTATGTATATATATAGATAGATATATAGACATATATATATATGTGTGTGTGTGCAAATATGTGTGTGCAAATATGTGTGTGTGTGTGGGGGGGGGGGGGGGGGGGGTCTCACTGTTTGTCTGTCTGTATTGCTCTTTGTGTAAGTACTCTACATGTATGTACTTTGCAAACATCAAAAGGGGGGGGTGGGGAGTGAGGTAGGTGGCCGACTTGAAACAGATAGTTCATGTAATAATCTGGATATTTGTTATGAAGAAAAGGTGAGGCTATGAGACAATATTTGGAATACTAAAGAAGAAAGGGAACCTAAGTTTCTTCAAAACACAGAGCTAGGCTCATAACCAGTAATGCTTATCCCGTCTATCAGGTTGTCCCCAGGTAAATAGTAAATACAGGGGACAGGAGCATTGGCAAACTTGTCCTCACCATCACCTTCACCTTCACCTATTCCGTAGTCCCGTGGACTGTGGGGGTACAATGAAGATTTTGCAAATTGTCGTCTAGAAGAAAAATAAAGGGAAAGCTGCATCTTGTTAATGTACCCATTGTTCACAGGTACATAAATAGTTGTTGTTTTTTTAATGCACTCAAACCATTTGTTTTAATTCAAAACTTTTTAGCTAAACTGCACAGAAAAAGCAAAACAGTAAAATGCTCATCATCATCATCATTGATGATCTGAATCCAGCCCAGCCTCCATAAACTGATAAAGTGTAAGAAGTTGTAGGGTCAAACACTTGACAGAAGAGTGTTTCTTCTTTGAAGACCTTCTGCTATCCAGCTTTCTCTAGAGGGTTTGGGTTTTTTTCCTTTCCTCCATCCACTTTGAACAGAGAGACAAAGTGATAAAATGGTGCATCTTAACTATAATTGTTATGTAGGTCTGTGCCAGCTAGTGGGGATTGTGGTATGTAGAAACTACAAGATATACATCTCTTGTGTTCACAATTGTTTGTTTCCGTATGAAGTTTATTTTCTTTTTCTCTAAAACACTTCTCTCTCTCTCTCTTTTTTGTTTACCTTAGGGATGCTCCTATAGCCCATGACTCTGCAGTCGATGGTGTCCCAGTGAAAGCAAAGCATCCAGCATCCCGAGTGTTGGAGCAGCAAGTGAGAGACGACCAGTCACCGCCAGGGGTGAGGGTAAGGAGTCATTGGCTGTGCTGTGGCTTGAGCAAACTGATTGTTGCATGTGACTTTTTTCTGGTTTTTGTCTGTGTATGTGTTTATGTCAGGTCGCTTTCTCTTGAAAGTATTCGTGATATATAGCAATCTTTTGTTTCTGTTTGGTTGCGTTGGGTTTTTTTGGTTATTTGGTTGTGTGTGTGTGTCTGTGAGAGAGAGAGAGACTTTGTTGCTTATGGGTTGTTTTTTTGTTGTTTGTTTTGGGGTTTTTTGTTGTTTGGTTTTGTTGGGGTTGGGTTTTGCTGGGGGGGGAGGGGTTGTTGTTTTGTTTCAGGTGTTTTTTCGTTTGTTGGGGGGGGGGGGGGGGGTTGTGTGTGTGTTTGGTGTGTTATTTTATTTGTTGTTGTTGTTTTTGGGGGGGGGGGGGGTATATGTTTATTTTACAACCTGTAAATTGTATGTTTTTTACTTTGGCATTTTCTGTTTCTGTCATCTTCTTTATCAGGTCTATTTTCCTTTATTATTATTATTATTTATTGTTATGTCTCATCTTTTTATCTGTTCTCTGTTGTTTTGGTCTGCTTTTTTTTTTCTTCTTTGCTGATAAGTTTGTCCTTTATCTGATGTCAACTTTTTCAGTATTTTATACTGAGGTTGTTTTCTTTTTTTCTGATTCTCTCATTCTCTTTTCTTTTTTTATTTCTTTTGTTTCTTCTTTTTATATGCATGTATGTGTGTTTGTATTTTAATTTGTTGTGTTTCACTTGTTATGTCATTCATATGTTTGTTTATCTTGTTTCTTTTTTTTTCCTTTTGGAATGGTTTGCTCTTGTATTGGTTTCATCTATTCCATCTACCATATTAAGAAATACTCTTTGTCACTGGGTTGCTCTCGTTTTTTTAATAAAAATTCTGAAATTGTCTTGGTTTGGTTTGCTTTGTGTTGTTGTCCTGTTGTTGCACTTGGACTGTTTCTTAATTGTCTTTATCATCTGCTCTTTTTTTCACATTATTTTTTGATTATTACTCATTTCTTATAATTCTCTGTTTATTTGAATCCCTTATGTTTTTATGTTCCTTTGTTTATGATTGTCTTCCCTTGTAACAGAATAAGCATCGATTATATCCCACTATGTTTTATTTTTAAACAATTAATTTCTGTTGAAAATATTTGTACTTTTGATATCTTGAACTTGATCTCTCTCTCACCTCTCTCTCTGCTTTCCGTTGCTCAGTGGGGTGCGCAGTGCCTGGTCTTCTCCTGTGCTTGTAATTTTGCAGGAGGTCTGCCAGCTGGCCTCAGCTGACACATTCCATCTTCAGAGCACCTCATTTCATTGTACAGATTGCATGCTGGGTATATTTGTATAATTTTTGTAACCCACTGAACTCTGACATATAATCACAGGATCTTAGACATGCACATTTGATCTTCTGCATGTGTTTGTAATACATGAAGGGAATTAAGGCACTGGTAGGTCTGCACTTGAAATTGACCGGGGAGATTGTAAAAATCCCCACCCTTAAATTCATCAGGTACCGCCAGTATTCAGACCTGTGACTTCATGGACACATGGGATTGAAGGTGAAAGTCAAACAGTCTTAATCACTCAGCTTTAGCATCCATCTTTTAACTTGATAAATTCTTTAGGCTGTCTTCTTTTAATGGATTTGGTAGTTCTAAAATGTGAAAATAAAGCCTTTTCAGGATTGCAGACCTTAGCATAAGCTGACTACATTCTGTGATAATCTCTCTTTAAAGCATATTTTTGAAAAGAGGCTTTCTTCCTTTTTTCTTAATTGGCTCAGGTTTGCTCTTATTATGTTACTTTTTATCCGTTTATTTGCTCGTTCATTTCTTTTTCTGTTCATTTGATTTTTTTTTTTAATCTTGTGTGTTTTTGTTTTGTTTTGTTTATCAAGAGTACATTTGTTTAATGAATTTAGATCATCATAAAAAAATTTTTTAGTGTAGATTGAGATATTATGTTTTATTAGTTTAGCTTGAAATATTTTGGCCTAAGTCTAGCACTCTCTCCACTACATGTATTTCCTCTCTCCAGTGATGGTTAGGGGAGGGAAAAAAGAAAAGAAAAAAAAAGGTAACAGTCCCTTACACCCTTTCAGTTCCCCTCCATGATTCCTCCCTCTCTCCCTCTTGTTGATGTCCATCTTTGTAACGGAGCTGAGCACCCCTTCACAGAACACTTTGCCCAACGACTCGGAAGACGACTTCTATGATGCCGTCGATTCGCCCCAACCTCCAATGACTATGGAGATGATGGATCCAGCTCAAAGCTACAGCGACATGAATGACTCCTGCACCCTCTTCCAGTCCCATGATGCTCTTGCGGGACTTGCGTGGTCGCAGGACGAGAGCGCCCTTTTGGATGAGGGAGCTGGAGAAGCGGCTTTTGCGGAGGACCTGACTCTAGTGCGTACTGAGTTCGTTCAGGACCCAGGCCTTGGGTATCGAAGCTGGAGGCTATGCAGCCCATCATTGCTAAAAAGAACAGTTACCTTCATATTCAGTATTAACCACTCATCAGTCTTCCTTGTGTATGCCTCGACTAACCAGCATTCTGTGGCATGAAGTAATTGATTAATATAGACTGGGACAGTCGAGAACCGTCGTGTTATTCAAGTGTAAAGCATTTGTAAAGTGAACATAGCATGCTGGCATGCTTCTTCTCTGCGCATTTTGTTGTTTTGTCTTTTAAGGGGGCAATTTGGAGGGAGGGAGGGGTGAAGAAGTGACTGCTTTTTTTTCTTCTAGAAGAGAAAGCTTTTATTTTGTCTTTTTAGTGTTGATCTTAATTGCTGTTGTTTAGAAAAACAGTTTACTCTCTGGAATCAAACTGTTTGCTTTTTTTTTTATTGCTGCATTTTGTATGCATTTGATTGCCTTTTTTTTGAAGGGGCTTTATTTTATAAAACAGATTTGCTTTCTTAGATTACAGTCATTTTCTTTTTGGAGTTTTTAAAAAAAATTCTTTTGTTTGCTTTATTTTTCCTTTTGTTTTTTCCTTTTCTTTTTGTAACACATTTGATTAAATAGTTTAGTGTTAAAGCTGAAGTATTACCTTCAGCCTGTTGTATTGTATGTTTGTGTTTGCACAAGAAATTTTGCATGATAAAGCTTCTTGTGACATTGGAATGTACTTTTCAAGAGCTGAAATGCCTTCTGTCCTAAACAAAGCTCGGCAGTGACATAATGATAAGCATGAACGGAACCTGTTCAAACAGTCTTTTGAAATGTCTTGAACAGAGGTCAGGGACACACATACACACACACGCACGTACGCATGCACGTACACACATACACACACATACACACACGCACATACATACATGCACATCTTGCGCACATGTTAAAACTCATTTCGCTTTTCAGAAGAGTAGGCGATTGTGTGCCAGTAGGAATTTACAAAACTGCATACACACGGGGACTTGATGTAAAAAAAAGCACATGAGTGCTTATTCCATTATCCTTGAAATAAAAGAATAAAACAAAGAATCAATAAATTAAATAGATGAATGCACACGTGCAGGCAAGCAGTTAATCTTACAGGCAGGAAGACAGGCAGGCATATCCATACATATGTGTGTACACATATGCACACACATAGTTATCACACACACACTCACACACACAGAGTTATCACACATGCACACACAGTTATCACACACACACAAAAACACACACACACGCTCGCGCTCTCTCTCTCTCTCTCTCTCTCTCTCTCTCTCTCTCTCTCTCTCTCTCTCTCTCTCCCTCTCTCTCTCTCTCTCTCTCTCCCTCTCCCTCCCTCCCTCCTCTCCCTCCCTCCTCCCTCCTCTCTCTCTCTCTCTCTCTCTCTCTCTCTCTCTCTCTCTCTCTCTCTCCTCTCTCTCTCTCTCTCTCACACACACACACACACACACACACACAGAGGGGGGAAAAAAGAAAGAAAGAAAGGATCTAGAGAGACAGAGAACTTTACAACAATTTGATATGGACTCGTTTTTGACAGAGTAGTTTGTAAGCCAACTTTCTAAATTCTTTAGGCTTTAAATAAACTCTTTTTGAATATTACAAAATATATCATTTTCTGTTATCATAAACACTTTAAGATAGACCAGAACTAGATCAACTTCACGCTATTCAGTAACATAACCCATAATGAGTGGAAATCAAAATGATCACTTTGAAGTTAGCTATAAGGGGAGAGAGGGGAAAAAAAGCTGAGGTTTCCAACTGAAAAACAGACATTTAAACAAACTTAGCAAAGAAGACTTGAAAATTGTTCTGGCCTTTTATTCTGTTGAAAATAAAACACACAAAAAACAAAACAAGCTGTAGTATACTGATGATAAACTGAGTGCCATGGAAGAAGTGTTGTAAGTTATATTCAAACATGAATAATAAAGCCTGAATAAGGGCAGAGTTTTGAGACACGTCCCGTCAATAAAGTAAGTAATAACAGTAAAAGGACTTACCTGAAGAACCGGCTGTCAAACTTTTTAGTTGACCGGAGTCCTGTACTTAGTCCCTGTTGTTGACGGACAGATGTTATAAAAGTCCTTGTAGTGTGAGCTGAAAGTAAAGTTAAAGAAAAGAAAAGGTGAGGGGGGAGGGTGTCTGCAAGAAAAGCCTAGATTTTTCTTTTTAGTTTAAATACTAAGGCGAGTAACTGTATCTATAGGTCAGAACTGGAGACTTTGAAACGTGAGGTGCATTACAGTGAAATTGATACACACAGTGGAACTTGTGAATATGTCTGCAGTCTAAACCAAATATTAGGTGTAAGATTTATGAAGATGTCGAAGAGAAAAAGTGTATTTTAATCAAAACGCTGGTCATAAAAAACTGATTTAAAAGATATTGAAGACTTCAGCTTCTTCCTTTATGAGTTAAATACTTTTTCAAGTGATCATAGACACAGCCTGAACTAAAGCCAAAAACACACTTGAAACTAATACAAGTTTTATTATTAGACTTATAGAAGATAGGCAGGATACCAGTCTGAGACATAACTTTAAAAAATCAAACTGTAAAGAATATGAATAGAGTCTTTGAAAAGGTGGTAAAAAAAAAAAGTTGCATCCATCCTACATGAATACACACACACCACAACAGCAACAATGACAAAAGCAACTGCCAGTATAGAGTAATGTTTGTTGGACAGCTTATAAGCCTCAGAAGTAATCGGCGTGTAAGTGTGTGTGTGTGTGTGTGTGTGTTGCAGGAAGTTAATGTGGCAGCAGTAATAATGACAACATATGACAATATAATAGGCTTAGGGAATAGAGATAATCATATATTGATTTGTATATATATGATTATAGGAAACTGCTTGGGCTTATATGATATTTTTTAGCTTTTTTACCCAATAAATAGAGGTTAGTTTTATTACCAGTGTAGGAGTTTCTCTACATTTAAAATATATTTCTGTCCAACTTTTAAAAAATGTACCTGTAGGTTTCTTGTTATGTTTGTTTGTTTGATGTTTTATTCAGTCAATATGGCCATGTCAGGTGACACTGTCCTTAGCTCACAAAACAGCAACAGGAAGGGAACAAACTCCTGCCAAGGTAGTAACCCAAGTACTGATGTGACAAATCACGCTAGTAGTCAGTAGCTGTAAGCAGCAGTGTGTCACACATGTACACACTAGCACACATGTATACATCATAACTGCCACTGGCTGGCTCGGACCACTTCACATCTCTTTCACTGACCATGAATGATGGAGTCTGTGTTGTAACTTGCTGAGTGAAGATGGGCATCAGAGCATCTTATCCCCAAACTGCCAACAGTAATGGTGGTAGTGAGGGCAGCAGTGATGCAAACACACCAGCACAAAGTGAAGCTACTCCCCACACAAGCCATGAGGTAATCGCTGTTTGGGGTTTTATTGATGTATCTGATCACGTTTTTCTTCTAGCTAGCAAAAATATTCAGGACTTTTCTAGCCGGAAATCAGTAAAGATCAGTGTATAAGAAATGGAAATTTTATTGACTATTGAGAAATATGTTTCCAGTGATAGGCAAAGTTTCAGCCGTAAAGAGTCACAGAAGATACACCGGTGTTATGTGCACTACTTGTTCGACTCCTTCTCTTCCGCTTGATACAGTATTGATGATTTTATGCATGTTGGCAACAGCTGCTCAACCAAAAAAAAAAAAAAAAAACCTGCTTGGGATACATAATGATGGAAAAAAAACAGAGCAAGAAAGAAAAAGAGAACATTTTGAATGTGATCAAATACAATGTTCCACCACTACACTTTTGGTATTTTCCATTGCAACTGACTAAAAACTGAGAGAGGAAAAAAAAGGAAAAGTAATGCATCACAAACCTGATAAAGTTCCTGGTTTGCCTACATAACATTAACCGTGCAGTCTAATTCCCTTCCTGCACGAGGACTCAGCAATAGCCAAAGGTGTTGATGGTCATGGGCCGAAAGAGGAGGGAGAGAATGACACAGCTTGTCATTAAGCGAGCCAACACTGCTGACAACTAGAACATTGATGGGCCTTTTGGGGATGGAACGTTTTAAAACAAACAAACAAAAAATTCGGGGGGGTATCAAAACACAAACCAGCCAAATCAGTGAAGAGGGAAAGGAAGTAAGGAGTAGCAGCATTCAATGGAAAATATTGATGAAGATTTCTGCTCGATTTTGCAATGAAATCATCAAAAGTTACTCGCTGAGTTAACCTTTCAGTTTTGCAGAGATCTTTTTTTTTTAATATTGTTTTTAATAATATTTTCATTATTTTTCGTTTTGATTTTCTGAATGCAGCTGCTGGTGCTTTCTGTAGCAGTGTGTCAAATGCTGCTGTCTTTTTCCTTGCTAGTGTTATTCACTTCCTGCTGGTCTACTGTGAGAACTGACAAAGAGCCTGTTCTTTGGGTTGACAGCGAAACCTTTCGGAAGGAGCAACAGACTGGAGTGTTGCCTGTCTCTTTGTCTGTCTGTTCTGTGTGTCAGATGATGTGCTTGCTACTGTATGTTTCTATCATACATATATACATGCATGTATGCATGTGTGTGCATTGCACATGCACGCACGTGCACATGCACACACACACACGTACATGTGCACACAGACACACACAGACACACGCACACATGCACACACACACACAGCAATAAAGGCTACTTGCTTGCATATACTCTTTCTCCTCATCCTGTAAATATTATGTTTCAAGGAAAACACAACATATGATTTGACAATCATACTAATTGTACTTTGCTCTGAATCTACTCTAAAATACATTGTTGAAGTATTGGAAAAACAGTGGTTCTGTTTATATGAGTGGGTTCCTTTAGGGTTTTTTCTTTTTTTGGTTGTTTTTTTTCCCTGTGCTTTGTTGCTTTTGTTAAGGCTACAATTGAAAAGGAATGTCAGTGTCTCATGTAAACTTATGGGTGTGGAAAACCTCAACAGTTATACGCATGCAATAGAGGGAATGGTGTGTAGAATGGTTCTACTACAGTTTACCACACTTGTAAAGGATTTTGTACACTAGAAGGTACTCACCTTGTGTGTAAATTTGTCGTTATTGATGGTCTGTGTGTATCTGTGTGTATGTGTGTGTGACTTTTGAGTGTGTGTGTACATAGATCTATGTCCCTGATGGTGTGTGTTACTATCTGTGTTTAGCTTGCCAAAGTGATTGTGCATATATAATAATGATATAAATGCATGAATACAAATTTGTCACTATATTCAATATCTAGAGCTTAAGAAAGGGTGTGTGTGTGTGTGGGGGGGGGGGGGGGGGGTGTGAGAGAGAGGAGAGAGATAGAGGTATTAAAAGAGAGAGGGAAAGGGAGGGAGAGGGGGGACCGAAAGAGGGGGAGAGAAAGATTGCATGGTGATACTGATAATGATCAGTCCTATTATCTATGAGAGTTATTTTCAGTTTCCGCTTCTAACAGCATTAACTGGTGTCTGCCTGTTGCTATTTTACTCTGTTCAGCTGACTTCTCCGATGTGTTGTGTGTGTGTACATTTCACGCATGCACACATGCACACGCGCACACACACACACTCTTTTCACTTTCTCTCTCTCTTTTTCTCTCTCTCTCTCCCTCTCTCCCTTTCACACACACATACCACACTCACACACACACACACACACACACACACACTCACACACATGCACGCACAAATAAAAGAATAAGATTTAAAAAAAATTAAATGCACACACCACACACCGCATTAACACCCAGGTGTGTGTGTGTGTGTGTTGTGTGTGTGTGTGTGTGTGTGTGTGTATGTGTGTGTGTGTGTGTGTGTGTGTGTGTGTGTGTGGTTGTTATTGTTGCTGGAAGGAACAGTAAGAAAATTAACAAGAAAAAGGGAAAGGACATTTTTATACATGTGCATGCCTGTGAGGGGTGATAAGGTTTCACTTTCAGCAGCTAACTGGGGCAGCCCTGACCAAATTACAGTGCTTTACACTGTTCACACACTTCTCTCTTTGTTCAGCTATGGTAGACTGTTGAGTATTATCTTTCCCCAGTGTGTACAGAATGTACCATTAGACATGGGAAAGCTGTACTGATATATGTATGTTGGTGAGGGTTTGTGTATATTTGCTTACAAGACCTTTTTTTTTTTCTAATCAGTTGTTAGAAACTTAACTGTAAAGCACACACACGCATGCATGCACACACACACTCACTCTCTCTCTCTCTCTCTCTCTCTCTCTCTCTCTCTCTCACACACAGACACACACACTAATGAATCTTTTAATTTTAAAGTTAACTTTTACAAATGAGGAGAGTTTAAGACATTTTATTGTTGCTTAAATTTCTCACAGTTCTGTGTGTTACTTTATCTCAGAGCTGAAGTTTGTTGTTTTATTTTTAAATCTCGTGCTCATATTATCATCATTCACCCCAGCATCTTTTCAGCTCAGATCAGAAAAGATTCCAAAATGTTTTATAAGGTTCCTCTTAGAACACAGTTATATTTGTTCCATTGTATCCAATTTAGCTTGATCAGAAATTAATTTCAATACATTTTCAGATTCATGGTTGCTTTTATTCATTTTTTATTTGTATTTACACACATATATATAGTTTAGTAGAGTTCATTTATAGAGGATGGTTAGAAAATATGCTTTTGCTTTCAGTTTGAAAGCGTACATGATACGAAATGTTCAGACTTTATGTTTAGAGCTGCATGTTTAAAAACAAAACACACACACACACGCACACACACACACACACACATACACACACATTTAGGGGAGGGAGCGGGTTAAATGTAAACGTGGAGCAGGACATGCATGACTATCTGTCTTGAGCAGCAATTATACAGGAAAAGGCATGTTTATCAGACATTAACTCTCGTGTGTAGTCGGTCTTACTCACAATATTTCTGTTATTTATTAACTGACCATCACAGAAAAATGCTCATGTGTGTGCATGGGCTAAGTGCAAATGTATGTATGTTTGCATGCTCACACAGACTCATCCTTTCATAAATGGCTGTAGTCATTTACACATGTATAAACACATGCATGTACACACACACACACACACACACACACACACATTTACACACACACACACACACATGCAGTTTATCTTCAATTATGTTTGGAAACTGAATTGTTTAAACATACTTAATAAGATATTCAGTTTAAATATATTTATGTACTGTTTCTTCTCACACATACGTGTGCGCATGTATGTGTGCATGTGCTTTGCATAGGTGTCCATGCATGCAAATCTGCCTCACTCATGACCTTGCATATGTAAGATATGTGAATACATGCCTGAAAGCAAATAAATATGTAACAAGTGTGGGATCAGGCTTGTTTTAATTGAGAAAGACTAGGTTTAGAAAAATAAAAAAGGTTTTATGAAACTCTAAATTGTAGGTGAGAAGAGGAAGTGCAATGAAAGTATGAAATGACTTTGTATGAATTTTTATATTAATTTATTAAAGACTGTGTTTCAATTGCAGCAGTGTAAAAAGTTTGTTTCTTTTATAATATTTGTGAAAAAAATATCATGAAGAATAGTTTTTATGCGTAATCAACTGTACCTTTAAATGGCAGTTGGTGGGTTTTTTTATACTGTTGTTTCTTGGATTGCTTTTTTTATTTTTTGTAATGGGTATATTTTTTTTATATATGATGAACTTGCCCATGTCATGTCATAAGTTTACATGTATACGTATTTGTATTCTTCATTTGCTATAGTACTTAAGTATATTTTTGCTATCCTACTTTCATTTTTCTTGATTTTGCTGCTTTGTAATATTTGTCTTTTTTTTAATATCTCTTATTTTTGTCTTTATTATGTTTGCTTCATTTTTTAATTTCTTTGAAAATTGTGAAACGGGGGGGGGGGGGGGGGGGCAAAGCTTATTCCTTTAACTAAGTAAAACATTTTCAGTTCCTAACCAAAGCTAAAGACATGCAAAGATGCGTGAAAGGTTACCTGGTTTTCCAGGCAAATGACAGAAAAGTACCTTTTTTTTGCAATTTTATCATAGTCACCCATCATCAACGTCTTGACTGAATCTTTGAAGACTGTGTAGATCAGAGAATGTGACAAGAATGGAAATTCAATATTAAAAACACCATAACATATGAAAAGTGGGGTGGGGGGGTCCCCTTCATTAGATGTTTTATTAGCGCAAATTGGACGTGTAGTTTCAAACACAAAAGAGGACCCTGTCCGTTTTTTGTTTTTTTTAAAGAGAGCATTCATTCTCTACAGTGACGCAGTCTGCCACCAAACTCATGAACACCATTGAGTGAATTATAGAGTTCTTTGAAATAAACAGAACTTATAAGTAAAGTAAACAAAATTCCAGTAGGATGATTGTTATAGTCTTACCTGTTGAATGAAACTGGCTAAAAAGACTTTGGGATGGAGTCAGTAAGCCATAGACATTGACCATAAGACTGTGTAGGAATTCATTTTTGTCTACGATAATAATATGAACATTTTCATGCAGAATGTATTGTGATTCTTTTTTCGGAGCATTCCCAGAGACTTTTTCAGTTGCCTAAAATTGAAGAAATGGCTACGAAAAGATTATATAATCAGGGTTGGTATGTAATGTTCTCAATAGTAATAGAGTGACAGTATATATGTAGAATTCATCAAGCACTATTTCTTTAAAAAATCCCCCAAAAATCAATACATTGTATATTATATTTTCTTTGGTCTTTTTGAAAATGAACTCTCATGCAACATTGTTTTCTGGTTCATAAAAAAAGTAATGTTTTTGTCTCTTGTTTTCAGGGAGAATCGGATATGGCTGAGAGCCACAGCACAGAATCTGTGGTCAAGCTGGTACAGGTATGTTTTGTCGTTGGTTTTTAGTGTGGTCTCTTTGACAGTGCGCTGTAAAGTGTGACTTTGATATGTATTATATTATATATCCCCTCCCACCTGCTGTGATGGATACAGATCATGTGTTGTACATTCCTTTTGGTATATTTGGTCATCTCTTGGGGCTTTATGGATGCGGTTGTGTTACAGAGCGATTGAAAAGTTTATCATGTCCTTTATCGGCATTTATCCTGAAGAAAAACACAGCTGAATTTGTCTTATTTTGTATTGTTTTTGTTTACTTAGGTTTTTTTTCCTGCATTGTTGTTCTGATCCTCATGTTTTATAAAATGCATGTAGACTTTTTTAAAATTTTAAAATGTTCACCCTTTTTTTCGTTTTATTATTCAGAATTTTAAACTTGCCTTTCCCTCTTTTACTTTTTGCTATTGTTTTATGTTAGAAATTGCTTTTGATTGTTGGAGAATGTTTGCTTGGGGTTTTTTTTAGAGCTTTTTATTTTATTTGTGTTGATATTTGAGCATACTAATGAAATGGCACAATCTACCTTATGGGTACTAGGGACATTTCAAATGTTAGCTACCCTACCTGGAAAGGTATGATTTTTTGTTTGTCTTTTAAGAGGATAATGAATGATATGATTGGGTTGATATTCTTAAGACAGCGTAGTCTTACTTCAAAAGGTATGAGGATCAATCACTGAAATGGTCAAGACATGCACAATAATCATGTTTTTCTGCAGGTTAACATGGTTTGTTTTGGAGTGAACTGGTATTTTCAGTGTCACTGGTTGTTGCCAAGATGGAATTATGGAGAAGAAATTCTGAAACTATCTTGACAGTCAAATAGGGTTCCAATCAAATGTTGGGCTGTAATAAATGATACGAAATATATTAATGAGCAAATAATGCTTGTATTTGTTTTTTTGTTGGGGGGGGGGGGGGGTCCTCCGCTAGAGCTTGGAGGTTCACCAATGTTGAGATTTTGCATATGCGACCATTTTTGCTACCATTAAGGTAGCCACATTCTGACTTCTGGGATGTAAATTTTGTAATGCTAGTTCATCATCATTGATATTATAGTCAACAGCAGTCTTTGGAGATCAAGGTGCAGTACCAAGATAGCATGAATCCAAGGTGCAATGATACTTTAACAAGCAGACTAGAGAAAGTCAAGTGTAGTGGTATTGACATGTGTTATGTGTGTGTTTCCACCAACGAAGGAGAAAGGTAGCCATGGACAGGTAAATGACTGGCTGCTCTCATTCTCTGATCACTTTTCCAGTTTCTTCTATGGTTGAAGAGGTCCATCCATGGTTGTTCCAAGCCTTACTTTTGTGCATAGAGTCTTTTCCAACATCTCAGGAATTCACATGCACGCATGCGCGCACACACACACATTCACACACATGGTATAGTGCTTATCAATGAGAGTGGATGTGGGAAAGGGTAGTGATAAGGGCAGAGACTTGGTGGAATAAGTAGGTAGCAAAATTTTCAGCAAAAACAGCTTTCTTGAATGGAAGGTATTCAGAACTTTGTTCATTTTTGTAAATCACTCAGGCATCGATTGAATAAAGTGGTTGTGGCATAACTTACCAACTGTTAAAGAATAGATAAACAAGGAGGAGAAAACAGAGAGAGAGAGAGAGAAATTACCCTGCCTAATGGGCTGACTGTTGAACTATTGGAAGTCAGTACTTCATTACTTACTGAACAAATATGAAAGGTTTAGTCTTTATGTCCATATTTGTGTATGAAATAGAACATGTCCAGCATTGTTGAATTATGTTTGCTATGGAGAAAATGAAAGTAAGCTGATAGATTTATTGAAAGCAGCAACCTGTAGAGATCATGAAAATTTAATTTAACTTATATTTAAACAAAACAAAACAAATTAAACATACCCCCCAAAAATACATTTAAAAAAGACGGAAAGAAGATATCTTTTTAATTTCAAAAGGAAAGAAGTTAAACTTTTAAGAAATACTGTATGAGAAAGATATTTTAAATTAAACAAACCAACAAATACTTAAAAACTATGGAGGACCTCTTCATGTCTGTTCTGGTTGTTTCTGTGGTGTTGTTTCCTGTGGTACATTTTTGTTTTCCACCTGAAGTAAAATACTGACCCGTACACTGCTAGTTTCAGAACCTGCTGCTTCTGTTCAGTTGGTTACAACGTTTGAGAGTGTGCATGATTTTGTTCGGGTGACAGCTAGCATGCTGCACAGTTGACTCTTTAGCTGTCCTCTTTTTTTTTCTTTCCTTCATGCAAAAAGGAAAACATCTGATTTAACCAGTTAACAGTTTGAAAAATTAAGTTCAGTCTTCAAAGATTTCTGATATATTAACCTTTAAAAGAGTTTGCAATTTTGTTTTCTGTTTGACAAGATGCTTGTATGTCACCATTTTAATACACTCAGCTTAGTTAACCTCTTCAAATGTGTCAATTTATGTAAATCATATTCTCACCTTCGGTTTCACTGGTGTTCCTTTAAATGTAAGCTTCTCATTCCCAAGACCTGTATCAAGTTGTGTACAGTTTGGGAAAGAGGCTGACGTACTTTTTTGTGTTTTACATTGCCTGATAGATTCCCAGTAACTCATTATCAGTCTTGATTCTGAGATTAGATTCTCAGTGCCTGCAAGGTCTCAAGTCCTCTTCTGATCTTAGAGTTTTTCATCATAGTGCAAAGACCTTAGCCTTTTTTTGTTAGAAAGGTTCTATGTTTATATCATGTAAAAGAAGAAAAAAAGCTCCTGTACAATTTTTACATAATGATCCTTTTTCAATACAATATTTGATTTAGTAAAGGTACCCAGGTCTTGAGTAAGGCCCAAAACTGGCACTTGCCATTGCCCATACACCAGTGCTGTTGAAGGTGAAAATTTACGTTCATTCCAATGACAGTGTCACTCAGAAAACTTCTTGTATTCACTATGTTGAGTATGGAACCTTTTAAGATGTAAAGCCACGTTGTTACTCTGACTTCTTAAAGAAACAAACAGCAACTCTGCTTGCTTTAAACTGTGATTTTTGGCCAGTCCATCTTTTTCTTTCCTGTTTCTTTAAAGGGACCATCAGAACAGTGTGTACATTTGTCCACAAAGATAAATGCACTGATGTATGTTTTCACATATTAATTGCAGTGTAGTACATACAGCAACATGAGTTTTGTCACTGTCCCTGAATAAGTGACCTACTACAATCTGTGGCCTTGATTACAAACTCGGTCATGGCTTTGATAAAGAGAGAGAAAACATGACCTCATGCAGACATTCTATGTGTATACACATGCCAATGCTGACAGGCAGTTATTGAGTTAACGGCTGTTTGAAACCATTTTCATTCACTAATATATGTATAATCACACTTTGCTTCCAGACATATGCATGCAGTCATACGCAACCATACGCTACTCTTACACTTAAAACACACACACACTTAAAAAAAATGGTTTTTACTTACACACTTTTACTTTTGCTGCATATCATTCTGAACTCTCTAGGGGTTCTTATTCTTTGTTTATTAATGGGATTTATTGTTCTTTGTTCATTTATCAAGTGCCATAGTATCTCAACAACTAAATAGTGAAGATAACTTTTTTTGTGTGCGCTGTAATTAAAGAATGTTTCTGAATTGGGCTCTAACAGAATTTTCTTAATGTTCTTGTGCAAATTTTGGAAGCATTAATCATGACAAGTTAAACTGGGGAGCTAACGACTTTGCTCTCTAATATGTTGCTTTGTAAAAAAAAAATGAAAATGTTTCTTTGTGTTCTTTCAGTATGTAACAAAAAAAATGTCTACATTCAGTACTTCAAGAATGAAGAAAGCAGATATAGAACAGAAGAGAAAAATAGCTGTCTCGTGAAAAATTTTCTCTCTGGTGAAATTTTAAGAAAAAAGAAATGGACGACCGCTGATGTTTGTCCCACCTTAACACGTGGTTTGTTTCAGAAAACTGATTCCACAAATCTCTCTGTGCCTCAGGTTTTGTCGTTTGTCTCTTTGTCTGTGTCCAAAATAGGACAGACATTGGTTGGGGTGGAATTTATTGGACATAGAAAAAAAATATATATACACTTTTTTTTTTAATCTTAATTTCTATGCCGATAGACTATTAAATGGAGTGGTTGAAGTTATGGGTATGAGGGATTGGCTGATTTTTTTTTTCAGTATGACTGTGTACATATATATAGTATGCCAGGTGGTGGTGGCTGTTGCTTTGAAGGCTTGATGGGTCAGATGGTTTGGGGGCTTTGGTTAAGGATCTCAAGGTCTTTTTTTTTTTTTTAATCTCAAGATCTGATTGATTTGGATAGATTTTTTAATTAGGAACCGTCTTATAATTTTGTAACAAACAAAACCAACCCCAAAAAAATCAAGAGAATTTCATTTTCCAGCTATTCTCAAGCGGTTTACTTACTTTCATAAAGCTTTTTTTAAAACATATTCTACCCAGTGCATTGTTCAAACGTAAATAACTTCTTTTTTTTTTTAAAAACCCACCTCATAATATAATTGGAACTAAATCATCCTGCATGGTTTTAAGCTATTTCAATTGTAAAATGATATCATTGGATAACAGAGCAAAAGTTATGCTTGTGATGCACTGTAGTTTTACAACTTTGTTTTTTCTGTATTTCTGCTGTATAAATTTCAGAGAGAGGAGAGTGGCAAATTTTGGACACCCCCCCTCCCTCTCCCCCTCTCTCTCACTCTGTCCCTCTCCCTCTCTCTCTCTCTCTCTCTCTCTCTCTCTCTCTCTCTCTCTCTCTCTCTCCTCCCCCCCTCCCCCCGTCTCTCTCTGTTTCCAGCAGATGAAATGATGGAATATTGGTAATCCCCACGCATACACCATACACACACAACACACGCGCAGCGTTTCTAATGATTTATTGTTTCAAAGGTGTGACATTTTTGTATGCCGACTAACCTATTATTCCATGCAGAACTGGCTTGCCTGTGTGCAATGTGTATCCCTGAACACAAGTTGATTGATTGATTGATTGAGCTTGTCTCCCCTTTAACACATTCACCAAAGCTCTGCTTGCTGTGGCACTCCCCAGCAAAGTTGTGTTCGTAGATCTAATTCAGTCTTTGCTGGCATGTCAGGGATTAAGGGGGACAATTTTTTTTAGCTTCTGTACAGTAGTGGAGTTTTACCTGGGAAAATACCTACAGACTTGTGGAAATCTACAATAGCAGAGCTGTAATGGGGAAAGTACCTGGAGATTTCTGGAAATCTGCAATAGTGGAGTTGTACAGTTTAAAATGCCTTTACAATAGTGGGGTTGTACATCAGAAGACTGTAGATTTTCTTTAAAAGATCTACAATAGTGGACTTTGGGGGGGGGGGGGGGGGAGAATGCCTATAAGTTTTTGGAAATCTTACAATAGTGGATTTTTACAAGGGGGAGGGGAGCTGTAGATCACTAAAAAACTAGAACAGTGGAGTATAATAGAAGGGGGGGGGGGGGGGGGGGCTGTACATTTCTAAAAATCCACAATAGTGGAGTGTTTTTGTTTTTTTTAAAAGGGGGGGGGGGGGGGGGGTCATTTGTTGGGGTTTTTTTCTGTTTTAGTTTGATTTCTGCTGTTTTTGTTGGGTATATATTTGGCTCAGTTGTGTAAAGAAATGAACCTGTTTGATGTTCTCATTTTATTTATTTGATTTTTTTTTAGCTTTAATTAATAGTTAACCAAAAGCTAGAATTTTGTGTCACTAATGTATGCATTTTATTCAAAAAGTCATTAGAGTTCTTTTTGTTTATTTTTATTGACACCACTAAGCGTGAAAAAGCTAGATTTTTGTTTTACTGATGTAATTTTTTTTTAACTCATTACAATCATTTGTTGATAAACTTGTGTTCAGTTTTTATTTTTGATGTTTTTGATTTGATGTGCTTGTTAAAGATCATATTTTCAGGATATCATTTGTAGCAGATTGTTTTGTTTGGCCAGTATCATCTGTTATTGTTAAACAGCTGAGTTGTGTGCAGTTTTCTTCAATGTGAATTCTTAACTATTAAGTATTTTGTTGTTTATTTTTAAGTCTGGCTTATTTTCCGTAGTAGGAAGAAAGTAGTGTTTGAGGAATGTGATATATAATCACCATAGATTTTTTTTTTTAGTTTCTTTTTGGTGAGTTCTTGGAACTGTACTCTTAGATTATGTCTACAAAATCTTTTTTGTCATTACTGTTGTTTGTTTTAGAGAGAAGGGGAAGGGAGGGGGGATGGAGAGAGTGGGATTTTGTGGTTGCACATATTGAAGTGGGGTTGCAAGGGATTGAATCTGTCTCTTTCAGTCTTCTTTCTTTCTTTGTTGTTTTTGTGTCTATATTTACATCGCAGCAGAGATTTCCTCTTTCTTTTGACAGGTGCCCACTTTTGGTGTAGTTTAAACTCAAAGTTCTATCCTTTCAAAACTTCACACTCTGGTATTCAACATGTTTACAAATATGGAAGTAAAGTATGTAAGTGGCAAAAGTGATGTTGTGGGTGATATCTTAACATCAGAAATGTTAATGATGGATGCATTAAACATGCTTAACCAGAATACTACAGGGATTGCAGTCTGATGGAACAACAATCGTATGGTGTATTGTATATTCTGCCGGAGTGTATGAAAGAAAATAGATTACCTGTTCCAGTATCTTGTGTAAATTAAAGAAAGTGACACTGACCGCTTTTATATCTGAGTATTTAACAACTGACATGTACTGTACTCAATGTGTATAATATGTAATACTGAAATCTCATGTTTAGACTGGGATAGTGTGTGTGTATTTTATTATTTTATTTTGAGGATAATGGAATAAGCACTCATGTGCTTTTTCTTTCATCCAGTCCCCTTGTGTATGCAGTTTTGTCAGTTTTGTCATCTGTTCCCACCGGCACACAATGGCCTACTCTTCCAAAAAGCAGAATGTGTTTTAACGTTTGCGCAAGATCTTCCGCATGCAATCGCATAAGGGATCTTGGTTTATAGTCTCATCCGCAGGACTTTTGGGGAGAGTGGAGTCGGTACTAATGTTAACTCCAGAGGAAAAATCATCATGAACGAGACTTGATCCCGGGTCAGGCTATCCCATCCCACCCCCACTCCCACCCCCTGTGTGTGTGTATGTGATTATTGTCCAAGCATTATTCAAACTGCCAGTTCTTCATTGCTTTGAAAAGTAAATTAAAAAAATAAGAGATTAGTGGTGGGGTGCAGAGTTCGTAATTGAGCAGAGGCTAACTTTACATGAGGAGTAATTTCAACATTCTCTGTTCAAAAAAAAATTCTGCAACTTTTGTGCATCTCTATCAAGACTGAAGTATAGTGTACAGAATGTGGTATTCTTATAACATGTATTAGATGCAGAAATACCCTCAGTACAACAAAGGCAAACTGCAACCAGGCTTCAGACTTGGCTTCATGAAGTCTTGGATTATCATCTGAGCAGTTAGACTAATGTCTGTCAAAATATGAAGTATTCACTGTTCTGAAAGCACTCACTTTTCAAAAATTTTAGTGTTTTAAATGACTAGTACTAGAATAAAAGCTGTACAAAAAGATCAGCTCAGAATACAGGTTAATCCATCTCCTAGATTGCAAAGATCACATTTTAATCAAGGAATCTTTTTTTTAAAGCTACTTTAGCTGATAATTCAACTGGAACACTGTATACAAACTGTTTCTAGATATTTGCTGCTGAATTAGCTGATAATTTGACTGGAACACTGTATACAAACTGTTTCTAGATATTTGCTGCTGAATTAGCTGATAATTCGACTGGAACACTGTATACGAACTGTTTCTACATATTCGCTGCTGAACTACCCCTCCTAAAGAACATCAACAATCTCTGAACAAGCCTGTGCTTTACATGTATGCGTTTGCTGCTGCAATCTTCACAAACGATAACCTGGCTGTCTTTTTTTTTGGGGGGGATGGTAGGTGCTGAAGTACTCCCAGTCAGACTGGAACAAGCTGCGGCAGGAGCTAGAGCTGACCTTCCAGGCGCAGTTACTGGCCAAGGAGAAGGAGTGGAGTGCCAAGCTGGCCGACAGGGACGCCCGCCTGGCCACTCTGGAGGAAGGCAACAAGAAACTGAGACAGACCAATGATGACATGAGGTAGGTTATTGTGATCTGTATACTACTTTTTTGGGGGGGTTCATGTTTTAGGTTTTGCTTTGGTTTGTTTGTTTTTAAGGAGGAAGGGTTCCTGCTTTGTTCTTGCATTGATTTTATGAACGTTCCTTCATTATTGTTTGTGCTGCCTTTCTGTCCCATTTCTTCTTTTTTCTTTGTGTCCAACTATCTCTGTCACTCTTTTTTTTTTTTTTTTTTTTTTGAAGGGGGGGCGGGAGGATGAAGAAATTTAGAGGAGGAGGGTTGTTTTTGTCTTGCTCTTTTCAAGTTCCACTTCTCTTATACCAAACATTTGATGTAGATGAAGAAAACAGATTGTAAAGTCTCACATTCAGTAAACCTCAGAGCTCTAGCTGAGGAAGGAGTGGAGGGAGGGGTGGTAATTTAATATTCTGATGTCACCCAAAGTCATGTTGTTTGGATGTCTAAGGATTCAAAGTTTTGGTCTTCTGCATGATTATTCAGTAAAGGAAAGTGTGAGAACATACTATGAATTTGCAAACACTGGCAATCAGCATTCTTCATGAACTTTCAAGTGCACAGACAACTATTGGCTGAAATCGATAAGCGCAGACTGAGATATGTTGTTCATGCAAACCGGAACACACAAACAAATCTGATGACAACAGTTCTCCCAATAAGGTTGAGGGCAGAAGGAAAACTCGAAAAGAGGTAGACCACCAACATCCTATATTGCCAACATCACTGAGATCAGTGGTCAGATTTCAGCAGAGACAGATGGAGAGCCCTGGTGGCATTGTGTGGAGCTCCTACCAATGACAGTGGCAATAGGGAAAGTTGAATTGAGTTGAGGCAATCGGCTAGGAAATACAGCTTCACACAGACACACACTTATGAATGCACAGGTATCCATACACACAACACACATACACACACACTTATTCTATCTGGTTGTTTGTTGTTGGTGGTTGGTTTTGTTTTGTTTTTTGTTTTGTTTGGGGGTTGGGGTGGGGGGGGGGGGGGTTGTTGTTGTTTTTTTGGGGGGTAGTGTTTGGGGTTTGTTTATGTCGTAATGTTCAATGATAAAATGATGTTATAAACCAATATCTGTCCAGCTTTTTACAGATGATTTGCAGTCAAAAGAAAAAGTGAAATGGTTTACAGGTATGATGATATTGTTTATGATCCTAATCATTCCTATCCATACAGAGAAGTTTTGAATTCATAGATTTTAAGTCGTGTCTGTGCAGGACTGTGATGGGTGAATTTGAGAAAACCATTGGTCAGCTGCAATGTAAGTTATTTGAATCTCTCTGTCTGTCTGTCTGTCTGTCTGTCTGTCTGTCTGTCTCTCTCTCTCTCTCTCTCTCTTCTCTCTCTCTCTCTCTCTCTCTCTCTCTCTCTCTCTCTCTCTCTCTCTCTCTCTCTCCCTCCAAATCTTTCCACTCCCCTTCTCCCTGTCTTTTGTTTTCTTTTCTCCTTTCCTTCTTCACTCTGTGTGTGTGGGTGTGTGTGTGCCTGTGTGTGTGATGTTGCCTATCTTTTAACATGTTCATTTTTATTTTAAGCCATTTGGTATTTTCAGTGATTTCTGTGCTCCAGCTGCTTAAAAACAAAAAAGCAACAAACAATAACAAACAAAACTATGTTTTTTGCACGCTTTTTGGACCCATTCTTGCTCATTTCCCATGTCTCCTATCCTTTTAAAAACTTTCTGCATTGTGTATTTTAGAGTAGGTTTTTGTTAGTAATGACTGCTTTTGTTAACATTGATTATGTGGTGTTTGTTATAGCGGAGAAGGAAAAGACAAGTAATGCATCTCAGCAGTCGTTACAAGATGTGGTGAAAGAGAGAGATCAGGTAAGTTCTCTGTGTGTGTGTGTGTGTGTGTGTGTATGTGTGTGTGTGTGTGTGTGTGTGTGTGTGTGTGTGTGTGTGTGTGTGAGAGAGAGAGAGAGAGATCTTGTCTCTTTCTGTCCATCTCTTTCTCTTTGTACTCAAAACATATCACAAAGCACCGAGAAACATTAACAGTGACAGATCATCATATTTAAACTTGTTTTTATGTGTAACATTTGTGTGTGTGTGCGCAGGCACTTGAAGATTTACAGTCGGTGGAGACTGCATTCTCTGATCTGCATCGGCGCTACGAAAAGACGAAGGGAGTTGTTGATGGGTTCAAACAGGTGTGTATTGTTTGTACACATGTGTATACCTGCTTGTGTATGAAAATATGTATATGCATGTTCGAATATGTACGTCTGTACTAATGACATGTGTATAGTGTGCTTACACATAGTAGACTTTTGAAAGTATGCTGTGAAAAGAAACAGAACATGACTCATAGTGTGCACTGGGAGCAGAATAACCCAGTGGTTAGAGCTTTGCGCTCATGATCTGACAGTCTGGGTTCAAGCCACTACCCAAGGTAATTTTTCCCTTAGGAGGGTTTGGTGTTTTTTTCAGCTTGTAAACATGAAGATTCAATGTTCATTCATCTGAATTGCAAGGAGAAGACTGTTGACAGCGAAATGGATTATGGAAATATCATCATTGTGCCCCCTTTACAAAGGGAGCAATTCTCTCTTGGAAACGATTGATTTTTAAAAATATCAAGATCGCTTTCCAGAAAAATGTTGTTTCTTCCAGCTTGCCCAAATAAACATTTTGATTTTCCTCTTGCATGGTTCTAGCTTGTCCAAATAAACACATTGCCTTTAGCTCTAGCGTAGAACGCTCAAGTTCTTCACCCTGGTTTGGAGTTAATAATACTGCCAACTTCACTCCCTGAAAGTCCTTCAGATGAGAGGTCCCATGTGTGAACGCAGTCGAGGCATCTTAAGCACGCACTAAAACCTGTTCTGCCTTTCGGAAGAGGAGGCCATTGCGTGACGGTAGGAACAGATGACAATTTTTGTTGGTAACTCAGACACACTGAGTAAAATGTGCATACAGCATTTTGTGCACTTATCAAAAATCCATATGTTTTTCATGGAAGAGAAAGTCAGGTATGGCCTGAGGTATGAATGACCCCTGCACACCCACCATGCTCCCAGCTGTGTAGAGAGGGAAGGTCTCTGCCAGATTCTGCTTGCCCAAGACACACTGACAAAATGCAGTGCAGCGCAGTGCCCCTTTGACTTTGTGAAGAGTTTACAGTAGAAGTCAAGAAGTCTGTATAGTGTGTGTGTGTGTGTGTGTAAAGTCAAGTCAATTTTTTAAAATTTCCAGATGGTACATAGTACATGTGTGTGTGTGTGTGCATGTGTGTGTGTGTGTGTGTGTGTGAGTGCAGAATGAGGAGGTTCTGAAGAAGTGTGTCCAGGATTTACAGAACAAGCTGAAGAAGTCGGAGCAGAAGGTTCAGGTGCTCAAGGAACAGGCTGAGGAAAAACTGGAAAGGTCTGTATCTTTGTGTGTGCGTGTGTGTGCGTATGTGTGCAAGCTTGCATGTGTGTGTGAATTTGTGTCTGTGTGTATGTGCGTGTGTGTGTGTGTGCGCGCACGTGCGTGCATATGTGTCTGCGGACGTGCGTGTTCTGCAGGCACCTGAAAAAGAGAGAGGACATTGGGTGTAGGTGATTGTGGTCATGTGCGTGCACATAGAATTATGTGTATATAATCAGGGTGGGAGCCGGTGGTAAAAAATTTTTTTTTTAATTGTGATATATTAGGTCTGTATTAGTTGCTAAATTTTTGTTTGTTTGTTCAATGTAAGGACTTTAAAGAATGTGAGCTACATTTTTTATGTACTCTGATTATTCAAATTTTGGATTTTTACAGCTGGAAATGATTCAAGCTTTTAAACAGGGTATCACAGAAAATAGAGGCTAGAGGCTGAGCTTGCTTTAGTTTTGATGTAAGTTAGACTCAAACTTCTACCTGTATAAGCACTGCTGTTCTCTCTCTCTCTCTCTCTCTCTCTCTCTCTCTCTCTCTCTCTCTCTCTCTCTCTCTCTCCCTCTCTCTCCCTCTCCTCTCTCTCTCTCTCTCTCTCTCTCCCCTCCTTCCCTCCCTCTCTCCAGTCCAGCAGGTGGACAAAAAATTACAAACAGTCTAAGGTTCAATTCCACCCCAACACACACACACACACACACACACTTCCTCTCTCTCTCTCTCTCTCTCTCTCTCTCTCTCTCTCTCTCTCTCTCTCTCTCTTATATTATATTTATATATAATATATATAATATATATCCGTAAGGGTGGGGACTGGATGTAATAAAGCACATGGGTGCTTATTCATTATCGTCAAAATAAAAGAATTTGTCATTGTCATTGTCTCTCCCTCTCTCCCTCTCTCTTTCTCACACACACACACATGTGCATGCACACATCACAGGACAGACTTTGGATTCAGCATAATCTTGTCATAAAAGGGTTGTCACGAAGAGAAAAATAACAAATACAAATGTTTTCTCTTTTCATCCCATTTTGACAGCTTGCATATTTGGGGTTTTTTCATCTTTAAATACGTGGAGCAAGCAAGATACCTTTATTCCCAGATTCCCCAAGTATAAAACAAGATCCTGTCCTTGTTGGTGTGTATAAGCAATGCCTGTCTGTTTGCTGAACCAGGGCCACCGAGGAGATAGAGAAAACGAAAAAGAGCACCGCTTCAGACATTGCAAAGTTGGAGGCAGCTCTACGCAAGGCAGATCTACAGGTGCAGAGTATGGAGAGCACTCTGGAACAAAAGGTAACAAATCTGAATGGATGATAGTGACCATAGTCATCGTCTTGAAGCTCGGGAGAACAAAACTGAGCAACTTCCTCCTTTCTTTTTTGTTCTTTCTTCTTCGAATGCTCAGACAGCAACTATTGTTGTCTGTCATATGAGCAAAAATGCGTTGTGATGCCATTACGCGCCTGACATGTCAGGCCCAGCGCCTCTGACTTCATTGTGGTTTTAGTTCTTTCGTACTTTCATTTTTTAGTATTTACAATCATAATTATTTGATTAAACTCATCAGATCAAAAAAACAAACAAAACCTCATCAGATCAGCTTTTGGTCCATGTTTCAAACTTAAAATGTTCTAACTTTGACAGAAATTGTATTGGTTTGTTTGTTTGTTATTTTTGGTTTGGTTTGTGGTTTGTTTGTTGTTGTTTTGGTTTTTTTGGGGGGTGGGTTAGTCAGGAAATGTAAGGTTAGTTCTATTATTAAGTCCAAATTTTTATTCAGCAAAAGTGATCACTGCAGGCAGAAGTAAAAAATCTGTGATCTTGTATTTCATGTGCAAGGCTGTGCTTTACGCACATGTATGGAGTGGATGTTCATGGCAGTGAGAAATGTGCATGTTTTTATAATTCACATTGTAGGAGTTGCAATTTTTTTTCTTTCCTTTAAAGATTTATCCCTGCAGCTTATTCTGTGCTGTGACTTTCACATCGGTGTAAGTGACAGCACATTCTTCAATTCTGATCCTTAAACTGTCAAAAGAAACTTACATTGGCTTTATTTTTATGGGGAGGGAGGGGGGGTGTCTTTTACTTCCTTGCACAACTGATAATTTATTTCTGACAGTGTAAATTGGAGTCAAAGTATCTGATTGGCTCCTAGCTAATACTAGATCAGTGATAGGTTCTTCGGTGGATCGGTGGTCTAGAGGTAACGCGCCTGTCTAGAAAGCGAAAAGTCCGGGTCTGAAGTGTGCGGTGGTTCGTACCCCGTTTGGACCGGAAACTTTTCCCCCATCCATTAGACCATGAGTGGTGGTCTGGGCGCTAGTCTTTCGGATGAGACGATAAACCGAGGTCCCGTGTGTTACACGTAATTATTTTAGCGCACATAAAAGAACCCACGGCAACAAGAGAGTTGTCCCTGGCAAAATTCTTAGAAAAAAGCCACTGTGATAGGGAAACAAATACAGTTGCAGACATGAAAAAAAATAAATAAATAAATTTTAAAAAAATTTTAAAGGGTGGCGCTGCGCTTGTGGCGACGCGCTCTCCCGCTCTCCCCGGGGAGAGCAGTCCGAATTTCACGGAGAGAAATCTGCCGTGACTTAAAGTGGTATGAAATGAAATCTGAGCGCTTTGATTTGTTGCTTTACAAGATTCAGCGCTATATAAATTCCATACATTATTATTATTATTATTATTATTAACTTTTTCCAAGATGGTGTACTTTTTATCTTCCTCAGTTGAATAAGTGTATTTGTTACCGAAGATTTTGGCCAAAAATTTCACCCCAGAATCACAAAAAATAGCAAAACATATCGGAAAGAAATTTGGGGAGGGGGGGGGGGGATAATGTAGTGGTTAGAGTGTTGAGCTCACAATCTGACAGCACCAGTGTCAGCCACCACCAAGATGCTTGTTCTAGGAGATTTTTACCTGGGAGTGAACATCAGAAATAAGTCCACTCTCCCAAAAGTCTGTCATTAAACCGATGTCCTGTGTATGAACGTATGCAGAACATCTTGGGCACATGTAATACCCAATTCTGCCTTTGGGAAGAGTTGGTCATTGCATGCCAGAGGGAACGGATAACAAAATTGTTTAAATGTACTATCTTTGGTGTCATATTTAGACATCATTCCCAGAAGTTAGAATGCAGCTACCTTAATGGTTGGCAAATGGTTACATATGCAAAACCATACCTCAGAGCTCTAGCTGAGGAACAAAATTACCCTTATGTTCCAGCATGAAGAGAAGGAAGCAGAAGATAAGGGGAAAAATGAAGTACAGATCCCAGAAGTAAGTGATGATCTACTTGGAGCCAAGTTTAAAGCATGGTTTGGTATGGTTTATGCTATTACAAGGTTCATGCAGTTCTTTTTGTTTCTTCTTATTTCGTTAAACAGTAAGGGGTATGATTTGAATAATGAAGTGGCTTGTAGGCTGTCAGTAATGGTTTTTGCATGTAGGAGTAATCATGGGGAACAACATACTGTTTCAGGTGAAAGAGAACAAAGAATTGGCAGCAATATGTGATGAATTGATTGCAAAGGTGCAATAGGTAAGAGCTGTGTTTGTATTTCTATGTGTGTGTTCGTGTCAATGCATGCATACGTGTGTGTTTGTGTGAGTATATATGTGTGAGTGTGTGTGTGTGTGTGAGAGAGTGTGTTTGTGTGGGTGGGTTGGTGGGTGTTTTGAGAGAGACAGAAAAAGATTGGAAGACAGAAGCCAGAGTTGTCTTAGGGTTACAGCTTTTGTCTTTTCCTCATTTAAAAGACAAAACAAAACTTCCTTTGTATTATGAACTCATATCTTCACTGAATGTATGTGATGATGATAATAGTTTCCGTGCTTCATTTCTTCTTTTTTTTCTGTTTGTGCTGCACTATCTTCCTGTCCTGCTGTTGCTGTGCCACTCATTTCAATCCTTCCTCTCCAGCCATATCCAGATTCATTATGTCACATCCTCAGGGTCAGAAGTCCACAGGGAGCCCATCAATGTCAGGCCATCTTGGGACCACCAGCCAGAGGGGCCCAGTACTGCTGCTGGGTCACTTTGGTGGTGTTCAGTTGTGCCTTTTCTGAGCTGATACATGCAGGACACCACATACTTCAACCGCCTACTGATAGCAGTAATTGCTCAGTCGCAGAGCCAAACTGAGTGTGACACCCACCCAGGGTGGCTGCCTTGACAGTGTCTCTCCTACAACCCTCTCCCTTGAACCTCCAACCCCATAGTCTCAACACAAACTCACCACAGGCACTGAAATGTACGGAGAAATCAAAACAGGTCACCAGGAGACAAGAGGAACTAGGGCCACTGAATCAGAGACAGTTCTCTTTTATTGCATGATAATGACAATGAGGATGGTGTAATGATGCTGCTATGGAAGTGCATGTGCTTTAAGGCTACTCTCCAGGGCTGTATCTACGCTTCCTACCGTAATATTCTGGGCCCAAGAGATACAGACATCTTTAGTGTTGGTCAGGTAAATTGAGCAACACTCTGAAAATGGCATCCATAAAGTGGATGAAGCTCAACTGTGTTGTCCAAGTCTTCCTAATGAGCCCATAGCAAACTCACTCTGAGTAAGAGCCGGCCAGACAACACAAAAATCCTTTGACTCTATGCGATTCGAATCCGCAACCTTCCAGTCGCAAGGCAACCTGACCAAGGCACCACTTGCTGAATTTCCAGTTTATCATTTTCTTTTAAGATGAACATAATGTGTTTATTGTACTGTTGGGAAATCTAGTTGTGGACAAATTTGTCAATGCTTTGAAGTGTCTTGGCCATAATTGTGGACTATTAATGCTAAACAATTGAAAGTAGTGCAGCCATGTAGCTTGTGCTGTTGTACAGACAAGTGAAAGTGTGGAAATGTATAATCTGTTTACGTATTATTTGGTGAAGTCAAGTAAATTGTATGCAACCAATGATTCATGCATTTTTGGAGTCTGTTTATTTGAACATTGATTTCTGCTTTTGCCAGATTTCTCTTGTCTCTATTGATCAAATTTTCTTTTCTTTCTTTTTTTTTTTTGTTGTTTTTTTTTTTTGGGTCTGTTCCACAGCAGCAGCTTCATAGTTTCTACTGTTCTTCATTTCCCAAGCCTTCTTCATCTTCACTGGCATTGTCATGGTCATCTTCCTTAGCCTTTGTCGTCGTCAACATCATTACTGTCATCAGTTTGGAGGAGGAATACTGGAGTACTTCTTCTTCATTGTTTTTCATAGTAATTGAGTGTGTGTACAAATTTGTTTGTGCCCAAGTTACTGAAAATGACTGCTGTGTTGTTTTGGTTTTTGTTGAGGAGAAAAATATCATTTGGCCAGACACTGTGAATGAATAGTACATGCCTGTGAGAATCTTGTCTCAGAATGAAACGAGTGCTAGAATGAAAGAAATCTTAGTGATGAGAGAATGGGGAGATGGGTGTGTGAAATGTGTGTGTATGCACAAAATGTATGCAGACAACTTCAGTTGAAACTTAAGATTGACTTGTAACCAGCAAATGTTTTTTTCCATTGTCATGAAGTGTCTATCTATTGAATTGATTTATTGAAAACATTCTGAATTTGAATACATTGTAAAGATAATTTTGAAAATGCGCTTGTTTTTTAAGATACAGACTGTGTACATAAGAGGCAAACTGATAGTGGTACCAACCTGCCTTTATTTTGCTGGTTTGTTTGCTTGAGATTAGCCTGTTACATTCTTGTTACAAAGCGTTTTCTTGCTGCTTGTGATCCTAGGTCATATCCCAATCCTGATCCACGTTTCAGTAACTGTTGAAAAAGTTAATTTATTAATTAAGTTTCCTTGCCAATGAATTCTTCCCCATACCATGTGATACATTACTTTTTTAAAAAGCTGTTTTTGACAGAGAAAAGGTTGTGGCTCTGTTTACATTTGTTTACATGTTTTTTCGTGTGTGTGTGTGCGCATGCGTGGCTCACACTCTTTTATATACAAGATGTGAAAATGAGTGAATAGTTTGTGTGCATATATATATGATATATATGAGAAAAAGGGTTACCCAATTTTTCATTGTGTGTGTATCGTTGAAGTAAGGGGGAAAAAAGTGTGTTTTTCTTCCTGTTGTCTGTCTCTTGATATCATCTTCACCAGATCTTTGTTAAAGCTGATAAGTATTTATGCCATATTACATTCATTCATGTGTAGGCATGTGGAGTACTTGTGAGCGTTTCTCTCTTCAAATTTTCCAAAGTTTAGAGGAATGAACTAGAGGATATTCTGATTCAGTTTGGTTTCAAATGGACATGTATGTATGTGCATTGTGTTTATTCTGTCATTGTCTATATGTACCCAGATTTCCAACATGCGTGCACATATGTTGCGTACCTGGCTTTGTGTGTATGCAACTTATCTTTCGGTCCTACTTGTTTTTGAGTGTTTCATGAAGATCTGCTTGTTAGTTTTATAAGTGAACAAAGTACACACATCAGAGATTGTTTAGCATACTGTGATTTTCACATTGTTCTTCTATCATGTTTTTTGTCTATCTCTGACCAGTCTGAGCAAAAGATTTTGACTGTCTGCAGTTAATTTTATGCACCTTGGATTGAAGCTGTTTTAGATTTCCTGTTCAGACCAGTACAGAATTGGTTTAGGTTTGGGTTTTTTTTTAATGGAAATGTATTTAGTTTTGAATAGATTATGTCTTTATCAGCAAGTCAAATATTTCTTATTTGTGGATTTTGTCTTTGTTTGCAAATAAGATGGGTTTTTAATATTTATGTGCCACAATCTCAGAAAGATTGCCTTTTTTATATCCATGTAAAGTTTTAAATCTTACTAATTTATTTCAATTCTTTTGTGTGTGTAGATGTGGACAGTTTATTACGTACAGAGCTAAAGAAATATGTAAAGGAGTAGCTGACTGTACATGTAAATAACAGAAAAATTATTTCCTGCAGTGTTGCGGTCAGTTCTGATGTCTACTAGCTATGGTACCACTTTTTTGTGGCCTCCAGATAGGAAGTGTAACCATCAGCCACCCACTCTGGAATTTTTTTCGTAACTTGGATTTTTGTTTGCTTTTCAGTAAACTTTATCCTCTTGTCATTTTTGTCAGGCACTCATCTTCATTGCTGGTCTTCAAAGACATAGATTTTTAACACAATAAAAATAGCAGTGTTTCACCTTTCTGACTTGATTTGACATGCAGCAGAATGTTTGACTGCAATCCATACAAAGGTTGATGTCGACACCTTCTTTACAGATGCTCTGAAGGTATAGCTGAATGTAATTAGTAACTTGATTTTAGATACTAGCAGTGTGTGTGTGTGAGTTTGTGTAATATGCTGTGGTTTATTTATATGAAAGTACCAAGATAATAGTTAAATAAACTTTTGTTTTTAATTATAAGACCCTGATGTTTTAATAATTCTGTCGTTGGAAAAATTAAATCATGTAACATTTTAGCTTAAAACAATTGCACAATTTATAGGGATGCAAACTTCTTTATTTCTACAACAATGTAATGATTTCTGGATGCCTGTGCTAAAACCATCACCTGTCTCATTGAGATTTGCAGCTATGTCAAAATTTTTACAAGTGCAAATTATTTTTTTCATGTATGCATTGTATTGAATTTCAACTTCCATTCATAATAATCCTTGGTTTTTCATCATTTATATTGGTTTGAAATGCACTGTGCTTATTCTTTATTATCATCATCCGCATTTTTGATAAATCATGTCATACATAAAGAAATCATTCTCACGGAAGATTGGTGAGTGAAAGTGTCTGAATTTCCATATGTTAAAATCAGACATGGAAGAACACTCCATGACAATGCACGTGTTGTTTTCAGCTATCCATTTTCTAAAAAATAAATGCCTGTATTAAATGCATACCGGGTGGAGGGTATGACACTGTTCAGAAATTGTTAGCATATTAATGTACAGGTGCCATGTATTGATGTAACCCTCTTTATCTTTCCCCCCATAACCACAATTCTCACTTTCATTCTTGCTTTCTGAGGTTTCTTTTGCATAGAGCTGAAGCTAGTTGCTGAAGACGAGGAGGTGCTGAGAGGTTTTTTGTCACAAGGAAAGATTGAGCAGTGCCGTCATCTCTTTGCTTTGTAATCTTACATCTGGAAAGTCGGCAGATATGGTAAAGGGTCAATGCTTCTCTTCCTCTTGCATTTGCCAGCACTTGACTCTCATGTTCTCTATTTTGCCAGGATCTCTCAGCTGTGTTTGCCTCCTATAGTCATGTTCATTTTATAGGAGATTTGATAACACTGTTTTTTAAGTAAATTACATTATTTGAACTGAGGCTTTAATTGTGAGATTTTTTTTTTACATGCGCTGATTGCAGGCATTAAAAACATTTCTCAATAACATTTTGGACACATTTTAGTCAGTGGTCTTCCTTCAGTCAAGTCTGTATGTTCTCATGAAAAGAGTGCAGAAACTTGCAGGTCTGCACACACTCTTGACTTGGAAAATTGGAAGGCCATCTTTTTCACGAATATACTGCCAGGACTTGAACCATGAACTTGTCAGGTTGGCGGTTGTTAACAGACTAACCAGCACGACTGTGAAGCCTCACTCTCCCTTTAATAAAAGAGTTGTTTGACCCGTTTCTGTCATCCTGGAGCGTTTTCCCTGCCAAAGAAGACCTGTTGCACAATGTTCTGCCAATGGTCCTGTTCTGCTTGTCTATGCTTCTGTCTGTTGCTGACTCTTGTCATGTTGCTGACATCAGGTTTATTTATGTAGCACATAGAAATCATTTCATTCTCAGCCACTGAGCAACAGAGACAAGCTGGTTTTACACTTTTAGATGTAAAGTATTGTGAATGCTTGACAAGGTTGGGTTTTTTGCTTGTTTGTTTTGTTATTTGTTGGGGTTTTGTTTTTTTAAACGTGTTTTTAAAAAATTGAATGGCTCAACATTTCTGTACTCTTCAACCTTTATAGGTTTTAATATCAGTCTCTGTGGCCTTTTTTAAAAAAACATATTTTATGTATTTTCTTATACTTCAAAGTGTTTTTAAAGCCATGCAACCTTTTTTTTATATATATATTTTAAATCGGGGGTCAGAAAGGAAAGAGTTGATGTGTGCACCACGCCTTACTCCTCTTATTTACTTGCCTTGAAAGAAAAGATAGTAGCAAAGATGTAATAAATCATGCGTTCTCGTTCAGACTGACAATGATTAGTTTTTGCTCAGATTGATATACATTTAAGCCAGCAAGTTTTGTCTTGGGTAGAACTGATGTAGTTAACAGCTCTTATCGTCAGCTAAGTTTCAACAGAAACAAAACCAACAACAGTGATGACAACCCCAATGATAATGATGATGATGATGATAGTGGCTAGTGAGCATATAGCAGAACAGGTTTCGAAACATTTTCATTTGTACGATCACCACCAAGAGTACTTAACACATAGTGCTTCATTGTTTCCCTGTACTGAGCTTTTAAGCACATGAACAAAAATCAAGTGCTCTGCTGGGTACAGAAAGGAACATAAACAATACAAAATTAAGCTTGTAGTCACTGATTTTTTTCTTCTGTTTCTTGGAAGAGGAAAGGGTGCTGTTACAATGTATTATTTTGTAAGAATACATCATTTTGCCTCTTTTTTAAAAAAAAAGTCAAGGCATGATATGGTTGAGACTTGTTTTGTTTTTATTTGTGATATGGTTTAGAGTAGAATTTTATTTATATGTCTTTTGGATAAATGGATCTTGCTAGATGCTTAGATACGCATAGTGTTGCAAACCTCCTTTCTGTCAGTCTCTGTGTCTCTCTGTCTGTCTATCTGTCCGTCTGTCTGTCCCTCTCCCTTTCTTTCTAACCCCCCCCCCCCCCCCCCTCTTTCTGTATCTATCATCAGGAATTTAAAGATTAACAGAGTTCTATAGCTTGTTGGTTCACATGTGAAAATAAAGTGATGCTGTATACTATCTCTGGTGTATGTGTGTGTGAGTGTGCTTGGGTGTGTGTGTAGTTGTGTCCACAAGGAACTTGATATGAGGCCTTGGATGTGGTTTCCATGTTTACACAAAGGTAATCAAGGCACCAGCAGGTCTGCATTTAAAGTTGGCCTGAGAGATCTTAAAAATCTGCATCCTTAATTCACCAAACACCATCGAGATTCAAACCCACGACTTCATGGACCCATGAGATTGAAGGCAAACAGTCTTAATCACTTGGCTGTAGTGTATGTCGTTAACCCTTTCATATCCAATGCTCCCATGTACTAGTTTCACTAAAATATCCTTATTTCCCAGAAGCAGGAACGCTTGTTAAGGCTAATAATTATCATCACCCTTCATTCCTGTAGCCTGGAAATTCAGGATGGTGAATGGTCAGCATCAACAGCACACCCCCTGACATCCTGACTCTTCTGTATCTGAGCCTTTGGGAGGCTGTTCAGGCCTGGCCAATGTTTGTAAAGGGAAGGCCTCCTTGGCTCCTGGACAGCCATGGGGAAGGCCTAAAGACGTCTATGTCTATGTGGCACACTAATAACCTACAGGGTATTTGTTGAAATATGTCCTGTGGACTTTATCAAAAAGAATACAGGCATGTTTCATTACTTTTCCGTGTACAGTTTGTTCATATGCATGCATGTTTCTATTTTTGTTTATGAAATTGTATCTACCTGTTCTAAGTCATCAACATGTACTGAAAACACAATCACCATCCACATCAACATATCTAAAATACAATCACCATCAACATCCACATCAACATATCTAAAACCACAATCACCATCCACATCAACATCACTAAACACAATCACCATCCACGTCAAAGTCACTGTAAACACAATCACCATCCACGTCAAAGTCACTGAAAACGTAGTCACCATCCACATTAATGTCACTGATAACAGTCGCCATCCACATCACTGAAAACTCAATTACCATGCACATCAACGTCACTGAAAACTCAATTACATTGCACATCAATGCCACTGAAAATGCAGTTACCATCTACATCAATGCCACTGAAAATAATCCATACCACTGAAAACACATCATCATCATCAATGCCTTTGTGCCTTATTGGCACGTAGGGCAGCAACAAATGTTCACTCCTGTCTGTCCTGGGCCAGCTTCTGAATGGTTCCCCAGGTATGTTGGAAGGTCTTCAGCTCTGTTTCGACAGTCTGACGCCAAGTGTTCTTGGGTCGTCCTCGTTTGCGTTTTCCCTCTGGTGTCCAGTGGAGGGCTGTTTGGGCGATGTTTCCCTGTTCCCGACGGCAGATATGCCCTATCCATCCCCATCGCCTATGCATGATGATGTTGTCCATGCTTTCTTGGTTGCAACGGGCAAAAGTTCTTGGTTGGAGATGGTCTCAGGCCAGAAGATGCGCAAGATTCTTCTGAGATTCTTCGTGTGGAATGTGGATAGTTTGTCGAGGTCACTCTCAGTCATCCTCCAGCACTCCGAACCGTACAAAAGGGTGGAAAGTACACAGCTCTGGTATAGTCTTAGTTTGGTTCTGGTGCTGTACTGGGACGATTTCCACACATTGTTCAGATTTCTATAAGCAGAAATTGCTTTGCTAATCCGGTTCTTGATGTCGCTGCCTGCTCCGCCGTCATGCCTAACAGTGCTCCCGAGGTATGTGAACTCTTCAGTTGTTGGTAAATCTTCTCCATTCACTGTGACCGGTGAGGGGTTCTGAACGTTCAGTGTCATCACCTCTGTCTTCTTCTGACTGATTTTCAGGCCTACTTGCTGTGCGAAAGTGCTGAGACGGGATGTCTTCTCTTGAATGTGATGGTGGGTATGTGAGAGCAGTGCCAGATCGTCAGCAAAATCTAGGTCTTCAAGCGTTGCCCCGTGACTGGTCAGCTGTTGTCTGTCTCATCACCCAATCAATTGTCAGATTGAAGAGTAGTGCTGACATGGGGCAGCCTTGTCTGACGCAGGTTGGTACACTGAAACTGGTTTTGCTGTTTCCTACTCTGCACGTGAAGTTGTTGTAGAAGCTCTTAATGACTTGGATAATCTCTTGTGGAATTCCATATGCTCGGAGTATGCGCCATACACTTTCTCGATGAATGCTGTCAAAGGCTTTTTCAAAATCTACGAGTTGATATACAGCTGTCTCTGCCATTCCGTGCACTGTTCGTTGATGTTGCGCAGGTGAAGATCTGGTCTCATGCATCTTCTTCCTGGTCGAAAACCTGCCTGTTCCTTTCTGAGTTGTTGGTCCACTGCCTCTGAGATTCGTCCGATGATGATCTTTGCCAGAATCTTGCTGGGAACAGATAGCAGAGTGATTCCTCTCCAGTTGTTACAAATGTTCAGGGCTCCTTTCTTTGGGATCTTCACGATGACTCCTTCTGTCCAATCTGCTGGTAGCTGTTTTTCCTCCCATATAGCAGCAAAGAGTGGCTGTAGAACTTTAGATGCAAACTCTGGATCTGCCTTGAAAAGTTCTGCGTTGAGGTTGTCCTGGCCAGGGGCTTTTCCATTCTTGAGAGAGCTGATTGCTGCTATAATCTCTTCCTTCTTTGGTGGTGTGCTGTTCACATTGATATCGGCATCAGGATCTTGTACATCTGCCTCTTCAGTTGGTGGTGGTCTGTTGAGAACTTCACTGAAATGTTCTGCCCATCTTGCATCTTGTTCTGCTTCTGTGGTAAGTATTTGGCCTTGTTTATCTAGGATTGGTGTTTCGGTATTGCCCCGGTACTTGCCACTGACAGTCTTGGTGATCTTATACACCTGTCCTTGCTCTCCCTTTGCGCGGCCTCCTCTGCTTGTCTTGCAATATCATCCATGTAGGTACGCTTGTCTGTTCTTGTCATTCTCTTCACAGTTTGGTTTGCTTCTCTGTACTGTTGTTTGTACCTCTCTCTCATCCGCTCTGACTTTGTCTCTATGATTTACTTCTTCAGTTCTCTCCTGTTCTCGATGGCTTGCCAGGTGTCTGCTGTAATCCACCTTTTTCTCTTCCTCTGTCTCTGTCCTAAGCACCTTTCACTGGCTTGTGTGTAGGCTGTCCTGACTTGTTTCCACATGGTGTTTATATTAGTCGTGTCCGGAGGTGTGTAGTTTTCAGTATCCACCAGTGCTTGGAACTTGTTTTCAGCTGGAGGGTAAAAGCACTGAAAACACATCAACACCACTGAAAAACACCCCCGCTATTGAAAACACATCCACACCACTGAAAACACATCCACACCACTGAAAACACATCCACACCACTGAAAACACATCCACACTGAAAACACATTCACACCACTGAAAACACAGCCACACCACTGGAAACACAATTATCTAGAAAGTATATCTACATCAACACTAGAGAAAACATCCAAATCAACACTACTGCAAGCATATTCAGATCAACATCACTTCTTACTTCGTCACCATGGAAGGTTCAGACAGCAACTATTGCTGTCTGTCATATGAGCAAAAGTGCGTTGCGCTGCCGTTAAGCACCTGACAAGTCAAGCTCCCTTGTGGAGATGCCGAGGACCTATCAGTAGGCCTATAAAGACCATCCCCGTCTTCTGGAAATGTTGTGCTAGGAATTCCCTCTTTTCTATTCCTCTTTTTTTTCCTGCGATGTTCTTTTTTCTTCCTGTAACCTCCTTCTTGTCTATTTTCTGCCTTCTTGGTTCACTCTCCTGCCCTTTTTTCCCAGAAAGACTTAAGAGATAACAATTTTCTCCCACGCCGAAGTCGGATGCGCTGGGCCTGACTTGTCAGTTGCTTAACAGCAGCGCAACACATTTTTCACTCGTATGATACACAACAGTAATTGTTGTCTGAGCGTTTGATGAAAAAGAAGTAAAGTCAGGCTCAGCGCATTCGATTTTGGCGTGGGAGAGAATTGCTATGTTTTAAGTCTGTTTGGAAAAAAGGCAGGATAATGCACCAAGAAGTCAGAAAACAAACAAGAAAGATGACTGGGGGGAAAAAAGAACAAGGCAGAAGCAAAGACAAGGATAAATATCTGTTGAGCCTAATAGTTGTGGATGGTTGTAGGCCCTATGGGTGTAGATGATTTCATTGCAAGTGCTTTGATTTGTTTGCTTTATAATATTCAGCACTTTAGAAATCCATACATTAGTAGAAGTAGTAGTAGTTTATTATTATTATTATTATTATTATTACTATTATTATTAACGTTTATTTGTTGATTGTTTTTCTTAGGATCGTAACCCACGTGATTTTCTTGTGTTTTCGAGATAATAAAGTATTCCTAGATAATCAGATGGACAGACAGACAGACGGACAGACTGACACACAGACAGATACCCAGACAAAAGCAGAGTTTGGGAGAAGAGAGCATAAACGACATCAAAAGCAGCATCTAAACTCATTGGCAAAGCCAGCTTCGATTTCTTTCTTCTTTTTTTTCTTTCTCAAGTCTCTCTCTCTCTCTCTCTCCTCACCTGCAATCTAAACTGCGTGAAAAGTGTTCAACGCTGTCAGGTGAGCGGCAACGGTTAGTTTGTATCTCGTCATTTCAAACGGCCCACAGCTGCAGTGCGGACCACTTGCACTGCTGGGAGAAAGAAGAAAAAAACAATGACTAAGAAGACTTCACATTCAGCAAGTTGTTTGGTGAAGCCTCAGAGAAAGCGGAACGCGTGAGTATTTTTCTTCAATACTGTAACTAAGAGTAGTGAGCAGGCCGCTAGATAATAAGCTGACAGTTTGTTAATTTTTAAATATATGGCCGGAGAAAATCTTTGATTAGCTGGAGTCAAATGTGTAACCTAAAAATAGTGGTGGTATCTTGTTGATCCTGATAAAGAAGTTACACAATTGGTATGGTACTGAGTAAGAAAGAGGCTTTATCGTCATATTGATACTAGCATCACTTCATCTTTTCTTTGACTTTACTTTTTTTGGGTGTGGGACGGGGTCTTCTTTGCCGTCATCATAGCGTCATGTAGAATGGCAGAAAAAGGAAAACGAAAGCAACCCTTCAATTGATTGTGACTGTAATGCTTACTTCATATCACTCCACTCCACTCCTAGTAGTAGTAGTAGCAGCAGCTAGAGAAGCAGCAGCCCTAGTAGTAGTAGTAATAGTAGTAGTAGTAGTAGTAGAAGTAGTAGTAGTAGTAGTGGTAGAGGTAGTACAAGTAGAAGTAGTACAAGTAGTACAAGAAGTAGTAGTAGAAGTAGTAGTAGAAGTAGTAGTAGTAGTAGAAGTAGTAGCAGCAGCAGAAACAGTAACACTATTAACAGAAACAGTAACACTAGTAACAGAAGTAGTAATGTAGGGACTGGTTCAAGCGTAAGCCTCACCCCATTAGTTATTATCCTTTCCATGATAATTTCTAAGGGAATGCTCATCAAACTGACGTTAATACCACCTTGATTTTTTTTTAAAAACGGACCAAAAAATCGAAGACATAGGCCTACCCGCTGGTCGAATTAAAGAAATGTATGATCTAATTGCTATCCAGGTTTTTTTCAAATACCAATTTTGTAGATTTAAGTGCGAGGCGTAAAGATTTCCGAAAGTTATCAACTCATCACATGGATCAGAGTTGGGTCGCTTGCCAGAGTTTTACTGTTTTAGTCTAACATGAGGGGGGGGGGGGGGGGGGGGGGGGGGGGGGGGGGGGGGGAATGGAGAGAACTGAAAAAGCTTTTGTTTTTTGGGGGGTCGTTGTTGTTTTTAATAAGAGAATGGTAAAATTTATTTTGTGCAAGTTTTTATCAACAGACCAATCATTCCTTCCCCCAACTATTTATTATGATTGTATTCAAAATATAAGATTATAGTACTTTGTTTACAGGGGAAAAAAACCATCTTTGGTTAGTGTTTCCACAAGACCCCTCCTTGGCCTCACATCATATTCATTTGAGTTGAGTGCCTGGATCCTAACATCCCCTTCACCAAACCTTCCTACACAATTTCTGTGAGGAACCACCCCCCCCCCCCCCCCCCCCTCCAATAAAAAACCACAACAAAAACAAAGTTCAAATTTGTGGGAGTGCTGGCACGAAAAAGTGAGTAGGCTTAGGCCACAGTCCAAGGGAGGTAATTATAATTTGACGCATGCGCAGATATTTACTGGACGTGTGGAAGCCACAATTGGATACACACACACACACACACACACTGTCCATGGAATTGATCTCTATTCATAAATTGATTTTCAGGAGTGATTATTTCATTGCCAAATTATTAAACAGTCTAGTGATAACATGTCTGTCCAAGAACTTGTGTTGGTATTGTATTTCAACTAACAGTAATACTATTTGTTTCATTCCTTGGCTAGAGTTCTGAACTTCACCTATGGTGAGATTTTGGTGTATGCAGCTATTTTTGCCCACCATTGTAGTAGAGCTCTGCGTTCTAATTCTGGGAAGTATAAACACACCAGTGGCAGTGTGCATGCAGTTTTAAAAAAAACATTTTGTCATCTGTTCTATTGGCATGGATGGCTTATTCAGTTATTGTTTATTGTTGTTCTGCTGACAGGCAGAATGGGTTTTTAGGTTTGCATAAAATTTCTGCATGCATTTGCGCATAGGACCTCAGTTTATAGTCTTACCTGAAGGATGTTTGGGAGGAGGGGAGTCAGTACTGATGACTCCAGGGGGTAGAATCCCCTTGGACGTGCCTCTTGGTAGTAGCTTGAACCCAGGCTCGATTTGGGGCAGGGCCTTATAATAATAATTATTATTCTTTTATATTTTTATAATTATTCTTTTATATTGAGGCTAATGGAATAAGCACTTGTGTGCTTTTTTTACATCCAGTCCCCGTGTGTATGCAGTTTTGTAAATTTTGTCATCCGTTCCCACCGGCACACAATGGCCTACTCTTCTGAAAAGCGGAACAGGATTTAACATGTTCGCAAGATGTTCTGTGTGCGTTCGCATACGTGGCCTCGGTTTATAGTCTCATTCGAAGGACTTTAAATTGCAAGCTCAACACTGTAAAGTGTAAAGTTCCACTAGGCTATCCAGCCCGCCCTGGCCCACACTCCTTTCATCTTGACAATGAATTTTGTATGAAATTACTTCCATACCCACTAGTGACAGCAAAGTTGGCTAGAAATTATTCCCATGGGTTGCGCATCCCCACCTTCTAGAAATTGTTAGAAATTTCCCCTTATCTATCCCCCTTGATTTCTGTCTTTCCTTATCTTTGTATCCTCTTTCTTACTTTCTGCTGTCCCAGTCCATTCCCCCTTTTTTCCCCCCATGGAAATCATTTTTTTTCAGACATGACATTTGGCCTGGTTCTGGTGACCAGGTTTGGCCATGATTTGTGGCATTACAATTTTAAATTATTCTTAGTGTTAGCTGTTTTTTTAACTGCCTTTTGAAACCTGTGGGTGATAAAGCAGAATGGCTGTCCTCAGCTTATTTGCCTAAAGGAATTAAGGCACTTTTTCTTTCTTTTTTTTTAGATTGACAGTTTGGGATATTTGAAGAGATTAGATGGTAGTGGTTTAAATGTTACATCAGCTTCTGAAACTGAGGAAGTGACACTAGTGACAGCCCTGATACAGCTTTCATGGTTGGGCTTTCGTGGTCGGCAGGGCTGTCAACATGAAATGAAAAGGTAGAAACCATTGCATCTATTTGTGACCACAACCATAGCTAGAAACTACAGCCAGACCTGTTTGAGATGATGAAATCAACTAGAAGTTCTACTACCAACTTTTTATCATTTTCCCATACAATTAAAGACGTGTGTATTTTGGGTTTTTTTGTTTTAGGCATACCACATCGAGTGGACACAATGCTGCCATCCTGATGATGCCCATGGCAGGAGATGTGACACAAAGCTGCCATCCTGATGATGCCCATGGCAGGAGATGTGACACAAAGCTGCCATCCTGATGATGCCCATGGCAGGAGATGTGACACAAAGCTGCCATCCTGATGATGCCCATGGCAGGAGATGTGACACAAAGCTGCCATCCTGATGATGCCCATGGCTGGAAAAGCAGAGGTCCTTGGCAGAACCCACGCCTGCATCATAGTTCTTCTGTCATCTCGCAAGAAGAAAAGGTAAGAGAATTTTCTGTAAATTCACTTGCGTTACACTTTCTAAAGCCATGGGTTTTTTGTGTGTTCCTTGGCTAAGAATTCTGAGGTTCACCAACTGTGAGATTTTTGCGCATGTGACCATTTTTGCCCACTATCAAGGTAATGGATCTTCAACTTTGGGAATGTCTAAACACAACTCAAGCATGCATTGTTGGGCTAGGTTTTTTGTTTTAATTCATTTGCCATCCATTTTTACTGGAAAAATCCCTTGGAACAGGCATCTTTGTGATACTCGGGCCCGATCCTGGGCTGTCAAATTGTGAGAACAATGCCCTAACCACTAGGCTACCCCTCCCCCCCTCCCCCACCTCCCCTGTACATTATTTTAAAACTTATTTTCATTGAGTGGTGACGCATTCCATTACCCGTCACTGTTATAGGGGGAAAAATTTAAATGTTGCTTGACGGGTTAAATATAGATGCACTTACAATGTTTACAAACCAAAACTCCTTTTAAGTAAATTATTTCCTTGTTGGTGTGTCAATTAAGATGCGCCTTTTACCTTTTTTTTATCAAGATGCATAAGTAAAATAGAAATGTATGAACCTTGAACATGCCCGAACACACAAACACGCAAACACACCAACTTGCACACACTCACAACATGCACATTCCGAGGTTCATTGATGGTGAGATTATGCATATGCAACTTATCTTGCCCACAATTCAGGTAGCAACATTCCGACTTCTGGGATGATTTCAAACACAATGTGTATGCATTAAAAAAAAAATTGTCATCTGTTCTTACCAGCACAAATGGCCTGCTCTTCTGAAAGGCGGAATGGTTTTGTTTGATCGATGTCCTTTTTTAGTTCCTTGGCTCGAGCTCCAAGGTTTACTAATACTTTGCATATGTGATTTTTTTTTTTACCCACCATTAAGGTAGTCGCATTCCGCCTTGGAGATGTAACAGGTTTAACCTGTTCACAAAATGTTTTGCATGCGTTTGCAGACAGTGCAATGTTTATACTTTCATCTGAAGGACTTTCTGGAGAGTGGAGTCAGTACTGATACAAACTCTTGGGGGAAAAATCCCCTTGAATGGGCATCTTGGTTGTGGCTCGAACCAGGGCTCAATACTGGGCTGATAAATCATGAACGCAACACTCTATCCTCTAAGCTATTCAGCTCCACCCCATAGTTATGAATTCTGTGTACTGAATATTACGATAAACAAGTTGAACACCATTTTAGACTACTTTTTTGTTATACAATTTTCATTTGAATCAGTTGTGTACTATCCAGAAATTATTTGTTGTTTCTCAACTAGAACTCTTTGATTTATAGTCATTCAAAGAACTTTTGGGAGAGTGTGGAATCTTTTTTCATGTTAACTCCAAGGGATAAATCCTTGAATGGGTGCCTCAGTGGTTGCTTGAACCTGGGCCATCAGATCACAAAGTACTCTAACCACTAGGGTATCCTGCCTCCTTTTGTGGTCTTTTGTAATTTTGTGTGGAAACAATGTTGATGTAGACTGTATTATATAGCTATGTTCATGGTCTTTGTCACCAGATCACCAGGATAAAGTGCAGCAGGTTCAACCACCATAGCCACACACTCAAGTTGACAGAACTGAACAATCTGCCTTCCCGTCTGTTCCATGGGAAACCAGCTTCTCTACCAAGACCATGGGAAGCCAACCACCGGGAGCCTGAGATCCACACCACTGTCCAGTATGTGGCTCCAAAAGGAACTCGGGAGTGATACAAGTAAGAAGGCACTCACCCTGGCCATGGTAGAAGACTACTATCCAGGACAAGTATAGATCCATGTCTAGATGTAAGGATCGGCTACAGATGCCGTATCCAATGGAGGAGCAGGAGTGCTGATCAAGTGCACATCTGGAAAAGTTGAAACAGCAAACATCCTAACAGGGACACACTGCACCAACTACCTTGCAGAAACCCAAGCCCTGAAACAAGCTTCTACCATGGTCGGACACTCGAAAGATGAATGTCAGAAGGAAGATTGTGTGGCCATCGGAGTTAACCCTGCAAACGAAAACTGTATGACCTACACAAGAGGAGCTGGAAAGGACAGGCTATTATTTTCCCCAGACACATCTGATGGTGTAAAGCAAACAAGAGAAGTTGTCACCAGATCTTCGCCAGTGATCATGACCATCATCATCAGAGATGCTGGAGATGCCATCGCTACGATGTTGGAGCACATGGCCTAGAACATTGTCCAAGATCCCCATGACTTGAGACAGATGTCGGATCTATGGGGCTTGAAGGGCATAGAATGGGAGATAGGAGAAAGTGCTGTAAGAAACCCTAAACGGCAAACCCAGTGTTAAGTCTGGTTTCATTGCCCAGGGTTCTAGGACACGGATGTCCGCCTTCATATTCCGAGTTGAACAGCGAAGTAGGTAGGAGTTTGGGGGCTTTAGTATCAGAGTGGCGTCTGTACGACCTCCCATCTCTGAAAAAGACTTCAGGGAGCAAATGCGATGAGAGCAGTGAGGACTGGTCTTTGTGGAACTCCGCGATTCGACGTATAACCGACCGTATACAGAGGTAGGGTTGCTAGATATCCGGACACGCAACCCCTGCCTTGCACACTTTCCCGGCGCATCTGTACAGAGTATACTCTGTCAACGCATGTGTGCTCGCTGCCCACAAAAGTAGCCCAGTCCTTCAGTTTCTGAGCTCGAATCAAAATTTGTCCCTGAGGTTCTCTGCAAGGCTCACTGACCACAGATGCTTCGTCAGCATCGCAAAGTGAGCCCATCAATCGTCATCGCCGAACAAGGATTTGGGTGTCCTGAAATGGCACAGCCTGCCTACCCTTGCACACAGTGCTCATGAGGGGAAGGGACACCCCAAGCCCCCAAACATTTTTACAAGCACTTTCCAGACCTTCTGGGTCTCTCCCTTCTAGCTCTGATTCCTCAGAAGTCTGGCATAGGTGTCGATAGTCTCATGGGGATCATATCACAGTTTTGGGCTTGTGTTTTAACATTGTAGCTACAACACCTGTGAAGAGCTGACAGCATAGCTACAACACCTGTGAAGAGCTGACAGCATAGCTACTACACTTGTGAAGAGCTGACAGCATAGCTACAACACCTGCGAAGAGCTGACAGCATAGCTACAACACCTATGAAGAGCTGACAGCATAGCTACAACACCTATGAAGAGCTGACAGCATAGCTACAACACCTGTGAAGAGCTGACAACAGAGCTACACCACCCATGAAGAGCTGACAGAATAGCTACAACACCTGTGAAGAGCTGACAGCATAGCTACAATACCTGTGAAGAGCTGACAGCATAGCTACAATACCTGTGAAGAGCTGACAGCATAGCTACAATACCTGTGAAGAGCTGACAGCATAGCTACAACACCTATGAAGAGCTGACAGCATAGCTACAACACCTGTGAAGAGCTGACAGCATAGCTACACACCTATGAAGAGCTGACAGCATAGCTACAACTACCTGTGAAGAGCTGACAGCATAGCTACAATACCTGTGAAGAGCTGACAACATAGCTACACCACCCATGAAGAGCTGACAGCATAGCTACACCACCCACGAAGAGCTGACAACATAGCTACAACACCTGTGAAGAGCTGACAGCATAGCTACAATACCTGTGAAGAGCTGACAGCATAGCTACAATACCTGTGAAGAGCTGACAGAATAGCTACAATACCTGTGAAGAGCTGACAGAATAGCTACAATACCTGTGAAGAGCTGACAGCATAGCTACAATACCTGTGAAGAGCTGACAACATAGCTACACCACCCATGAAGAGCTGACAGAATAGCTACAATACCTGTGAAGAGCTGACAACAGAGCTACATCATCTCTGAAGAGCTACAAACACCTATGAGGAGCTGACAACAGAGCTACATCATCTCTGAAGAGCTACAACACCTATGAGGAGCTGACAGCAAGCTACATCTTGAAGGAGCTGACAGCAGAGCTACATCATCTCTGAAGAGCTACAAACCCCTATGAGGAGCTGACAGCAGAGCTACATCATCTCTGAAGAGCTAAACCCTATGAGGAGCTGACAACAGAGCTACATCATCTCTGAAGAGCTACAACACCTATGAGGAGCTGACAGCAGAGCTACATCATCTCTGAAGAGCTACAACCCCTATGAGGAGCTGACAGCAGAGCTACATCATCTCTGAAGAGCTACAACACCTATGAGGAGCTGACAGCAGAGCTACATCATCTCTGAAGAGCTACAACACCTATGAGGAGCTGACAGCAGAGCTACATCATCTCTGAAGAGCTACAACCCCTATGAGGAGCTGACAGCAGAGCTACATCATCTCTGAAGAGCTACAACACCTATGAGGAGCTGACAGCAGAGCTACTTGCAAATGTAAGTAAACATACTTTTCTTCTTCTGTTTCTCTGCTAAAGCTCCAAGGTTCACCAATGGTGGGATTTTGTGTATGCGACAGTTTGGGGCCACCATTAAGATAGCTGCATTCTGACTTGGGGAACAATGTCTTAACACAACCCCAGTGACCACGCCTTTAAAAAAATTTTTTGTTGATTTTGTCTTTCATTCTTTTTGATATGCAATAGTCTACTCTCTCAAAAAACAGAAAAGGTTTGAACATGTGTGCAAGATGTTCTGCATGGGTTCACTCCCAGGACCTCTGTTTTATTCTCATCCAATGGACCTTCAGGACCGTGAAGTTGGTACTGATCTTAACTCTTGGGGGGAAAAACTTTGAAAGTATGTCTCAATGATGGCTCAATCTTTGACTTGTTGCTTTACAAGATTCAGCGCTATATAAATTATTATTATTATTATTATTATTAATCCCTGGCCATAGGATCACAAGTGCAATGCTCTAACCACCAGGCTTTCCAGCCCACCCCCAACCCCCAAACATACTTTCTGAATTTTTGTTGTTGTTGTTGTTGTTTTTTTATTCCTCAGTTAGAGCTCCCAAGGTTCACAGAATTGCCAATGGTGAGATATGTGTATGCAGCCATGTTTGCTCATCATATAGGTAGCTGCATTCCGACTTTAGGGATGTGTGCTGGGTATGTTTGTGTTTCCATAACCCACTGAAGCTGTAGATAGATGCTGATTATTTCACCGTTTTTACAGCACCGTAAGCAGACGCAAATTTCATAGTTATCTTAAAGTTGCATATTCAACTTTTCAATCATGTCTACACATGTGTCAGTTTGAATCCCATGAGTCGTGGGGACTTTTGTCAAACTCCAACCGGCTCGTACTCCAGCGAGTTTGCTATGGGTTCATTCACTTTTCAGTCCCCCCCTTTCCCCCAATGATGTTGAAACGCATCAGTATACATGCACTTTAAAAAAAATAAGATGCCATCATATCTACCAGCACAAAATCGCCTACTCTTCTTAAAAGTAGAATGGGTTTTGATGTATGTACAGGATATTCTGTGTACGTTGACACAGAATACTTTGGTTTATAGTCTCATCTGAAGAACACATTTGGTGGTAGTGGAACACGGGACAACAGATCGGGCCCTCAGTTCTCTAACCACTAGGCTATCCCACCCCTGATGAGATTTTAGTCACTACTTTTCTCTGTGTTCCCTTACACAGTGGGGTGAATAGTGCCTGGTCTTCTCCCACGCTTGTAACTTTACAGGAGATCTGCCCACTGGCCTCAGCTGTCCCATTCCAACTTCAGAGCAGCTCATTTCATTGTACATAAGGGTATGTTTGCATTTCCATAACCCACTGAACGGGGACATGATTTGCAGGATCCAAACATGCACTTTTTTCTTCTACATGTGTATATACACCAAGGCACTGGTAGGTCTGCAGTTGAAGTTGACCTGGAAGATCGTAAAAATCCCCACCCTGAATTCACCAGATACTGCCGCTGAGATTCAAACCCTCGACTTCATGGACCCTACTTCACTACTTTACATCTTTACTTACATCACTACTTTGAATCTGGCAGACTTTTCAAAAAATGTAGTGGAAAATGACCAAGGAAAATTGTAATTTACACATGTATTCATGAGATCAAGTTAACTTTTTCAGGAATCGGTAAAATGTTCAAATGCAGGTGTTTGTTTTTTCCAGATGACAATGTTGATATATTTTAAAATGAAACTGAATTGATTTGTTTGATCATGTAATCTGTCGGGATTGCTGAAGTTGCTTGTTCATGCTGTTTTCAGGGGTCCTGGTGCCAAAGTACCAAGCAGCCAACGGGACTGAAAGCAACTCTAGACTACAGGTAACGGTCAACAAGGAGGAGGACAGTCAACAAGGTTTCAATGCCAAGCGGCTACTCAGATTTTTATTAGCAGGACTGAGAATTATCTGTACTGTTACTGTGTTAGCAAAACTACACTTATGCCACCGCTGTGATTACTGACTTTTACAGCAACGTATTTTATATTGCTGAGAAATCTATTGATGGTGGTTCCTGACCAATGTATGAGTTGGTCTAACAGTTCTACGATAGGAGCAACTTGTTTTGTTTCAAGACTTCAGTTTTCTAGAAGTATTTGAGGGAGGAGAGAGCGAGGTGGCAAATAAGTAAACGAGTATCTAAATGGAAATATTCCCCAAAGTCGGAATGTGGCCACCTTAAAATGGTGGAGAAGAAACAGTGGTGTACACAAAAGTCTCGCCATATTATGTGAACCTTGGACCTCTAACCAAGGAATGATTAAAAAAAAAAAGTAGATGCGCTTTAAAAAATTTTTTTGGGAAATGTGTATGTTAAACCACTGAAGAAGGGTGGTGGATACACAACTTAAACAAATTAACTTTTAAAAAAGTCATTTTAAAAAATGTAGTTAATTTCTATATATGTCTGTTTGGGACAGAATGGCATACAAACGTGACAAGATTTTTTGGTTTTTGTAATGAAGCTGATAAAATTATTGCTCAAGAAAATGCTCAGTTCCTGACATAACTTCTGCTTTTGAGTTTTTGTCTTCTTTTTTTTTTAAATGAGAGGTTTTCTTTGCTTTCTCTTTCAAAAAAAGATTCAACAGTCGCTTAAGAAAGAAGTGTTCCTGACATAACTTCTGGCGAGGTGACCATCGTCAACCAGGCAGGTCCCCAGGTGGGCGGATATGCTGTGAAAGCAGCCCCGGACCAACTGGCCATGTTCCTATCAGGACTGAGCGGGACAACAGGTGGCTCTGGTGTCACCAGGAAATACCCCATATTATGTCCTATGACAAGCACATCACATCACGCGATCAAGAGCCACGGTAAAAGCTCTGCCCCCTGGGCTCCCAGGGTAACAGAAGATAGGTTAGGGTGGGGTAACCCTGACAAAAACCTAGAGGGCTGAAGTCAGCGGTATTGAACTATAGGTGCCCTCTAACAAATCACGATACCATGCACACAAAAATGCATGAAGAAACATGCCTGTTTTTTTAAGGGTTTTTTGTTTTTTTAATGAAAGGTGTTTTTTCTTTTTATGAATCAACAGTTGCTTGAGAAAAAACCTGTGGTCTTGGC
>CM054136.1:54503178-54582400 GCA_028751875.1 Rapana venosa
GTGGTGGCTCAGACCTGGGTTCGAATCTGGGCCGACAGATCAGGAGTGCCAACGTAAAGCACTCTTACCACCAGGCTCCCAGTAGAAAGGGGAAGGGGGAGGGGGGTGCTAGAATTTTAGTGAAAAGGATGGTAGAAAAGGAGGCTGGGGGTGGGGAGGGTAGAATGTTTCGGTATTGAGGGATGGGGAAAGGAGTGTAATGTCTGATGATGGGGATAGGGGGAAGGCAGTCGCACTTTCTGATTAGGTTCAGGGGATAGTAGAGGTTTGAGCATGAAGCATTAAAGAAAAAATATTAAACATAGAGGGCGCTGGTTTTAGAATGCACGATTGAATAATTTCAAGGGGGCAGTGCATTTTGAAAACTAAAGTAGGATTCGCTGGTTTTATAGTGCATAGTTGAATTAATCATGGGGGCAAGGCATCCTACTGGGAAAGGGTGAGGATGTATTGCAGAAAAGAGGCATTGTTTAAAAAGAGGGATAGAATGTATGTTCAGGTCTGTGTGTGTGTGTGCGCGTATGCTAGTGTGCGTGCATGTGTGTGTACTGCAAGAAAATCTATGGAATGGTATACTACAGGTATTTGTCATCACTAGTTATATATTGTGCAACCGGCACAAAAATTGTGTGGAAAATGGCAGTTAGTGAAAAACATTGTGTGCGGTTTAAAGAAATCTTTGAAAAATTGATTTGCCGCTGTAACCATACATTTTCAAAAATTTGCCTTTTCCTTTTTTTTTTTTATAGAAAGGAAGATGAAGGAAATATTGCTAGTGTCCCTTACAAAAAACAAAAACTTGCATTATTTTTTATTAAAAAAAAATTCCTGTGTACGTCTTTAAAACCTTGCTCTAGAAAAGGCTGGATAGCTCAGTGGTCAGGATTCGCTCTCCCAAAGCTAAGGTTAAGAAACGTTGAGTGTGGTTACCTCTTGGATTGGTGATCATTCGTGCACCTGGGCTTCAGTACAGTCTCCCAGCTGTAAAATTTTGATGGGCAACTGCCCTCTTTAGGGTCAGGGAAGGTAAAGCAGCAAGAGAGGAGATGGGCACTGCCCTTAAAATGCAGGCCTTTAGACTAAGCTGAGGTCTCTGATAACTTGCCCCCCAATGACTGCATAAGGTATGGGAACATCTTTACCTTTTTTCTGTTTAGAAAAGGTGTTTCCCCATATATTTTTTTTTACAAAATCTGGTATAAGCAAAATGTCTTTCATTCTATATGTGTAAGATTGCAGGCATCTTATATTTGTGTGACATGTTCATTCCCTTCTTGCCTTTTGTTTGCCATAGGTGATGAACATGCCCATTACCTAGGTCATAGCACTCGTCTATTGGTAGGACTATTCCATCTGCATCTCTCGAGTAGGCTTTGATTTACATAATCGGCACAAGTATACTCTAAACACGTCATTTTTCTTTTTTGGTTTTGTAAAATCTGAAACAAAAAGGGGGAAAAAGAGGTGAGAGGCCCACCTATAAGTTAATGAAACAAAACCTAAAAATCAAAGAAGAAAAATGTAGAAAGGATGGAAAAGAAAGATTGAAAGAAGTGGCAGATGTCGGAGGCCCCACCAAAAAATGTATTGGCAAAACTTTAGATTTTACATCAGTCAGCGCTCTTTGCTGCATGATTTATTGCCTGCTTTTTTGTATCTGATATGTCTGCTTATGCTGCTTTTCTACTTTTATGGAATGTCATTTCAAATATTTGTGTATTTCAAAATTCCAGTGTAGCAAATGATGCAAATTACTGCATTCTAGCAGGTCACTGTGATAATGCAGTGTAGCATACAGGTTGTGGTTTTATTCAGCCTTTCTTCTTGCTTTTATGTTTGTGCTCCTATGAAATCTTGGTTGCGTAAAGCTAGAAAATAGTCTAGCATGTTTGGGTGGGGATTTTTTTGTGGTTAGTTGTAAACTGTTTGCAAGCAGTTGCCCCCATTTTGTTTTCTGACCCCTCGCCCTATTTCCTATTATTCCTGAGTCAAAGTGAGTTGCATGTACATTATCTTAAAACATATTGCAATTGAAGCTGTTTGCCTTTGATTTTACTCCTGTAAAAGGGTGAATTGGAAACCCCATTTGCCAGTAGCATGTTCAGTGTTTTTGCTTTTGGGTTGCAGTCTTTCCTTGCTGTTTTAGAACACTTCATTAAAACAAAACCTTTTTCACCCTGAACCTAGTTAGGCTTGTTCTAGAATCCCAACAGGAAATGTGCGAAGGTGTACTGTGGAGTAATTTTTACAACCCAAATCAATGTGATCCAAACTTGCCCATCTGAATGAGTGGAGGAAATATTGCATTTTTCTTTAGAGGATCATGTTTTAGGTGATCAGTATTGCTTCTATTTTTCCTGTATTTCATAATAGTTGTGTACAGAATAGATAAATGTTTACCTTGAAAAGTTTAGAATTGAGTGGTGAGCACACACCAGTGGCACTCAGCTAACCAACTGACTTTCTTGAGAAAAATACAAGCTTACCAACTTCTTTAAAACATTACAAGCAGATGTTGCACTAGTATCGCTGTAATATAACAGCTGATTAAATACTTATCAAGCATGCAAATTGTTTGCACATCAGTGGTCAGTTCTGCTGTATAATATAATTACATGGGTGTGAAAGTAAACTAACACATAGCTGTGTCAAGTCAGTCAAAAGCCTTAATATCCCATGAGTGCAATTACAATATTGATAACAAATTATATCTCAAAAGACACCAAAAGTTGAATTTCATATTAGTTTAAATATTCCACGATAAAAATTAATATTGCCTGTCAGTAGAGAGTATTGCTACACAGCAGTGCCACCTGCTTTTTGTCACTTCTGTGTTTAAAAAGCACATGGAATTTAACACATTGTGATCCGAGATGTTTCAAATGATGTGAGAATTCAAAAGGGAACAAAAGTCTGTTGGTGGGTCCTTGTGCTACAGCTGGTCAGAGCTTTGGGAAAGGCCTACCTTCCCCTTCAGACCCAAAAAAAGAGGCTGGAGTTAGGGTTGGGTAGCCGGCTCGCAGCTGAAATAAAAGAAAACTTCAGAATGACTTATAAAAACATTGTTCTACACTTGATGAAAAATGATACAAATAAGACCATGAATAAAACAAAAACTTGACCAAAAGTCTTTGTTCAGATACATTCATGATTGATTGTGTGTTTACCAGTTTACAATATGTACACAAGATGCATATACACCTTTTATCTGTACTTCTTTCTTTTTCCTTGCTACTTTTGTCTATCTTGGTCTCCCCCCTCCCTTCCTTACATCAAATGTGCCCAATCGGTGCATTAAATACACAGACTGACCCTTGCAGGTGTATTTAAATACCTGTTGGACATAAACATGCAGGCATATGATCAAGAAATGCAATTACATTCAAGCACTCCTTACACAATGCAAGTCTGAAGTTCCCCAAAGCAAAGATTTAAATCTGTGTAAAGTGACGCAAAATTACTTTTAAAAAGCAGTTATGTCCAAATTCTTACAGTGAAATAAGTGATAAGTGAGATATCTCAAGGACGAAATAGTAGGTTTATGAATGATACTGTCTGAGACAAATATTCTGAGAAAAAACCTTGAAGAAGCTGTTCTTGGTGTAAAGGAAAGAAGGTATGTTTATTACATCATAGGTGATGATGACTGTAAGAGGAAACGGATACACTGATATGTTTGTGTTTGAAAATGGGCCTAGTATGACCCTGACAGCAAGCTGGACTGTGCACAAAAGGCTAGTGTAGACAGAAAATGCTCCCCCCCCACCTCCTCTTTAAAACTTTTTTTTTTTTTTTTTTATCTTAAGTTAATCTAAATCAAACAAAAACGTACAAAAAGGTGTGAAACCAGTCTAAACAAAATGATAAATATTCTTTGAGGTCAGGCTTTCTCAATTTGTAAGACTTTTTCAGTTTCATTATCAGTTTTATTTACTTATAATTTTTATTATCATTATCATCATCATTATTATTATCATGATTATTATAGACCTTGAGGACTGAAAGAAAGGGATGGCATGATAGCTAGGATACTGGTTTCAGTGGAGAATCGACAATAATTATACTTCTGTTAATAAAAAAAAATCTTAATGTTTAGGATTAAGATGGTTAAAATGTACCATGTTGTAATCTATTTTCAAGTTGACATTTTTACGAGAATAAGTAAGAATCTAAAGAAGTTGATTATGGGAACATGACCAGTGATATTGATATTTTTGGCATTCAGACAACAAAATGCTTATCTGTTACCATGTGCATAGTACTCACTCACTCACACACACACACACATGATGGACTGGCTCAGATCACATTAAAAGTTGTACACGTTTGTTTTATTTCCAATTCAAAGCATCTTTTTTTTTCTTTTTCACAGAACATTGTGTTGTCATATGCACACATATGATGCATCAAATTTCACACGCACACCAAAAATGAGTGTGTCAAGTGTAGAGAAAACAAAAACGGGAATGTTAGAAACGTACAGTTATGGCATGGTCATATTTATCCATGCACAAATGCTTGTGCTTTTACTCCCATACATGTTTGCATACTCATGATCTTTTCTCTCTCTTTATACGTTCCCTTACCAGGTGGGGTATCCAGTGCCTGGTCTTCTCCTGTGCTTGTTTAGTTATTTTACAGGAGGTCTGCCTGCTGGCCTCATCCGACACATTCCAACTTCAGAGCAGCTCATTTCATTGACAGGTTGCATGCTGAGTATGTTTGTTTCTGTAACCCATCAAATGATGACATGAATTACAGGATCTTTAACCAGCAAATTTGATCTTCTGCATATGTATTTACAAAGGGAATTAAGGCACTCGCTAGTCTGCACCTGAAGTCGATATGGGAAGATCGTAAAATTCCCCACCCATGTTGATGCTGATATTCAAACCTATGACTTCACAAACCCATGGGATTAAAGTCAAAAGGTCTTACCTCCTCCCTTCACAAAGATAACCAAACACATTACTCAATTCGTGTATGTCAAATATAAACAGCATAAGTGACATGAAATGTATCACAGTATTGGCATTTTAAAATGGCAAATAAAACTTTAAATGAAAAGCATTATACATGAAGATAATCATGTGATGACACTCGTTCAAACTCCAACATGCATTACACATGTAATAGTCATTGACATTAATAATAATAATAACCCCAAAATCAATATTTGTCACTATATGTATCCTATAAAAAAGTTTGAAAGGAATATCTTCTGCGTTACTGCGATGCACCATAAATGTTTGGCTACTTGTACTCTGAGTTCAAGGATGGAAGACTATTTTCTCCAATGCTTCTGATTTTTCTGTTAGTTCAGATGTTACAATCTACACACAGTCTCTTGGAAGAACTTTCTTTTTGTGCCAAGCTGTTCTTAGTTTTTATTTTATGTCTAGTGGTCATAATTATGGTTAAATTACCAGTACTGTCTTTGTCGCACTTAACCACTAGACTGCCTTACCCCGGAAATTTTCCGGGGCTAAACGTGCACCCTATACGCCAACAACCCGGAAAATTTCCGGGGTGTGGAACCGAAGTAAACAAGCCTGCTTCCTTGACTACAGTGAAAGGGAAAGAACTCCAAAATTAATGGAGGTCACTCTCCTGTTGCTTGGCAACATCCAGCTGCAAAAACCGTAGCAAAAACGATCGGTTTTTTAGCTCGTATTTTGTGTTTTTATGCATGACTGCTTGGGAAGTTCGTGTTCAAAATGGCTGACACTTCTTGTTGAAGGCATAAATAACTTTACACAGCTGTAAAAGTGGCAAATAAAACTGTAGATTTACCTAACAGTGATGAAAACGATCGTGTATGATTCAGCTGATCGTGCTTTAAAAAAAAAAAAGATATTTGGCCTAGACTTATGTTTGACGTTATTGAGATCGGGGGTACTCAGAATGACAGTGGTGATAAAGAAATTGTATTTTTGGTCAATTTTTTTACATTTTAAATATTTTTTCGCAGTGAAATATCATGCTAACTAATTTGAGCTTGCCTCGAAGTAATCTACGATATATATACTGTCATTGGGCAGACTATCAGGAATATTCATGTAGTAGTTTCTGAGTAAGAGGGATATGAACATAGCTGTGGTACATAAGAATTTTATTCCCCGGCATATAGGGTGCACTTGCACTGGGCAGTTAAGAGGTTAATCTGTGCTACATAGTATGCAATTTTCACAGTATTTGTGTTGCTATAGCAGGTGAACCTACATGGACCTTGATGTGGTAATGATTAACAGCACACTTTTTGTTTGTAGTTCTATAAACATTTTTCATCATGTTGGGAGGTAGAGGGTCTGAAATGTCTTTCATGGATTCGGATGCTAGCATAATTATAATACCACAAAACCCCCCTGTCCTCGTGTGGATCCATTGAAAAGAATCTTTACATTCTTTCAAGACTTGCAGCTTGTTAAAATTCTGAACATGGTGTTCAAAGATGGTATCTGTGCTTATTTTTACCACCAAAGGTAACATGACTTCTTGCTCTTCACAGTCAAGACGAGATCTTTTCACTTGTTTCTATTTATATCTATGAATCATTGCTAAGAAGAATGTGAGTGCTAGAAATACTGGTCCACTTCACGCACGCATCGTCACTAAAACGAAATAAGAGCAAGAAATACTGTTTTTCTTTATCCATACTTCGTTCCTGTGAAGAAAATAAAAGCAATAGCTACTGTTTCTCTTTAGGCATGCATCATTCTGAGAAGAAAACGAAAGAGCAAGAAGTACTGAAGAAAATTATTTGCAGCTGACAGATGCTATAGCCGAGTGCTCAAGACTGACTTCAATCCCACGGGTTCATGAAGTCGTGGGTTTGAATCTCAGTGACATCTGGTGAATTAAGGGCAGGGATTTTTACGATCTCCCTGGTCAACTTTAAGTGCAGACCTACCGGCACCTTTATTCCCTTCGTGAACAGGTTGCATATGCAAAAATCTCACCACTGCTGAACCTTGCAGCTCTAGCCAAGGAACAGGGGGAAATAAAACCAACAACAAAATAACCATGTTGATTTCCACATTGCACTTATATGAACAAGCTTCAAAATTTTCATACCCTACCCCTGTCCGTACAATATCCTTGTCCATGTCCCCCTGTGCTATCATTAGCTGCTTAATGTAAATATGACAAGACAAATGAACAATGGAGCATTCACTAATGGAGCATTCACCATCCAAAGTTATTATTTGATTGGATTCGTTGTGAAGTTCTGTATATTCTATCATGTGGGCTGCCATAGCTACCACATTGTTTATTCTGTTCAAGTTCTTTGGTACAAGTCTATGTGGTGTACAATTTAACAGACAATTGTTATGTCCTGCAAATATAGCCTGTGAACACACACACATGTGCATACCCATGCACATGTAGTGATGTACACACACTCTCCTACACACACATACAAACTCTCTCTCTTCAAAAACCAGAGTCACACATACAGCATACACTCACACACACACACACACATACACAAGGAGATCACAACTCCATAAGTTATAACACTCCAATTTAATTTAAAACGATGTGTGAACTACACTGTAAGAAGTTACAGTTAACTCACCCACCCAAGTCTCATGAACTTTCTCCTCTCCACCCACATAAAAAAATTTACAACCAAAGCTGCCATCACTGAAGCACAGACCAGAAGATTGTCAAGCCTACAACAACACAGAATGCGGAGGCAAGCTCCCCTGGTCAACGCCTGTGGTGATCACTTCGTCCATCCTCATCAGCATACACACACACTGCACAGCAGATCGCCAGCCACTCACTTTGCTCCGGTAATTATCCCAAACAACCGTTTCATCAACATCATGCCCCGTGTCAGCGTTCCCACAAACTGTACAAAGGGAATCAATCCTGCCTAAGCTTCGTTCTGTAATTCCTTCCCCCTGAGAGGAGACACGAAGAGAATGTCCTCTGCATCTGCAAAACTGTTGCATTTTAACTGCACGGTGCCTGTCTTCGAAGTTAGGTTTGGATCCCACCATGTCTTCAAGGCCTGGTTCTGAGAGACTGCAGCCTCCTTCTCTGCAGCTCTGCTTTGAACAGTCACAATGTTCTGGTGGTGATACGCGGCTATAACTGTCCTTGTCACCTGATGAGTCACAGGAATTACTCCCACTTTGCACACATTTCTCAAACGTTCCTGACACGGAATGGTGATCAGAATTTCCTGAGGAGTTCAGAGAAGGGCCCTGAGACAAATAAGGATGGACGTTGCAGACAGAGGGTTGAGCAGAGTGACCGGTGGTAACCGCGTTCTGCGAGCTCTGAGTGACACAGCCCGCTCTTTGCCTGTTGAGTTGAACGGTGCGTGTGAAGGAGAGGAAGGCTTCAGCCAAGGCTGCCCTCACCAGTGGTCGGTACAGCGCCATCTCTCCTGGCCATCTGCCCCTCACGCTGCCTCTGTCTGCAACAGTTCACACCAATCATCATAGTAGCTTCCTTGCTTGAAGTGATAATCAACAGTCTCTGTATTACAGTATGTCCCTACAGCCTCATCTTTCAACCTCACCTCCACCTGAGTCTTTTCAGACTGCATCTGGAAGTGAAATCGAACAAATTATTGACAATGAGATTTTCTTGTACATTGTTAGTTTCTGAATTAGATTTAATGACCACAAGAAACGGCAGGGAAGTATTTTTTCTGACATTTTAAACTTTGCAGAGTTATGTAAATCTTTGTTTGATTTCCTTAAAAAAATTTTTTTTTAATTTTCTTTACTAATTTACATGGTATATATTCTCCCTTTCTTTCATTTTTTGTTTTTTGGATTGGAAAAATGTAGAAAGTAGTTGAAATTATCATTATCCTTTGCTGGCTTAAAAAAATCTCTGTAGATACTGTGCTTAGTTTCACTCTTTGTTTGTTTGTTTGTTTTTTTAGGGAAAAAGCCATGCCTTAAATCAATCAATTGTTCAATGAAACTGTTTTACACAATCTCCTTGACCCTTTGTAGCAGAATATCCATCACTAGCAAATGCAAGTATTGTTCTAAAAGGAAAAAGGAAAAACCAAAACTGCCAGAGATAATAATGAAAGAAGGAAAATACCTGCTCCAAAGTTATACCATTGTCATAAACAGAATATCCAAACAAAGAAAGAGAAAGCGAGAAAGAAAAGGAAAAAAAAAAGAAAAGAACAAAGAGTTTAGAAAACAAAAAAAGTTTGCGCTCAAGGATATAATAAAAAAACAATTAGCTAGCAAACCAACTAACTTTCTGAAGCAATTCACTACCTGATAAACTAAAAAACCATTTTCACTTGATGATATCGGCAGTGTCAGACATTATCTCACTGATTCCCTGTCAAGACTACTGTTCACTAAAGTTTCACAAATCTTGCTTACCCGGGTGATCAGCACTTGTGAGCAGATGGGCACACAACTCTTCCGTGCCTCCCCCTCCCTCCAGCACTCTCCCATCTTCCGCAGCCTGTGCCAGCCTTGCCACGCAATGCCAGAATTCCTCCTCTCTTATCTCTCTACCTGCAGTGCTAGATGCCACGATCACCAGAGTCTGCCCACATGTAATTCCTTCACTCATGTGTCAGCATAGTAGTAGACCAGACATTTCTTTTTGGTTCTTAGACTATACAGATTCCTTTTAAGTCCTATACACTTATGGGGGGTACGGAATAGCTCAGTGGTCGGAACACTCACTTTCCCCCAGCCAAGTTAAGCAGCGTCGAGCGCAGTTACCAGTTGGATGGGTGACCGTTTGCGCGCCTTGGCTTCAGTACAGTTCCCCCAGTTCACCCAGCTGTAAATGAGTACCTGCCCTCTTTAGGGTCAGGGAAGGTAAAGCAGCGAGGGAGAGGATGAGTGCCGCCCTCACTATGCTGGCCCTAGAGAAGTGAGGTCTCCGACGCCTCGCTCCCCTACGACCTTATAGGTTATGGGACTCCTCCTTTAGCGCTCTGAGGTTCACCAGTGGTGATTTTTTGCCCACCTTCAAGGTAGCCACATTCCCACTTCGGGGATGATGTCTAAACATAATACCAGAGTGCATGTGTTCTTGAAATTATGTTATCCATTCCCATTAGCATGCAAAGGCCTACTCTTCCAAAGGTGGAACAAGTTTTAGCATGTATGAATTAACGTGATGTGAACATGTGTGGGAACTTGAGTTTGGAGTTCAACACGATGTCCTGCATATATGAACTTGAACGCCATCACAAAAGGCAAAATTATATTACAATGAAAACAAAAGACATCTAAATACAAACAAGACACATTAGCATCTGCACATGTAGAATACATAATTACCAGTATCTGAACACAGACAATACACATTTGTGCATACACACACTACTCCCCCAATTCCATCTCTCCACCCATACTTTTTTCACACACACACATACACACAAACACACACACGAACACACACACCCACACAATCTCATTTACCTGAACAAAGACAGGGGGTGTGATCACAAGGTGTTTTCGATCCAGGTAAACAGTATCACACCAATCCTCTCTCAGTGGTTTTAAGGATACACCATGACAGACGTTACCCTACACACAACCAAAAACAAGCTGAATTGTAGTGGTGTTACAATGAATAAATAGATGCATGAATGAATGAATGAATGAATGAATGAATGAATGAATGAATGAATGAAGGAAGGAAGGAAGGAAGGAAAGAAGGAATGATTTAGAGAGCACATAAAAATGTCCATACCTACAGGCGTGAATGCAGGGCTAGAGAAGGAATAATAGAAAATATTGAAGGTGGTGGAAATGGGGTAGAGGGCAGTGATAACAAATATGACCCCCAAAAACCCCACAAGCACAAACACACACAAAGAAAAAACACACTCACAAGGACACAAATCTACATGTATGTACACAGACAGGCACAGAGTCAAGTTAAACAGAGTAAGGACTTAGTCAAAACTTTGTTGTTGTTCCTCAGCAAGAGCTCTGAACCACTTATTTTCTTTACTGCAAATAAAATTAGAATGTGCTTATGAGGCCTTCTCTACAAAATATGTAATCAACTATAAAGCTTTTTTAAAATAAAAAAAGACACACTGACATGCAATACTGCAGACAAGGTATGTGGTTCCCGTTTCAGAATTGACATAACCACCATTGAACCACCAGAACACAGGCGTGCAGATACAACATCACAGACTGAAAAGCAGCACACAAACGAATATAATTTTTCTTCCCATTTCCTTTAAGAAAGAAAAAAAGGAAACCAGGAAATCAATATCAATATGCTCACGAAATATACATGTCTTAACTGCTCGCTTAATGTTTTCCATAATTTGCTGGTTTGCTTGCCTCTTTCACAGAAAAATGTAACTGAACAAGTCAAAAAAGTACTACACAGTACAGGACTGAATCCACGTACACAGATGTCAGCTTCCCCTACTTTCAGCATTTCTCAGCTGCTCTCCATTCCATCCCATCCCAGCCCAGCTGGTGCTCATTATAGCAGGAACTGACCACACTAGGACTAGATAAAAGGAAGGGGCGCGTGCGCTAAATTTCGCACACTTGACTGAGTGATGTTGAATTTGCGCGCTCTGCCATGTCATTTCTTACTTCATGGGCATCTAGAATGTAGGTGACGAAGTCCACTCGGCAGGCCGACTGCAGAACTTTCAGGGCTGGGAAGGGCAGGTGACTGACCAGCGCTATACCAGCGGCCATGCAGGCTGCACGCAAGTCTGGGTTCACCGTCCCTCGCACCAACACCACTTGTACATCCAACTGTGGGAGAGGATAAAGAAAAAGCATGCTGTACATCGATATTCATTATTTTCATAAGACTCTAAAAGCACAGGTTGTTCCTTCTGTTTTTATCACTGTGTGCCATTCCTATCTATACTTGCTAAATGAGAAGGAAGGTGGCAGGACAGTTAAGACGTTCACCTTCCTCACAATTAAGCTGTGGGGTTCTGGGTTCAATTACTGGCCTTCCCTTTTCTTCCGAGTTTTGATAAGAAAATCAAACTGAATGTCAAAGTCCTTTGGTTGAGACTATAAACCGATACTCCATGTGTGAATGCACGCAGAACATCTTGCACACACACGTTAAAAATCCTTTCCGCCTTTTGGAAGAGTAGGTCATTTTGTGCTGGTAGGAACAAATGACAAAATCTTAAAAGATGCATGCACACGGGTGTCAGGTTTAGATACCATCTCCGAAGTCGGAATCTCGCTACCTAAATGGTGTGAGTGTGTGTGTGTGGTGGTGGTGGTTGGAGGAGGGGGGGGGGGGGGGTGAATGGTCACATACGCAGAAATCTCACCATTAGTGAACCTTGGAGCTCTTGCCGAGGAATAGAAGAATAACCCCTTGCTGAACAGCTCTTTAAACTGCTAGTGAGAGGCTCAATAGTTTTTTTCAACAAAAAGGAAACTGTTACATCTCGAAAGGAATAGAATCAAAATCCAACCTTCTATGTACAGTCCTGTGCAATGTTGTTTGATGCGCTTTACTTCTTGGTTTTTTTTAAATTTATGTAACGATGTCTGTTCTATCGTGACAAGCTGTGATAACTGAATGGTTTTGTGTTTCACACAATCATATCATTCAAAATTTTGATATGAGCTGCATGTGTGCATATGCATGTGTGTGCGTGCATGCATGTGTGTGAATGAGAATGTGTATGTGCATACAGCAATGCATGGATGTGCACATGCATGCCTATACATCTGCACACACGAATACGTGTGTGTGTGTGTGTGTGTGTGCATGCATGCATGTGTGGGTGTGTGCATGTATGCATACATGCGTGCATGTATGGGTGCGTGCATGTATGCATGTATGCGTGAGTGCATGCATGGGTATTGAGGGTTTCAATACACAAATTTAAAAATACCAATAATTTAAAGATATTTTCTCAAAAACCTCAACCAAACAAATATGGAATTTTCACAAACATCAACAAAACACACATGGAATGTTCACAAACATCAACAAAACACACATGGAATGTTCACAAACATCAACAAAACACACATGGAATTTTCACAAACATCAACAAAAATACACGTGGAATGTTCACAAACATCAACAAAACACACATGGAATGTTCACAAACATCAACAAAATTACACGTGGAATGTTCACAAACATCAACAAAACACACATGGAATGTTCACAAACATCAACAAATACACATGGAATTTTCACAAACATCAACAAAAACACACATGGAATTTTCACAAACATCAACAAAAATACACATGGAATTTTCACAAACATCAACAAAACACACATGGAATTTTCACAAACATCAACAAAACACACATGGAATTTTCACAAACATCAACCAAACACACATGGAATTTTCACAAACATCGACAAAACACACATGGAATTTTCACAAACAAAAACCTACCTGCTTCAATCGATCAAGGACCTGGCAGTGCCAGCTGTCTGACGAGCGATGCAGAAATGACTCCATGTTTTCCGTTAATCTGACAGACGGCAGTGCTGCCTTGTGGCCTCTGTGCTTGAATTCTGCCGTCAGGTCTCCATTGACAAGCTGAAAAATTCAGACATACCATGATCTACGAAAATGAGAGAGTATTTTGGAAGATCACCTAGCTGCATGATCTGATAGATCTGAACTCTCAGGACAGCAGCAGAAGCAGCACCATCATGACCAATTCCTCCACAACTGCTACCATAACAACAACAGCAACAGGAACTATAATTATTATTATCATGAGTAGTAGTAGAAGTAGTAGTAGAAGTAGTAGTAGTAGTAGTAGTCGTAGTCGTAGTAGTAGCAGCAGCAGCAGTAGCAGTAGCAAGACAAATTCGACAAATTCCACCACCACCACCACCATTATTTACTTTAACAATAACAACAATGAAGATGAGATTTTGTACTTCAAGTACCTATCCTGCAATGCAAACGCATACACACACACACACACCAACACACACACACACACACACACACACACACACACACACACACACACACACACACACACACACACACCCCAACACACAAACACACACACACACACACACACACACACACACACCAACACACACACACACACACTCATCCCCACACCCACCCACGCGTACAAAGTATCCTAATCTATGACAGTTTACCAAGACAGAGGAAGGCCCTGCGATCTTGGAAATCTCTACCATCCCATCAGAGCCAGCACTGACGACAAGCCCATCAAGCAGCTGATGTTTTCCCTCATGACCCCCCACACACAGCGTGTGAAGGAGACTGGCATCAAATCTGAACAACAAAAAAAGATTTTAAAAAACATAGAGACCAACTATAAAAAAAAGGTAACATAACATAAGAATTAAAAAAGGCAGGTTTAAGAATTTGTATCCTAATATCTCCTTGGGGGAGTTGGGGAGTTAAAGATGCAACAACAATAAGGAAATGCATATCAAAGTATTTCAACAGGCCACAATGAAAAACAAAATATTGAAAGTAAATTTGGGGGGTGGGGGGGGGAGGGGAGGGGGGGGGGGGCAATCAGCTACAGCTTTGAGGTTCACCAATGGTGAGATTTTGCGTATGCGACCACTTTTACTCACCACTCAAAAAAAATTGTTTTCATCCGTTCCTACTAGCATGAAATGGTCTATTCCTCCAAAAAGTGAAAATGCTTTTCACCATCATGTTCTGCGTGCGTTTGCACACAGAGCCTAGGTTTATAGTCTCAACCAAAGAACTAAATCAAAGTAAATAACAATTCCTCTAACTTGCAACATAGCTGGTTTACTTCTGGGTGCAAGTTTTTACTTTTAACTTTCTGCGTCTGAGGAGGACTTTGTGACTGAATTCAAAAGTTCTTACAGCAAGAAAAAGCAGCAATTTACCAAGTTAAAGAAATCTCTGTTTCTCCATATATGAAAATATCAAGAGACAGTCTCTTCAATTGTAACAAAATAACCATTAACACAAAGAATTACATAAGGGAGGGGGAGAGAGAAGGTTCTTCATTATTGAAAATTTGCATTACATGCTAAATAACGGACTACATTTTACTTGAAAATGCACATTACTATTACCTCAACTATCTTGCTCACACACTCCTCTCATCCACACATATGCATCATTTGAAAGCTCGTGAATGAACACACACACAGACACAGTCATCTTTGTGTAAACATGGAGCCCAGCAATCTCTTCCAACCTTTTACAATTTCCCCATACCCCCAGCCCTCCACCCATCCCTCCCCCCACCCCAAAAACTTTTCCTCCCCCCTTCACACTCCCTTTCTCCACCTTACCCCCCCCCCCAAAAAAAAATATATATATAGAAAATCTGCAACATAACTAAGAGATAGTTCAAATAAACCAGAAGAAAAACACTCAGTCCCTGATAATACTGACCTCCTACCATGTAGAAGATGACGACGCATGGCTTCTCTAGCCCAGGTCATCATCTCATGACACCCGTGGCTTAGAGACTGCGCATCTTCAGGGAGCATCACCGAAGCCTTCTTTGCAGCCAAAATCCTCCCACTGTTTTGTGGAGAAGAGAGTGACTTTCTATGATTGCAACACTGATGTTCTACTGTGTTTGAGACGCATGATGAACAGTTGCTGAAGTTTGGTTGTACGCAAGCAGTTTCGCTCTGATGATGTTGACAAGAATGTTCTCGTCCTACTGCTGAGAAACTGGAGATCTTGTTTGGTTCTGATGTCTCGCATGTCTTTCCCTCATCAGATGAATCCCCCTGTTGCAGATGCCTACTCCTTAACATGACATTTCTATGCAAACTAGCTGAAGCTGCTGGCTTCAGATGATGCTGGAGGATTTTAGTCAATTCCGGTAAATGTGCATTGACGCCAAGAGTTTCACAATTACTCTTTGTAGCTGTTTCAGACATATGAGATTTCAAAAGCGATGCCCTGCTGTTTTGGCTTGTTCTTACATAATCACTCTTCATCCCTACAGCACCTGTCTGACTTGCAGTCAAAACATCTGGTTTTGTTTCTTTCACACTTAGATCAGCACGACTATGTTCAAGGTGTTGCTGCACACTCTGCGCACTGTGGCAAGGAGGGAGACCTTTCTGAGCATGTCTTTGGCTGGTCCTTGATGGTGAAGAAGGAACTTGATAGCTGGACCCCCTTGGATGATGGAAGTGTGAGGGCTCATCTGAGAGAATGACGGGAACAGAAACGCGCTCCACATGTTCAGTGCAGTGGTCAACGGCTTCGTTTAGTAGTTCTGCTATATACAGTAATGGTACTCCCTGCAAACACAATATCAACACATGCACGCACTGACAAGCATCATTGCAAATGCAGTTTAAATTTCAAAAGACAGCAACTTCACAAGCAAAATGTTGTTACGGTTTCTGCATAATACTTGGTACATTAAAGGATTGAATCAGCACGCCAAAACTTATGCTTAAGAATGTAAAACTTACCACATCAAACAATCCTTGCTATATTGTCACCCTGGCAATGATAGTGTTGTCTACATTATGTTTGATCCCTCTTTGCATTACATGCTAAATAGCGGATTACATTTTACTTGAAAACGCACATTACTATTACCTCTACTATCTTGCTCACACACTCCTCTCATCCACACATATGCATCATTTGAAAGCTCATGAATGAACACACACACAGACACACACACACAGTCATCTTTGTGTAAACACCGCAGATACCTTGAGCTTACGAATACCTAGATTCAACCAATCCACTGTTGGCCGTCGCTCTTTCTCTATTTCTGGTCCATCAATCTGGAATGACCTCCCTCTCTCCCTTCGTGAAAAGCCTACTTACGACAGCTTTAAATCCAGCCTCAAAACATACCTATTTCAAACCTAAGATTTTTCCCTCTTGTTTCATCTCATGTCTGTCCCTGCCTTTGAAAGCCAAAATTCCATCACCCTGCTGAAATGTACAACCTGTGTGTGTGTGTGTGTGTGTGTGTGTGTGTGTGTGTGTGTGTGTGGTGTGTGTGTGTGTGTGTGTGTGTACATTTGAATTTGTTAGAATATTGTTAATCATTGTTGGTTGTTTGTGTGGGAGCGGATTGAATGGAAGCGCTCTGATTTGTAATTGCAAGATATAGCGCTCTATAAATTCCATATATTATTATTATTATTATTCATTCCACCTAATCTCTTAATATCAATATGATAATTATTCACCCTGAACAGACAGACACAGGCAAACACTCACAAAGACACACATGCAGACACAGACAAATCCTTTAATGAATCTCAAGCTTTTTCTTTCTGAAGTTCCCCAGTCAGTCTTGCTTTCTTCCTTTTCATTTTTTTCTTTTGTTTGTTTGGGTAGGTGTTACCTTTTTGCTCTTCAATTTTCATTATCATAATCACTATTACCATATTAGCTTCCATTATCACCATCACCACCCCTACAATCACAACAAAAACTCATACATATGATTAGAATAATAATAATAATAATAATATATGGAATTTATATAGCACTGAATCTTGTAAAACAAACAATGATGACACTCATTACCTGCTGTATCAGAGTGTGCACCTGTGCAAGGAGCTGCCCTGTGAGGAAAAGCAAGGATTTGACCCCACAACCATAGAGGTCCTTGTGTCCAACACATGCCTGCACCACGTACACTCCTGCTGGATGCTGCACCGAGATTAAATATTCATGTAAGGTTAAATATTCATGTGAGGAAAGTTAAATATTCATGCGAGGAAAGTTAAATATTCAAGTGAGATTAAGTATTCATGTGAGTTTAAACATTCATGTGAGGATAGCTGAGTATTAATATGAGGCTAAATATTCATGTGAGACTAACTTAAGATTCACATGAAGCTAAATAAATATTCATGTGAGGATAGTTAAATATTCACGTGAGGTTGAATATTCATGTGAGATTGAATATTAATGTGAAGTTAAAATATTTACGTCAGGTTAAATATTCATGTAAGGTTAAATATTCACATGAAGTTAAATTAATATTCATGTCAGACAAACTATCTGGCACCCTTGTGTTCATTCTCACCAGTGTACATTTCACATCCTAGTATTTCATATCATGAACTCTCACTGTAAATGCGCAAACATGAATAAATGCACCTCAGCATACACAAGTATGTATGTATGGATAATGGACACGTGCGCATGCTCTCACAAGCACACACGCACACATACACACACACTCAAGCTGACTGACAAACACCAGGAAAGTAGATCTTTATACTGCAAAAGATAAGTGGCAAAATTATAGCAAATGTCAGTGTCTACCATTTTTTTCTTGTCAAGTGTTCTCAGCTTTGTGCCTGGTCAACACAGTGAAGAATACACTCCATCACAACAAAACAGCAAATTTCCAACAAGGGCTGAAGCTTGTGAATCAGTAGCCTAGTGGTATTGCACCCATCTAGACATCGATAGGTCGCAGGTCCAATTCCCATCTGAAACCAGACTTCCGCCCTATCCTTTAGACCATGAGGGCTGGTCTCAGTGCTAGCCTTTTGGTTGAGACAGTAAACTGTAATACTGTGTGCTAAACATATCAAGTGCAATAAATCATAATAATAGTATATAGAATTTATACAGCATAACATAAATGATCACACAAGGCTGTCCTTAGAAAAATTCTGCAGAAAAGCATATTAACAGACAACAAAAATATCTTTTTTCTTAAAAAGTGGATAGCACTACATTTGTGGTAATGCATTCTTCTCCAGGCAGAGCAGCCTGAGTTTTGTGCAGAGAAGCTGCCTTGACTGAAAGTGAAACAGAATAAAATACAACCTGATTTGAAAATAACTATGTGTACCCTACAGAGAAAAAAAAAAGGAAAATATATTCAGCTGTTAATGCCGTGAAGTCATCTGTCACAAAGCGTGTGACAATTATAAATCGTCCTGCCAAAATTATGTTTGTGTTGTGACAGTTTCTTTCTTCAATAGAATTCCGTTTAAACCAAAATATTCAAAGTTTAAGGATAATAGTCTTTGTTTTCACTTTGTTATCTCTATAAAAAATATGTTTGTTCAACATCTTCTCACCTGTATGTCAAGGCATTTAAGAATGTGCACTGTGTCCTTTGCAAAGACTTCCTCCTCCTGGTCTCCTGATACAATACAGCAGACTCTACACACACACAATGAATTATGTTTATTTAGAATTTGATTTTAAAAGATACAGTCAAATCTTTTCTATTTATGTGTATATTTTAACTGTCCATACAAATATAAGCTTCAGAGTGAATAGTAATGTATCATAAAAGTCAAATGCACTCTGAGTGTATAAGTTGGTGCGTGCATGCACGCGTGCATGTGTGTGTGTGTGGCTTTAGTAGGAAGAGAGTTACCTATGTGTCAAGTATGCATAAGTTTTTGTGTGCGTTTGTCTTCTGATATGTGTGCACAAGCGCATACATGTACACTTCATGTACTTAAAGAGCATGAGGGGGACGGGATAGCCTAGTGGATAGAGCATTGCGCTCGCAATCCGACAACCCGGGTTCGATTCCCGTTCAAGGGGATATTTTCCCCTGGAGTTCACATCAATGCCGACTCCACTCTCCCCAAAAGTCTTTTGGATTAGACTATAAACCGAGGCCCTGTGTGTGAACACACACAGAAATCTTGCGCACAGGTTAAATCCTGTTCTGCTTTTCGTAAGAGTAGGCCATTGTGTGCTGGTGGGAACAGATGACAGAATTTACAAAACTGCATACACGCAGGAACTGGATATAAAAAAGCACATAAGTGCTTATTCCATTATCCTCGATATAAAGGAATAAAATAAATAAATAAATAAAATGAGTGCATGCATGTGTGAATGACTGAATCTGTGTGAGAGTATTTTTTTGAGAAATATGATCATTGGATCACTAACAGATCATTGGATCACTAACACATACCTTCCATTGATACCAAGATCTTGTCTGACCAGTTCGCCTGTAAAAGAAATAAAAATATTCTGTCTGAAAGCAATTTATTCATGCAAACTCTTATGTACACATATATATACGTTTATGCACTGCCCTTTTACTTATTTTTTTTTTACTTTCCTTTTTGTGGTTGTTTATCCTGCCTTTTCTTTATATTCTTCCCCCCTTTTTTTTTCTTGGGTGATGATAAATACTGACTTCTCCATTTAAGGTGGCTTTCTTTTTTTTAAATTTTTGGTGGGTTGGGTTTCTTTTGTTGTTGCCTGTAGTGCTCATGGAGTGTTGTTTTTTGTTGTTGTTTTTTTTGGGGGGGATCTTTTTTATAGTTGTTGGCTACTCATCCCTTCATCTTTTTTTTTCTTTGAACATTAATGTTTATTTTCACTGATTATTGTTATCACTGCGACCACAAAGGCACTCTTTATGTGTGCTTTTGTTTTAAATGAAGTTGGGGTGGGGGGGGGGGGGGGGGGGGGGGGGGGGGGGGGGGGGGGGGTATGGTGGTGTGGTGGGGGGGGGGGGGCATCCTGGGGGCATCCCATCCCTTCATTTTGGGGGGGAGTGATTTAAAAATAAAATAATAATAATGAATAGCATTTTATATAGCACATTTCTCAAAGCATTGACTCAATGCGCTTTCATACCATGCACTTTATACACATGCACACACAGCACATAATAACAACAAACAACAACAATGATAATGAGCATTTCTAAAGCGCAAATAAATTTACAAGAGATACCTATCGCACTGTAGAGGCACACACTTGCGTCCGGGCACACACTAGCAGGGCAATTAACAGTACACTCAGAGAAAAGGCACTAGCAATAACATAACTAACAAAAAACATAACCAACAGCCAGGCATGCACATGAAGTAGCCTACAGTGTGACAAACGGCGACCGTCAAGACAAGCACAATATATTAACTAGCTAAGAAATACATTAAAGAGATGTGTCTTCAATGAAGACTTAAACTGGGATAAAGTGGGAGCATGTCTGACGGCTGGTGGCAGAGAGTTCCAGATCATGGGCGCAGCAACACCAAAAGATCTGCGACCTGCGGTTTTGAGGTTGTAATGGGGTACAACAAGTAAGTTATCATTCGAAGACCGCAGGGTTCTAGTTGTGGTGCGTGTTTTCAAGGCAGCTGACAGAGATGGAGCAAGCGAGCCTTCAGAGTGACGGTATGCCAAGACCGCAACTTTGTACTGACAGCGTGCCCTTACAGGTAACCAATGAAGCTCCCTAAGCATGGGAGTCACATGGTCCCTTTCTGCAGGCGTGTAAACTGTTCATCACTTATACCGATAAAACAGGAGTTGCAATAGTCCAGTCGCGACAAGACGGTCGCTGAAACAAGCTTGATCACTGCATCTCGAGGCAAGAATTTCTTAATGTGTGCAATACGGCGCAGCTCTAGAAAGCATGCTCTGCAGACGTTACTAATGTGGTCTTTCATGGAGAGAGTAGGATCTAGCCGAACACCCAGATACCGCACAGAACTCTGAAAAGCTATGTCACAGCCACCCAAGACCACAGAACTCTCCGACACCCGCATAAGACTAGATGGTGAACCAACTGCCATAACTTCTGTCTTGTCTGTATTTAATTTGAGTTTGTTGCTGTCCATCCACTGAAGGACACTGTGCGTACAATCTGCTAGTGTGCGTGTGGCGTCTGAAAAATTTTGAGATGTTGCATTTGCCGAAATTTCTGTATCATCTGCATATTTATGAAACTGGCAATCATGTAAGGTCATCACATTAGACAGAGGCTGAGAATATAGTGTGAACAATACGGGACCCAATCAGCACTTTGCTTAACTATAGATCTACTGCACTACTTGCCCATATTTTTTGCTTTAAATTTTTTTTTTAGTTTTAGTTTTGAGCTCTTCTCCCCTTCCTCTTCTGTCATGGATTGGTGGTCTAGAGGTAACACACTTGCTTCAACATCAAGAAGTGCAGGTTCAATTCCCGTCTGTGCCAAAACTTTCCCCCATCCACTAGGCCTTGGGTGGTGGCCCGGGTGACAGTCTTTCGGATGAGATAACAAACTAAGGTACCCTGTGCAACATGCATTCGAGACACATAAAAGAAACCAACAGTAACTGGAGAGTTGCTCTTGGTAAAATTCAGTAGAAAAAAAGCTACTCTTGTGGGGAAGCAAATACACTTGCAAACAGGATTTTTTTTTTTAAATCAAAAAAAAAAAAGAAAAGAAATCTAATATATGGGTGGCACTGCTCTTGTGGTGACACACTCTCCAGGGAGAGCAGCCTATATTTCAAACAAAGGTATCTGCCATGACAGGAAGTGATATATCATATATTCAATTCAATGTAACTGCTTGCCAAACTTAATGGTGTACAATTAACTTTAAGATGATAAAACGCTTCTTGTTTTCAATACTGTGTGATGGTTTTTAAAAAATTAATAGCTAGTTATTATGATTACATCTTTTGTTGTTGTTTTTTCTAAACTTCACAGCATTTTATTATTTCTATGTTTTATTGTAATTTTTCTTCAGAATCTTTTAAACAAAATATGCCTGACTCTAATAATGTACTAATGTATTTAAAATAAGTCAGTAAACACTTTTATGACATTACCATTCAACTTTTCAAGTGACAACAGTAATTACACACACACACTCACTCACTCACTCACTCACACATGTAACAAGAGCAACAATTTCAGTTGAGAAAATAGAAAAATCTTTTCCAATGTAATAAGACCTTTCAATTTTCAGAGCTGGAATTACAAATCCAGCAACTGCAATGTTATTATCAAGTACAGGCACAGACTTTTAAATGATTATTAAAGCTTTCATAAACGTGAGATCTAACTAAGGTTGATACAGGACATCATCTTTTTAAAGGTCTTTGTTAGTGTGAGTGTGTGTGTGTGTCACTGTGTGTATGTGTGCATGCATCATTGCACGCATTCGGGTATGCTTGTGTGTGTGTGTGTGTGTGTGTGTGTGTGCCCATGCATGTGTGAAATCAAGTCAAAATTATCTTTACTGAGGGTAAAAGATTAAGTTTACACAACTTTTTTTCATACTGTCCTGTGTGTGTGTGTGTGTGTGTGTGTGTGTGCCTTGGAGCACATGTGTCTGTGTGTGTGGGTGCATGTGGGCATATATGCCAGTGTGTTTGTGTATGTTTGTATGTGTATATATTTATGTTTCAGGTGTTCTGCATTTCTTTGTGTGCTTCTGCATCGTGTGTATCAAATATCACTGTGTCAGTGTATGTGAATTGTGATAGGCCTACTGTGGGTGTAGCTCATGAATTCAGTTGTTTTTCCCTTCTCACTCCACAACCTGATCAAGTTTCTTATCTCTCAGTCTCACTCTCAGTGCCTAGGGGCGTTATGCTTTTTTATGCGCTTTATAAATGATCAAAATCGCAGACTGGTTTTTTCATTCATTCATTTGTCTAGATCTAGATTGATACTAATAATAATACAGTTATAGTCACCATTATTTATGTTTCGGTGGTCATAATGCCGATACACATACAGCCATAACGTTATAACATAAAGTGTGAAAAAGAAAATCCAACTCACATACAACACTGACTGCATCAATGTTTGATTTCACGGATGGTTTCGTGGATTTGCATGACATGTTTTGCTTTTTGCTAAAAGTACAACGACTTGAAATGGACCACCCACATAGACAAAATTACCAAAAAAGCAAGCTCAATGTTAGGATTTTTACAGCGAAACCTCAAACACTGCCCACAAGAATGTCGTAGATTAGCCTATCTATCACTAGTTAGATCCACATTAGAATATGGTGCCACAGTATGGGATAGCCACTGCCAAACAGACATAGATAAGTTAGAACGTATCCAGAACAGGCAGCCAGATTCATAAAACAAGACTACCATACTAGAGACCCTGGCTGTGTCACGACCATGCTCCAAGACCTGCATCTGCCGAAATTACAAGACCGGAGGCGACAGCTTAGATTAGCCTTTATGTATAAAGTGGTTGAGGACTTGTCCCGGCCATGCCGCCATCAAATTTTTTTACCCCCAAACCCCAAGGTAAACGTTAGAATTAAGACTAAGACTTTTAAGGACTATAATCAGTAAACATAGTAGAAAGGACAGCCTGCATCAACAACAGAGGCTACACAGTCCCAGACAGCAGGTGCAACCAGTACAAGCACTCCTTCTTCGTGCAGACGGTTATAGACTGGAACCACCTCAGCGACCAGACCGTCAATTCCAAGACCCTGAGCTCCTTCAAAGGGGCCCTCACCAGGGAGAACTTTTTCAGAACCAACCAGCATTAGTACTAGCAGTTAAGCGCAAACCCCCAATCCGTCGCGTAAAGCCAGAAGTGGTTACTGCGACGTATTGATCCAGATCCAGATCCAGATACATTAGGCCTATTACATGACCCGGCGTGTAGCCTGGAATTCGGACAGAAGTTACCTTCCTTGAATCAAGGAATGTCACTCCGAGACAAACCTGGGATAGGGGCCTAACGAACATTGTCAATATGGCACGTCCCACTGTCAGTTCAATGGGCATCACTAAGAGAGGCCTTTTAACTTTTTTTGTGGGTATATTTTTTGGAGTGACAGTGACGTACATGATCACATATTCATCCACTTTCCATACGCGGCTGAAGTTTCGTCGTCAGGGCGGTATTCAAACAATGGGTGGTGGATTTATCCCGGACAGTCCACACAGCCATGGGGAAACAGACGACTTCAGCGGACCACAGCAATCAGTCAACTGGGCTGACAAACATTCGCACAGCCACACAGGTATGCTTTCAAAAAGCTGGCGATTTTTCTTTTTCTACCATCTCTTGAAGTGTTACGTTTGTATTGATTCTTGACCCCCCCCCCCCCCCCCCCCAGGCATTTTATAGTCCTAAGTTTGCAAGTAAAAACTAAGTTCTAGGCCTTAATTTTTTTTTATATTTCCTCCTTGTGTTACCTCCACCCCAGCCTTTGCCATTTCCTTGGCATTTGGGTGAGAGAAGGTTAACTTGGGTGTACAGTAATGAACTTTGGTGTACAGTAATGAATGTAGGCCTGCATGTGGGCATTTGACAACAATTAATGGGTTTAGACCCCCTCCCCCCCTCCCCCCCATCCCCATAAAAAGGAAAGAAACAGAAATTAGATAAACAACAAGGAAACAAAAGCCAGTCATTTCCATCCAGGTTAACACTTAAACCTAGCTCAGGGTTACTGTTAGCTCTTTTAAATCATTGACCCACAATTACAAATTCAAGAAGTTGTGGGTTTAAAACAAAACAAAACAAATCACACACACACACACACACACAACACACACACACACACACACACACACACACACACACACCATATCATACATGTACCCCCCCCCCCCCCCACACACACACACACACACCCACACACATACACTGGTACTCAATGTTAAAGATTTAACTTAAGGGAGGGTAAATGGTTTGCAAACTGCTTGTATTTTAAATGAAGTTTACAGCATGTTGCCATTCTCACTCCCACTTGTCCAAGATCTGAGTATCCTATTCTTTTTATTTCTGTCTGTCACTCTCACTATTACAGTGTTACTGTTGTGTTAGTATTGGGTGACAAAAATGACAATAGATCTATAGATCTGCGTCTCTCTATGTGTCTCTGTCTGTCTGTCTGTCTGAGTGTCTCAGTGTCTGTCTGAAGTCTCTCTCGCACAATATTATGAATATTTATATTATAATATATAAAAAAAAATTTTAATATATATTATATATAATATAATAAATATATTGTGTGAGTGTGTACACCAACGCGTGCACATGTGTGTGTCAATGTGTGTGTAGAGTGTGTCACTGTGTGTGTGTAAAATCATAAAATGTGTGTGTCAAGTCAAGTCAATTTTTTTTTCCAGATGTGTGTGTGTGTGTGCGTGTGTCTGTGTGTCTGTGTCTCTCAATGTCTATGTCATTGTCAACTGGTATCAGAGTATATCATATATATATATATGTCTGACCATGACCCACAGAGCATGAATCTCTTCCTGTAGTGTGTGAGCGTGTGTGTGTGTGAGTGTGTGTGTGTGTGTGTGTGTGTGTGTGTGTGTGTGTGTGTGTGTGTGTGTGAAAGGTCATGTCAGAACAATCTAAGTTATTGAGGGTAAAGGACTTTAAAACCTTGTACTGTTGTAGGGCCTACATCTTTTTTCATCCTGCCCTTTATTTTGGTGAAAATGATTCATAAAAAGGATATGATAAGTATCATCAAAAGTAAAATGTGAAAGAAAACAATGACTGGTAACACTAGTCTACATATTAATAGTGATAACTAATGTGTGATACTGATAAAAGATTGATAAAAAGAAATACTAAAAAGAAATAGGCAAATCACTTACACACACATGATATAACTAATAACTATAGTATATATACACGTGCACACACACACAAACACACACACTCGCATACATGCACGCATGCATGCACACACACACACACACACACACACACACACACACACACACACACACACACACACACACTGTAATACTTACAGGTACCTGTGATAGCTCAATGAGTGAGTATGATATATTATATATATATAGGGGAACATAATTTACACACTGTATTGATCAGTATGTATGATGTATGTAAAAATTATGCAAACAGGAAAAGAAGAAAAAATTATGGGGGACTAATAATACACTTTCCGGGGAAAGCAGCCTAAAATTCATGCAGAGAAATCTGCCATGACTGAAACTGTGAAAGTTGTACGTGCATACTTTAAAAAAAAAAATTACAGTACAAAACAATACATTACAATGCACATACATAACATATACACTACACACAAACAGTGAAACACACAAACTCACACACACACATACGCACACATGTGTACACACACACACACACACACACACACACACACACACATTCACCATTCATTCCTGCATTCACCAGTTCAAAACCCTAACTTGGGATCCCATGGATCAGGGAGCACACAGTAATCATAAGCCTGCATGGTTGGCTGCTCTAAGTGATCCAGAGTGTGCGTTCAGACTTTGCACACATTCTGTCAGTGCTGAGATAAGTTATTGAGGGTAAAGGACTTTAAAACCGTGTACTGTTGTAGGGCCTACACCTTTTTTCATCCTGCCCTTTATTTTGGTGAAATTGATTCATAAAAAGGATATGATAAGTATCATCAAAAGTAAAATGTGAAAGAAAACAGTGACTGATAACACTAGTCTACATATTAATTTATTAATAGTGATAACTAACAGTGTGATACTGATAAAAGATTGATAAAAAGAAATACTAAAAAGAAATAGGCAAATCACTTACACACACATATAACTAGAGTATGTTATATGCGTGCACACAACACACACACACACAAACACACACACACGCATACATGCACGCATGCTATGCACACACGCCAAACCACCACACACACACACATACACACACCACACACACACCTACCTGTAGTACTTACAGGTAGTGAGTCCTGTGATAGCTCAATGAGTATGATATTATTATATATAAATATATATATTATATATAATATATAATATATATATATAATATATATATCTATATCCATTATAGGGGAACATAATTTACACACTGTATTAATATCTGTTTGTTTAAACTTTTGATTATTTATCATTGATTGCATGACTGTGTAAGATTGGGTTGAATGCATGCGCTTTGGTTTGTCTTTGCAAGATATAGCGCTATATAAGTTCCATTTATTATTATCAGTATGTATGATGTATGTAAAAATTATGCAAACAGGAAAAGAAAAAAAAATGATGGGGGACTAATAATACAATTTCCGGGGAAAGCAGCCTGAAATTTATGCAGAGAAATCTGCCATGACTGAAACTGTGAAACTAGTGAAAGCTGTACGTGCATACTTTTTAAAAAAAATTACAGTACAAAACAGTACATTACAATGCACATGCATACATAACATATACACTACACACAAACAGTGAAACTCACACACTCACACACACGCTGTATACGCACACATGTGTACACACACATACACACACACACACACACACACACACACATTCACCATTTATTCCTGCATTCACCAGTTCAAAACCCTAACTTGGGGTCCCATGGATCAGGGAGCACACAGTAATCATAAGCCTGCATGGTTGGCTGCTCTAAGTGATCCGGAGTGTGCGTTCAGACTTTGCACACATTCTGTCAGTGCTGAGATGTCAACTCTGCCTCTGCTCGTTCAGTTCAGATTTTATTTTTTGCAATCAATGCCAGCAGAGCTAGAGTTGCCTTATTTTTTAAATGTAAAATACTATTACAGAGTGAAAGCAATGTTTGTGATTTTACTCTGTTCAAATTAGCCTTGTACTTTCTTGTTTGTGTGAAAAACTTGTGATTATTTCACAGCTGATGATCCTCAAAGGTTGGAAAATTTGAAGTGGACCTTACTTTAATGGTTCCAGCTGTACATCCCTTATAGCATGTTAACTCCAGTTGCCCTTTTGAACAAGTATATTATATATAGTAGATCTATAAACTATACCGAATGACAAATAACCAAGTTATGAATAATGTGGAACACATGACATACTGATGATAGGCTGAGACCTATTTTTAGAACATAAAGAAATATTTCACAAGTTTTCTATCAAAATTCAAAATGATAGTTCCTAAGTTAAATTCCAGTGTTTGTTCTGCTAGAAGATGTTATAAACTAGACAAGTTTATATAACTTTACGTGAGTGCAAGGTCTTGGAAAATAAGAGTATGTCAAGTGTAAAAGTTCTGTAAGACTATGCAAGTGTCTCTTTTCATTGATAAAAAAATTAACAATTTTCTTTGAATTTGATGCAGAACTTTTCCATTCGACACATTGTCATTGTACAAACATATTGATTTAACTTTTAAAAAAAAAGAAAAAAAAAGTCTGTGGACCTTCAATGGAAGAAAATATATTTTGTCAGCCACATTCATTATATTATCAATTATTATCAGAGTTTAATTCTGTTTGTTTCTTAAATCTTTTATGTGCATGGCCTATTTTTAAGTTAGTTTAACTGGAATTATCCCATAAGTTTATATAATGTAGAGTTACTATGTAATTAGTGAGTGTAATGGGGCTTTTTGTCATGAGTCGTTTACAGCATACAGATATAGTCCTTTAGTTGTCCATGTCATAGTCAGTATGGTCTAGTACTTCTGGCGTTGGATTGATCCCACAACACTTGTGATGGAAATCTTTAACCCTCGCATTCTAAAACTTATCTCTGACTGTATGTAACGTTGCTACAGAAGCTGCCTACTCCACGTCCTATCATCAGCTGGCGTAAACACATCATACCATAACTATATCAACAAGGACGTCTTCCATTATTCTATTATTGATTTTTTTAGTTTGCTACTTCATAAGAAAAAAAAAGATGGCGCAGACACAAACATTTGGACAATCCTTGATCCATTACTAGACGGTTTAAAAGAATCCCTTTATGGTGACATTAAAGGATCAACAGACAGGACAATTCTTATTACAAAACAACCCCCCACTATAGAAAAAATTCAGATTCTGACTGTTAGGAGTTTTCCTAAAATTTAGGAAAAGAGATGACTCCATTGTGCCAGGGAACAAAATCTAGCTTGCTTTTCAGAATGTGACAACTATAGAGTCTGGGAGGAAGATCCGAACTAAAGAAGTGGATTCTATAGCAAACTTATGGTAGTGCATATATCTCATAAAAAAGATATGAGTTGTAATAGCTAGAAGGCGAGGGAAGTGCTATCATTGAACAATGCCGACATAAAATTCTTCGACCAAATACTGCTTTATTGGACTGACAAAAAGAAAAAAGAGATTCTAATCCTATCAAGGAGCATACAGGATGATGAGGGCTCTACTAAAACACAGAGTACGTTCTCTGATAGAGGCAACAAAGGAAAAAAGATTTGCTGCCATAGCAAAAAAGCCTTAATGGTAGACAGGTTTTTGTATTCCCTCTTGAGACTTTTAACTGCTCAGCTTCTCACATCATTACTATCAGGAGCACTCAAGACATACTGATCCCGTAAAGCTGACCTTCTAATTGACAGTGCTCGTGTTATTCCAATCCAGTGACCCTGACGCAAAGTACAAGAGATATCTATTATATCTTCTAGAGTAATGGAATGTTTTCTCAACTCAACCCAAATGTCTTGCACGCTTGATTGCACAAGCAAATAATTCAGTCGAGCCTTGCTAAATCTAAATATTATGAAAAGAAAGCGAGACTTTAACCATAGCACACCATTAATGAAAGAGTAATAGCCAGATACTGTGTGGAACCTAACAATCTGAGAACACATATCCGCAAGATCATATTAAAAGGAAAATATAATGCAGTTTGAAGAACCAACCGACCACCCCTTTCCCATATTTAAGTGAGAGGTTCATAATCCTGTATTAAACTTTATCAAGTACAATATGAGGGGCAACAATCAAGCTATGCGCCATCAGGGCCTATTTATTACCCTATCAAACACTTTGAAGGGAAGGTAAGAAAATAACTTTGGTTCTCAGGTCAACACAAAGTACCAACTTATTACGGGATCGACTACATAACGGCGTGTATTACAGAATCAAATTCTTTACATCACATGAAGTTTAGCTACATGAAATACCTAACAACTCTAAATATTCATTGTGGGTTTGACTTACAAGAACATACCGATGAATGTAAAATATAGCTGCATAGTTCAGTGCAAGACGCAACAGAAAAAAAAATCCTCGGTCTCAGAAGGAATATCTATAACAAATAGAGAGAAAGGAGCACAGAACACATGATGAGCCTCCCTGATAAAAAGACTATCTAATTTTGTAGTGATTGGATGCACAGCACAAATAGATAGAAAATAGACTAAAAGAAATTGTTCAACTAATGTGCCCAGTCGTCTAAGTTTTTCTACCAACCAATGTCAACGCACACAAATACTGCTCTACTAAATATCTGCGGGCATACTGGCTGTGGCAAGACGTGAGTAATTATTGTTTTGTCGATTTATTACCAACAGTGTCAAAAAGATCCCTTCTGATTTCTATATGTTAAGATATTCAACCCCTTGGTCCAATAAATAAAAAAGTACTGTCAGACACTACACCAACAATAAAACATACAGAGAGAGAAAATTTATTTGGAACAGATGAGATATAATTATAGTCAATCACATCTGCGCCGGCTAAGCGAGTTAGAAATACGTATTAACAAACTAGTTTGAAAAAAAAAATGCAGTACAACCTTTTCTTAATAGCCGACTGCTCAGCAGGAGCGTGACATTGGTCTTTATAAAATGGAATAGTTTGTCTAAGCTTGCTTCATTTGCGGCGAGACATGTCACATATATCTGTTTGGTTATTGCCAACAACAAAAATTATAATAGCATATTAAGAAGAATTCTAACCGTGAACACAATCAACAGTCGTTGTAATTATTAATCACATGAAAGGACAGAGATGGTTTTAATAAATTGAGGCGGCCCATCTACTCGTGAGAGAATGGAAGGTTTAATCTACAGACGGAACAATGAAAAAGAGAGAAACAATAAACTAAAACTCAGAAATATCAAAGCAATAGAAAAACTAATACTCAAAACATACACAGCCGACCCTAAATATTGTATAGTGTAACCCCAATAGACTTTTTTTTTTAAACATCACAAGAATTGAACATATACAATGCAGACAGGCCAGACACTAACCACGATTACCTACAACATTGTATAGAGATTCATATCATTCATTCTCTTGGCTGTGTGGCCCTGTGTGTGCAACCAAGGCGACGCCAAGCGCCTCTGCCGCGCTGAGAACACTTTCCAGAAAGCCCAATTCAGGAAGCTCGGGGGGCCACTGGTTGTTGCACAAACACTAAGCGTAAAGTTATATAGCGTGTAAAATTTTACACAATCTTCCGCCCCTGCCTCTCCCGGGTCTGCGCAGACTTGCTAAGCATAGTTATTGTCGTCTTGGCCAAGACAAATTAGGTGTTTTCGGTTGGTGTGTCCGAGTTCGCGAGTCCCCTAGTTTTCCACCCCGATTTATTTACATTTTATAAAAATTCACTTTCTGATAAGTAAGAGAAATCGGAAATGGGTTTGAGATTTCTTCTTCTGAACCCGAACCTCTGATATGCCCCGAACAACACACACATTCCGTATTAATGTTCTATTAATTGTTAATATTAACGAGTACAATGTGCTTGTCACTGACCATATATGAATTTAATGTCGTTGGCGCAATGAGCGTGTGTCAGCATTCCAAAGTTTGTAATGGCCGAAATCATCTCCTCGTTGCCCCATTGCTTCATTAAAGCCATTTCACGGATAAAATGCAATCTCAGCTTTAATGAGCCTTGTGACAGAGGAGATCGTTTTGCACTTTCTTTACTCTTATTTTTTTTTTTCTGTTTTAATTACGAAAACCCATGAGATTTTATTAATATATTCTGTAAAGTTAAATACCCATCAAAACATAAATTAGTATTACATTTCAGTTTTAGTAGAGAGATACGAGCGAAAAAGGGGGGTCAAAGGTAAACTGTTAGTTTTTAATATAAAACTATCAAGTTTTGGTTCGAACAGGGCGCGAAGCCGAATCGAACCAAAAGCTTGCCGTGCTTTGTCTTATAAAAACAGTAAAGTAGTACTCTGAGCTTGGACCCCCCTTTTTTCCTATCTACTATCTGTATTTTAATAACTCTTCTTGTTAACTGTCTGGCTTGCCTGTCTGCAGAGCGTGATGATTGAATTAAGAAGGAAACATAATCTTTTACCAACTTTGTGTTGATGATTGACTTATATGACTATATGTGAAATCATGTTACGCTATTGCGCTGTTGTATTGCCAGAACAATATTGTCCATATAGGAGGATCTACATAGACGCATGTCAGTTGGCCTGATAAATCAGGGTGACAATAAACTGGACAATTGTTGATATGCACCATTATAAAAGGCCCTGCACGTACAAGTAGAAGTACTAGAGCGGCGACTTGTTTTGAGTTTAATTAATTTACACTGTTCTGTTGAGTTGTTTTAGAGATTGGCTGATCCTGTGTGAGAGAAGCCTCTCTCCTCTCCTTCTCACCTCCAAAGAATTATCTACGCTCTCTCGTGTTCCCCAACCTCCAGTCCTCCGTCCTCTCTCCTCTCTCTCTATCATCTCTGGGTCCTCTCTCCCTCTCGCCTGTCTCACTCACATCTCCTCTCTACCGACTCCCCCCCCCCCTCTCTATCTTTTTCCCTCTCTTGCTCCTCAATCTCCCCTCTCTCTATCACCTCATCCCCCTCTTCCACCCTCTTTCTCTCGATCTCAACTCAACGTCTCTCTCACTGACGTACCCCTCTCATCTCATTCTTTCTGTGCAAAATATATTATAGTGATGGTGTGTGGGTGGTTAACTTGGTAACTAGTAACCATCTGATCTGTGTGTTTAAGAACCGATAGTCTGTGTGTGTGAAGAGTTACTTTATATGTGTCAAGGGTTTTTTCGGTCTGTGTGTGTGGGGGACGTGTGCATGTACGCTCGCTATATCATAATCAGTACATATGAAATACTGCATGTGTTTGTTGTTGTCTTGGTTTTTTTAAAAAAAAAAAGTAAAGTGACTCCTAAGCACTGCAGAGCAAGATAGACTTCAATCATCACAGCAATAATGGTGTGCGAGAATCTGTTTCAAAGGAGCCATGTTGGCTACAGGCGCAAGGGGTTAGGAGTGTGTCGGGGCTCATGCCCATTGACAAGGGCTTTGAATAGTTTAATAAGTAGGCTTGTGTGCGCAATAGCTCAGCATGCATCCCAACATGTTTGCTGTTTTTTTTAGTGGGAGTGTTTGCTCTCTTGACGCTTTGTGTGTGTGTGTGAGTGTGTTGTGAAATTGTGTTGTGTTAGTTTGTGTGTGTGTGTTGAGTGAGTAAGTGAAATCGTGTGTTGTGACATATGTACAAGTGTGTGTTATTTTACTAATTGGTGTGAAATTTTGAGAGTGTGCCATGTGAGTGTGTGTAATTGGTGTGTGTTTCATGAGCTGTGTGTTTGTGTGTGTGTGTTTGTGTGCGTTGTGTGTGTGTGTGTGTGTGTTGTTCCCTAGACTATACCAAAAATACGAATAAAACTTTATATGATATAATAAATTAATTAATTATAATAATTTTAACAACTTTTGCATCAGCTGGGTCCCAAGAGAACGCATGCTGTGTAGGTCAGGAAAGTTGAGCAACACACAGAATCAGTACTGTAAATGAAGCTCAACTAGTGTGATCCCAGTTCTCCCCACATTGAACCTGTCGCCAGACTACCCACATCTGGTGTCGAAGCCAGCCTTAGTCTTAAAAAATCCCCCTGACTCATTTGGGTATTTAGAAACCTGCATTTAACACTCCAGTCTCTAAACCCCAATAGCAGCAAAATGGGACGGAATAGCTCAGCGTCGGAAAGCACCTCTACGCTTTCCCCCTACCAATGTTAAAGCAGCGTCGAGCGGTTTAACCCATGATCTGTGGTAGGGAGGTGATCACCAGACGTTTATGTTTGGCGCCGCCCTTGGCATACAGTACAGTTTCCCCCATCCACCCAGCTGTAAATGGTACCCCATTGACACTCTTTAGGGCTCCAGGTAAAGAGTAAAGCCATCGCTAGAGGAGTAGGAGTTGGCCTCCGCCCTCAATATAGCTGGCCCTACGAGACATGGGAGTCTCTATCCTGACATCCTCGCTTCCCCCTACGACCCTTGATATGTTATATTTGAGGACTTCATAGTGGACATAAATTCCTTTACCTTTCCTTTTTTAACACCAATGCATGCACTAGCTTATCAAAGTTCTCTCTGCACCATGTGGGCCTGGTATGGGTGAAAGTTTTGAATTAGTTATAAGACTGTGTCTTTGTAAATCAATTACCTTAGGCCTCAATTACAATGTTCAGTTATCATTGCACAAATGTATGCAATTGGCAAAAACAGACTTAATTTTTCCCTGTGAATCAAATTGTTCCTGAACCAACACATGGGAAGTTCCAGAGCTTAGCGGAGGCCCGAGCTGTCTCACAAGTGTGGTGTAGTTGCGTGATCAACGGTGATAGACCAGGTTATTCCAAACACCCCTCAGTATCCAAAAGCCCAACACTGTGTTTCGGTCAATCGGCACTGGGAGCCCACAACAGCTGCGCAAAGACAAAGTGCGTTGTTCATTAGCTCCAGATGCTAGACCCCCAACAAAGAGCTGCCAGTGGTCAGCTTCGCCTGTGGCTGAAGGCAGAACAATTTGTGGGCCACAACGAAAAGAGACAGGCTTTCAAAGGTATGTATAACCGAGCATCATCTCGATGGCTACTACTTGTGTTCGCCAAAACAGCCAAGAACCTGATGACCCTACATCGGTGGCTAAGAAAAACTTGCGCTACTTTCCGCTCTATACTTAGCTACAATGAACCCCAAAGAACCGCTGTACTACATGCGGGCCGAATTACTGTTTATCAGAACCTTACATATCAGATCAGGGTAAACTGATATGGTCGCGGAGTCTGGTTATACTCTTGAAATCAGAGAGGCACTCAATACAAATCGCTTTGGTGTGGAGGGTGGTCGCGCTGAAGGAACCCCGAACTATCTTGTCGCAGTGTGATCCCCAGGATAGAGAGCTGAAGACGCTTTGACAGATGGGAATAGTGTCTGCAGAACAAACTGGTGACCAGTTCGGGAGGATTCTCTGAGATTACCACGGTGCCGTGTAAAGGGTACTTCCACCCGGATTATTCCGAACACCATTGATTCCAGGCTTCCTGCCACAAAGACATGATGGTATGATGGAGCTACATACTATCGGATCAACCCAGCACAAGCAGGAGTTGGTTGGGTTGGGCTTGGTTTTTTTTTTTTTTTTTCTAGAATTGTATGGCGATATTCACTAGAGGAGCTAAATCCCTCCCAAAAAAGTAAAGAAACACCACAACACACAAAAAACTATCCAGATTGATTTACAATCAGTAGCATTGACACAAAATAAAACAAAGGTGAGTTTGTCTGTTGAACTAACAATTTTTCTTTTTAAAATATAAAAACATCTCCCCATTATTTATTCTCTCCATAAATTAATCTTAAAAGTTTTTGTTTGTTCCTGGTAGATGATACTGCTACTTTTTTGATAGTCATTCAAGAAGACGCACCCACAAGTTTGTGAGAGGTGGAATAGAGTAACAATAGCAATAAATGCATTCTTCCGAACAGCTTTTTTGGCAGGCCATTAGTGGCCATCATAAGAACAGCGAAAAATTAAAAATGGTTTTGTCATAAGATACGTGTGCAATTAATGCTTACAGTTCTGACAGCAGATGACGTGTTATGTGCAGTTAGTAGATTAGATTTAAGATTGCGTACTACCAAATGAAATATTATTCTGCGAAATGGTAAGGCCATAACAGGATATTGGTCTTTTTTTGTTACAGCTTTGTTTGTTTTATTATTAAATTGTAAAGCAGGAATAGTTTTTTGGTCTTCTACACAGTGTATCAATGACTGTTATACCTAAAAACAAAGGCCAACTTTTAACGAGCTGATATCTTTCATTTTGTTTGTTACGGACGGTAGTGTATCTACTAACTTAGGTAGTAATACAGCAGTACTACACTAAATGGTGAAAACATATTACCAAAGAGTAAAAGACCAGCATTGAAATGACACATATCGTTCCGTGCATTTTTTATAAATATTTGTTTTAAACGGAAGTTAGGGTTCTTTCATTCGTTGGTTTTGTGAGGGTTGAACATTTATGTCGCCGTTTTAGGGAAGAGGGTCAGGCGCATTTAACTTGCACCTCGAGATATAACCACAAGACAGCACTGTTCACAAAAAAACATAAAACTCGACTTATATGTAGTTAGCCTTACTATTTCTCTGGGTGGTATGTGCACATATCACTATCAGACTAATAATGTGAAGAAAGGGAATCATGCCCACTATCTTCGCCAAAATATGACTGTGCTTTTGTTTTCCAGTTCAATAAGAAGCGCAAGATAACATGGTTTCCAACCTCCTGCATTTCCCACACTATAGCTGAAGTCAAAAAAGTCTAAGGGTTTTGGAGCAGTTTTTTTTTTTTTTCCAGATGGCACATTGAATAAGGAATATAAATTGCTTTTTTTCTTTTTTTCATCATCATCTACTCTACTTCAGTGGCTGCCTGTTGAAAACAGGCCAATTACCAATAAATGTAAAATTTGTACTTCTTTTTCTTATCTTGATTTTTTCTCTATTTTTGTTGCACTCTTTAATTTATGAATGTATGGCTCTCATCGTATCATCTTTTTGAAGCTCCCCCATCAGACACTCTGTTCACATTAGTCCTCTGTCATCATCTGATGCCTGCCTGATAAAAACTGCATATGACCTCATATTATATTATAATATATATTAATTATATTATCTCCTCGCCAGGTCCTTTGGATGGACTATAAACTGAGGTCCTGAGTGTGATTGCACACTGAACATCTTGCGCACCTAGCCAGAGAATTACGTTACATAAGAACACCTTTACTGCATTTATCGGAGAGTAGCGAGCCATTGTGTAGCTTAGGTGGGAACAGATGACAACACAATTTCATCAAACAGCAAACACACAGGGACAGGATGTACAAAAGCACATGGGCTCCGATGGTTGCTACTAATCCATTATCCCCCTGAAATGATATAAATAACATAAAATGAATAAAATACATTAAACAATTAAAATAACTTTCCTCATCTTTCGGGGTTTCATCCTCCTGGAATCAAGTTGCCGAGATTTCCCAGTTTTGTCCCACTTTGGTTGACTTAGCCACTATTCCAAATCCTCATTTAATTACAAACATTTAAAAGGCCGGTTTTTCCTCCTCCTTCTTACATTCCCTGCTTCATGAAATATATTACTTGTCAGAGATCCTGTCTATTATTGATTCTGTTAAATCGTTTCAGTTAATGGTTGTAGATTGATCTTTGTAACTGAAAGACTGTGTGGCATTTGGGTGTATTTCATGAAGGCCTATAACATCTCATTCCCTCCCACAAATCTAGTGTGTGTATGTGTGTGTGTGATGCATGGTGGCGTGCGAGTGTGCCTACCTGTGTGTGCGTGTTATGTATGTTTATTTTTATCTATGTTTTTATATTGATAGCGTAATATAGATCTGTAGACCCAACTTTAAACTTCAGATATATTTTTTTATACTAGATTTTCTTTTTCTTAATCCATTGTGAACAATTTAGCACTCAGTTGAAAATTAAAAATCATTATCAAATTCTAACAAGAACCCCAGTTGCTAGGATATAACTAACCAATAAATGATCTTTAATCTTGTTTTCCTTTTTCTCGTCTATCTAATTGCGCTGGCTGGTTGTTGTCGTCTAATATGAGCTGCTGGAGTTTTTTAGTACATTACAATTGTTTGATACAACCTAGTAAGGGATTTGATTGGTACTTTGAACACCTTCACGATAGGGACTTGAATTATGGCTACGTGAGGAGCTTGGCTTCTGCAAGCATACATGTACATGTATGTAAACACAAGACAACTACTGTACAAGGTACTTATTACCAATGGAATCCTCTCCTTCTTGAGAAGGGATTGACCGATTCATTACCCTTAGAGCTGTGTGCCTTCTCGTGGTTTGATTAAATCTACCAAGGTTAAAAAAAACAAAAAGCTGCAGTTAAAATAGATGTTTAATATGATTATTTAGTTTCCCCAAGACACGGCGAGGCATCAGGATGAATAGTACCAGTTCCCCCCAAACCGGCAACATAAATGATGACTCACAGTCTTCCCAATACAGGTTAGCATACCATGATACTTAAGTTTCCAAAACATATGCATATCATACAAGATACGTAAGTTCCAAGACAGGCCTGTTGAGTTGAGGAGGGTCATTGGCTTAAATTATCCCAGGAGGAAATGATAGTTATTTACATATGTGTTTGTCTTCTTTTTTTTTCTTTCTTTCCTTTCACTCTTGATTTTACTGCACATAGTCTTCAAAAGTTTTTTCATGCTAACGCCTTTAGACTTACCCCCGTTATATCTTTTTTGGCTCGCCTGCGTCAGGCCCAGACTGATTACCTATTGTGGGAGATCTTTTTTGAGATTCCTAAGATGCTTAAACACCCGACCCACCGCTGGTCCATTGGGGACGCTCGCCGCATACTTCCAGGTGTACACATTTACAAACTGATGGTTGATGGTTGTTTAGTTTCCTCAAACATGTCAATCAACTCCTTAACCAGCCACAGGAAACAGACAAAGCCAGTCTGAAGTCAAGCACTTTTTCAAATATGAACATGAGATAGTATTATGAAACTCTCTACGGTTTCCGCTCAGTAGATTCTTTGATTACAATGAAACAGTTTAAGCGCCAGCCTACGACTCACCGACATAACAACAACTTATGCTTTAAGTTCTGAATTTTCAGCACAGCACGTTTTGCTACAACAACAAGGTGCAAGGGAATAGTTATCTTCTACTCTTACGCAACAATGGATGAAACTTTGTTCAGCGTTTTTAGTCTATGCGAAGGAACCTATACCAACTGTACCAATCTAAGGCCCTGACCTCCTCATTCTTGCTTGCCTGTTTCTGCGAGAATATTCTAAGATTGCGCATCATCTCTTTCGCCGCAATTCGCAGTGTTGAGCCTACCTAACAGGAGGGAGATTCAGAAATGCTTGCGTGTGCGTGCGATTGATAGCACTGAAACAGATTTATTACTTCCTCTTCCTTATGCTCTATAGCTGTTTTGTATAGAAATTTCAGCAACACCAACTGAGCACCTTTAATAAACTAGGGTGTTCGTGATTATCTTTGTCTGGTAATTGTGCGAATTTGCATCTTGAATTGCTTTGAACACGTTTTGGGCGCTTGTGTATACATTTAGCTCATATTTCTGAAATACAACTTTGTCCATAAAGATTCCCTCAACATAAAAATCCAACAACATGCATATAATTAAGACAAAAAAAACTTAATTAAATTAAATTAAAATTGCTTCTTTGTCTTTTTTTTTGTGTTTTTGGCTACGGTATGACAAGCAGCTGGAAATATCTACCAACCGTGTAAGTATTCAGGTGTTGATACCGTTTAGCTGGACGTATGAAAAAGCAGTCTGAAATCTAACCGACAGGTAATTCTAGCTCCTTCTCAATAGAGATACTACAGCTGAGTATTTGCCAACAATGCCAAGCAGATACCCCTTCTATTTAATATATTCCTTTTTTATTGCAGTGGAAATGTCCCACGATGAGCAAAGCTGACACTGTGTTCTTTGTTCTGGAGGTACGAGACATTTTTGATCTCTTGATAGTCATCTGTTAGTCATCCCTTGAAGATACCGCTTGAACTTCCTCTTCTAGATATTGTTGGAACTGATAGTATGCTTTTGCTATGATAGATGAAGTCTATTAATGATTTATAGAGCTTTGAGAGCTAAAGTCAAGGCAACATACCGCATCATTTTTATTCTAGTTTACGCACTAACCCTTCTTCGAAAAGACCGATGTTACAAATGAAAAGGCTCCTGCTGTTAATTGAAAACAGAGGACCAATGCTATTGAATGCAGGGCAGCTTCCCATTAGCCAAAACAGAGCATATGGCCTGTTTCCTCGCTGCCGCTTTAGTAGACAGTGTTAGCTCGTACCTGTAGTAATAGAGCTCAAGGACACAGTAAAATAGCTGTATCTGTACCTACGCCTGGCCATTTTGTATACCTTTGACCTACAGTTGTTTTGCTCTAATGTCACATTGCTGCAATTCACTGTAACTGTTTTCAAAAACGACAATTTATTAAGTCAATATCATTAACAGATGTTCAGACATGAATCACGGTATGCACTACCAGGAACTTCTAGGATAATTAGCGGTCATACATCTTCTTTCTTACACTGTTCTAAAAATTAAAAAAAAAAAAAAAGTGTGTAGGTGTAATCTTTCTACTTCTGGTATTCATTCAGTAAGTGCCCTCGTAAATTGATTGTCAGAGTAGCAAGACTACACAAACACTCTGTGTAAATGACTGCAACGATGTCACTTTGGTTGTATGATTGTGAGGGATGCTAATTGTTTATGGACTTGGTGGTTCTAGGAGCAATTTGACTTTCACCTACTGGAAAATGTTCCTTCAATGTCATTGTCCACTCGCCGCCTGTTCCGAATAGCACTTAGCAAAACTCTGAGGCATCAATCTTCGAGGGTCTTTTTCCAATTTAATATTAAATCCCAGTCCTTGAAACAAGAAAGAAAGCTCTTATCTTTCGTCTTTCGCAACCAGAACAAACAACCAACGTGTAACTGCGATCATCCAAGGGAAAGCTATGGACCAGGAATCGCTACAATGCGAGTGGTTTGATGGTTTATAGAGTTCAACGGAGTCTTTTCCATTGAAGCAGATAACTGTGCATTCTTCGGTCTAATGCTAATAATCTCTACTATGGCTCATTTCTGCTGGCACTGAATGATAGGCTAGCTAGTGCTATGCGTTTCACAACTGGGTCCATCATTTTTACTCATGGCTTTAGCGTGAAAGTCTTGTTCGTGAGAGTGCTATAGAGAGTGTATGCGACAAATAATCCACTCAAACTTGATCTGCACTGTAGTCGAAATGCTTAGTTTGATGTGCCATTTATTAGCTTTAAATTTAATTCTACGTCAGTAAAATCACATCATCTCCCTGCTTACAAAATGCTAACTCTCTTCTTCAAACATTCAAACCGCAACGTTCAAAGCTTCTAGGAAATCGAGGAGGAGTTTCTTTTTCTTAGCTCTTCTATTGCTGTTACCGACGACGCTTGTATTATCCAATCAACTGTGTACTCAAAAAACGTAAACAAACTATCAACCCAATCTCCTCCCCATCCTTCTCAAACTCATTTTACATCACCAACGACAAGATCTTTATAGGCGCCAGTAGTTTTGGTGCATGTTTCCAGAGTGCTACTTATTACAATTACAATTACAACAAACGGATAAACAAAAGAGACCACCAGCGATTGACATGGTTTATGCTATGTATTAATTTAGTATTTATAATATTTTATATTCTCTTGAAGTAAAAAATGTCATAATTCTTTACAGTCACACCTGTTCTGTAGTATGACTTTGATTGCGCGTTATACCCAGATGTTTCATGAAGCCTTCTTCTAGAGCTCTCTTGGAATTGAAGTGTAGCGAAAAGCCAATTGTGCAGCATTTCACAGATACAATTTGCCCTGCTAGTTGGAAGATTCTTAGTAATCAGAAGGGAATGATTTGAGGAAAGAAGCCGTCGTCACTCACTCTGGTTTTGATGTTGAGTGCGTTTAACAGAGAGACAAGTGACAAAAAGCAATAGAGTTTACTCTCGCCAAGTCAATGGTACTTCTCACCGACATAGCCATATATGTTCTGAGACCTCATCATCAACAGAATTAGTACTGTCCCAACTAATTTCTACACACCGTCCATAAGCCTAGGGGCTCGGTAAGCCAGGCAATTATCATGCAAGACGTTGGGTCCCTAAATATGAGAGATGACTGTAAACGTGACTACTTAGACTAGCTTGGTTGAGTTCTTTTTTAGTGTGAACCACTGGAAAGAAAGAAGCTTCCTTTTTATTCCCAGTGTGCAGAAATCATAATAGACCTTCTGCACCGAGTAAAATTTAATTACAGCCGCACTAGCTTCTAGAGGATCTTAATACTTTAAATCCAGTCTAGTTGCTACGCTAGTCAATGTTTTGCTCCATGAAACTATGGTTGTATAAGAACACTCAACACACAAACACACACACACACACACACACACTCTTACAGCGTATGTCCATAATAGGAATTGCTAGTTTAACGAACAGGTACAAGATACTAAAACAAATCAACCTTGATTAGGAAGTTTTTGCTTTAGTGTTATAACATTTATATCTACTATAAGAATAATAAATGTAATAAATATATAATAAATGCGGGGATTTTTTACAGATTGCAATAAATACGCTACGATCGCTTGATCTCACTATAACCCCAAAAGAACTATGGCCTTTTTAATAAGCTAGATGTTGACTTCAGGTGTCAGAGAACATTGTTCTTTGAAGTAAATTTTCCCAACCCACTAAAGTCAATCCATTAAAAAAACCACCCCCATCAAAGGATGATCGTCAACTCGCGAAAGCAAGTGTTTTGCTCCTAATCCTATACAGTTCCTATCAAACCACTTAAACATTCTGGCATCCACTAGATCACCTACGGACTTCGTGGATGTTTCATATGCAGACCACTATACTTCCATCCAAGACACCAGTTCAATACCGTCTGTGTAAACAAGTACTATTCACTGTGAACTCCACAGTTCAGAGTCGTGTGATCATCTGAACTCGCAGGTCCACTGCCCACTGATTAGCGTAACATCAATCCCTATAACTAGAAGATTAACATGAAGCGCGAATGAGAAGGTTGTGCAATGGAGTCAATATGATTTATCTAAGACTGCACTTCCAAGACACACACAGGACAGAATAATCATGGCATGGGACCTCTGTAATTTTTGTGGGTGTGCACTTAGAGAGGTATAACTATGATGGTGGGTGAGCGAGCCTAACATAACATCCTTCTCTAAAAAAAACCATCTTTCTCACAGCGTTGTGCAAGAGTTGTTCATAGGAGATCAATAGACGGCAAATGCACATGCAAAGCCAGGACGACTTATTATTCTTGAGATACGAGTGAAGAGGGCTAACAAGACCAGATTAGCAAGCGGATTAAATGACTCTGTTCGTGACTTACCAAGTGCGTGTGGTGCATGTTTGGTGCAACAGGGCACAGACAGACATTCAAGTATTAATTGAGCCGCGCACTTAGGTTGAGTGCGAGTTTGATGCACAGAAGCATTTTCCTACGCAAATCTCTGAAGAACGTATTAACTCGGTCTGTTGACATACCTGATAAAGCGCATCAAGCTTATCAATAATGTTCTTGCCTATGCGCACTCCTAAGGTTAGACTTCTGCTATAAACAGGACATTGTAAATATAAATGCTGGCCTTACCAAACATCGCAGTACAAATAGGAACAATTACACAAACTACAACAACTCAATATTTTTATATACTGGATGATGACATCTGACTGCTTTGAGGAAAAAATGAAAGTGTAGAACAATAACAAATCAACGAGTATTATCAGTAGTAAGATCCGCGACACCACGAAACAAGTGAACGTAAATCCGACCACAAGAAACAGGAAAGAACTTCATACTACCCCCTCCACAAAGCAAGTGACAAAAAAAACAATTATCTCCCCTTCTGTAAGAAGTATACTTGTTATTAGATAAGCGGCCATGCTTATCTTATCTTTAATTTTAGAAAGAAGAAAAACCAACAACTAAAACCCGGGAGTAAACACCGCACCATGAAATCGCGCTCTGCCATATAATCACCACAACTTATCCTGCTGTTGATAATAGCCAGCAAACAACAGAACAAATTATATACCCAGATAAGTTGGCGTCGTCCAACTTGTAGGGCATAAATTTTTTAGTAGCATCAGCTAAGTGATCATGAGTAGGGTTTTCCTATACACCAATGCTGTGCCTGTGAGTGTGCGGAAGGTTGGTTGTTGTAGGGCGGTTAAATGCGGAAGTGTGCTTCACACACACACGCCGCATACACAAATTAGCTAATAGCGAAACCCAATGCTGTAATTAAACTGACAAGTGTGTATTGGCCTATAGTGTTGCCGCCGAAACAGTGTACGCGACTTTCTTACTTCGTCTAATTTTGTGCTTTATTCATAAAGTAATTCGGTGTATTTGTATTTCTTTCTTATTCTGCTAACCTGAGATTGTAGTTTGTTGTACTGTTAATTGTTTATAAGTGGACCTCTAATCTTTGCTAGGGCGATCTCATTTCTTTCATGATTTTTTAGACGCTTTGAGTGATTCATCTTTCTTTTACTTCCTGGTCAGGTTTATGCATCATCGCTTTCTGCTCTCAAGCTTCTTTTCTTCTTTTCTAGTTATCCCCATCAAGCGTGCGTCTAAATACTCAAGGCGCCTAGCTTTGGCTAAATAGATTTATCACATTCAGCCTCAAATACTCTTAGTTGCTTGACTGCGCGGACCCATTATTTCTAGCAATGGTTAATCAGGTTTGGAGATCATTTATTGTTTTCAGTGCTGTGTCTTTCGTTCTGCTTGTGTAAAGTCCTAAGTTTCCAACTCTAAATAAGTTTCAGTTTATTGTGTTTGCCGACTGCTTGCTAGGTCTTCAATGCGGTCAGAACTATTTACACTGTTTGTTGGAGTATTATTTTGTTCGCATTTTGTAGTATGTGCAAACAGCTTGTTGTTATGTAGTTTAGTATTAGCTATGTTCTTTAAAATACACCTAGTATTTTTCTCTGTAGTTGCAATGCTTAGTCTTTTGCAAGGGATTCTCTAGCTCGGGAACTGATTTGATTAATTTTTCTATTCTTTGTTAAGTAAAAATAATGAAAAACCTTTTTGTCATGAGTCGTTTACAGCATACAGATATAGTCCTTTAGTTGTCCATGTCATAGTCAGTATGGTCTAGTACTTCTGGCGTTGGATTGATCCCACAACACTTGTGATGGAAATCTTTAACCCTCGCATTCTAAAACTTATCTCTGACTGTATGTAACGTTGCTACAGAAGCTGCCTACTCCACGTCCTATCATCAGCTGGCGTAAACACATCATACCATAACTATATCAACAAGGACGTCTTCCATTATTCTATTATTGATTTTTTTAGTTTGCTACTTCATAAGAAAAAAAAAGATGGCGCAGACACAAACATTTGGACAATCCTTGATCCATTACTAGACGGTTTAAAAGAATCCCTTTATGGTGACATTAAAGGATCAACAGACAGGACAATTCTTATTACAAAACAACCCCCCACTATAGAAAAAATTCAGATTCTGACTGTTAGGAGTTTTCCTAAAATTTAGGAAAAGAGATGACTCCATTGTGCCAGGGAACAAAATCTAGCTTGCTTTTCAGAATGTGACAACTATAGAGTCTGGGAGGAAGATCCGAACTAAAGAAGTGGATTCTATAGCAAACTTATGGTAGTGCATATATCTCATAAAAAAGATATGAGTTGTAATAGCTAGAAGGCGAGGGAAGTGCTATCATTGAACAATGCCGACATAAAATTCTTCGACCAAATACTGCTTTATTGGACTGACAAAAAGAAAAAAGAGATTCTAATCCTATCAAGGAGCATACAGGATGATGAGGGCTCTACTAAAACACAGAGTACGTTCTCTGATAGAGGCAACAAAGGAAAAAAGATTTGCTGCCATAGCAAAAAAGCCTTAATGGTAGACAGGTTTTTGTATTCCCTCTTGAGACTTTTAACTGCTCAGCTTCTCACATCATTACTATCAGGAGCACTCAAGACATACTGATCCCGTAAAGCTGACCTTCTAATTGACAGTGCTCGTGTTATTCCAATCCAGTGACCCTGACGCAAAGTACAAGAGATATCTATTATATCTTCTAGAGTAATGGAATGTTTTCTCAACTCAACCCAAATGTCTTGCACGCTTGATTGCACAAGCAAATAATTCAGTCGAGCCTTGCTAAATCTAAATATTATGAAAAGAAAGCGAGACTTTAACCATAGCACACCATTAATGAAAGAGTAATAGCCAGATACTGTGTGGAACCTAACAATCTGAGAACACATATCCGCAAGATCATATTAAAAGGAAAATATAATGCAGTTTGAAGAACCAACCGACCACCCCTTTCCCATATTTAAGTGAGAGGTTCATAATCCTGTATTAAACTTTATCAAGTACAATATGAGGGGCAACAATCAAGCTATGCGCCATCAGGGCCTATTTATTACCCTATCAAACACTTTGAAGGGAAGGTAAGAAAATAACTTTGGTTCTCAGGTCAACACAAAGTACCAACTTATTACGGGATCGACTACATAACGGCGTGTATTACAGAATCAAATTCTTTACATCACATGAAGTTTAGCTACATGAAATACCTAACAACTCTAAATATTCATTGTGGGTTTGACTTACAAGAACATACCGATGAATGTAAAATATAGCTGCATAGTTCAGTGCAAGACGCAACAGAAAAAAAAATCCTCGGTCTCAGAAGGAATATCTATAACAAATAGAGAGAAAGGAGCACAGAACACATGATGAGCCTCCCTGATAAAAAGACTATCTAATTTTGTAGTGATTGGATGCACAGCACAAATAGATAGAAAATAGACTAAAAGAAATTGTTCAACTAATGTGCCCAGTCGTCTAAGTTTTTCTACCAACCAATGTCAACGCACACAAATACTGCTCTACTAAATATCTGCGGGCATACTGGCTGTGGCAAGACGTGAGTAATTATTGTTTTGTCGATTTATTACCAACAGTGTCAAAAAGATCCCTTCTGATTTCTATATGTTAAGATATTCAACCCCTTGGTCCAATAAATAAAAAAGTACTGTCAGACACTACACCAACAATAAAACATACAGAGAGAGAAAATTTATTTGGAACAGATGAGATATAATTATAGTCAATCACATCTGCGCCGGCTAAGCGAGTTAGAAATACGTATTAACAAACTAGTTTGAAAAAAAAAATGCAGTACAACCTTTTCTTAATAGCCGACTGCTCAGCAGGAGCGTGACATTGGTCTTTATAAAATGGAATAGTTTGTCTAAGCTTGCTTCATTTGCGGCGAGACATGTCACATATATCTGTTTGGTTATTGCCAACAACAAAAATTATAATAGCATATTAAGAAGAATTCTAACCGTGAACACAATCAACAGTCGTTGTAATTATTAATCACATGAAAGGACAGAGATGGTTTTAATAAATTGAGGCGGCCCATCTACTCGTGAGAGAATGGAAGGTTTAATCTACAGACGGAACAATGAAAAAGAGAGAAACAATAAACTAAAACTCAGAAATATCAAAGCAATAGAAAAACTAATACTCAAAACATACACAGCCGACCCTAAATATTGTATAGTGTAACCCCAATAGACTTTTTTTTTTAAACATCACAAGAATTGAACATATACAATGCAGACAGGCCAGACACTAACCACGATTACCTACAACATTGTATAGAGATTCATATCATTCATTCTCTTGGCTGTGTGGCCCTGTGTGTGCAACCAAGGCGACGCCAAGCGCCTCTGCCGCGCTGAGAACACTTTCCAGAAAGCCCAATTCAGGAAGCTCGGGGGGCCACTGGTTGTTGCACAAACACTAAGCGTAAAGTTATATAGCGTGTAAAATTTTACACAATCTTCCGCCCCTGCCTCTCCCGGGTCTGCGCAGACTTGCTAAGCATAGTTATTGTCGTCTTGGCCAAGACAAATTAGGTGTTTTCGGTTGGTGTGTCCGAGTTCGCGAGTCCCCTAGTTTTCCACCCCGATTTATTTACATTTTATAAAAATTCACTTTCTGATAAGTAAGAGAAATCGGAAATGGGTTTGAGATTTCTTCTTCTGAACCCGAACCTCTGATATGCCCCGAACAACACACACATTCCGTATTAATGTTCTATTAATTGTTAATATTAACGAGTACAATGTGCTTGTCACTGACCATATATGAATTTAATGTCGTTGGCGCAATGAGCGTGTGTCAGCATTCCAAAGTTTGTAATGGCCGAAATCATCTCCTCGTTGCCCCATTGCTTCATTAAAGCCATTTCACGGATAAAATGCAATCTCAGCTTTAATGAGCCTTGTGACAGAGGAGATCGTTTTGCACTTTCTTTACTCTTATTTTTTTTTTTCTGTTTTAATTACGAAAACCCATGAGATTTTATTAATATATTCTGTAAAGTTAAATACCCATCAAAACATAAATTAGTATTACATTTCAGTTTTAGTAGAGAGATACGAGCGAAAAAGGGGGGTCAAAGGTAAACTGTTAGTTTTTAATATAAAACTATCAAGTTTTGGTTCGAACAGGGCGCGAAGCCGAATCGAACCAAAAGCTTGCCGTGCTTTGTCTTATAAAAACAGTAAAGTAGTACTCTGAGCTTGGACCCCCCTTTTTTCCTATCTACTATCTGTATTTTAATAACTCTTCTTGTTAACTGTCTGGCTTGCCTGTCTGCAGAGCGTGATGATTGAATTAAGAAGGAAACATAATCTTTTACCAACTTTGTGTTGATGATTGACTTATATGACTATATGTGAAATCATGTTACGCTATTGCGCTGTTGTATTGCCAGAACAATATTGTCCATATAGGAGGATCTACATAGACGCATGTCAGTTGGCCTGATAAATCAGGGTGACAATAAACTGGACAATTGTTGATATGCACCATTATAAAAGGCCCTGCACGTACAAGTAGAAGTACTAGAGCGGCGACTTGTTTTGAGTTTAATTAATTTACACTGTTCTGTTGAGTTGTTTTAGAGATTGGCTGATCCTGTGTGAGAGAAGCCTCTCTCCTCTCCTTCTCACCTCCAAAGAATTATCTACGCTCTCTCGTGTTCCCCAACCTCCAGTCCTCCGTCCTCTCTCCTCTCTCTCTATCATCTCTGGGTCCTCTCTCCCTCTCGCCTGTCTCACTCACATCTCCTCTCTACCGACTCCCCCCCCCCCTCTCTATCTTTTTCCCTCTCTTGCTCCTCAATCTCCCCTCTCTCTATCACCTCATCCCCCTCTTCCACCCTCTTTCTCTCGATCTCAACTCAACGTCTCTCTCACTGACGTACCCCTCTCATCTCATTCTTTCTGTGCAAAATATATTATAGTGATGGTGTGTGGGTGGTTAACTTGGTAACTAGTAACCATCTGATCTGTGTGTTTAAGAACCGATAGTCTGTGTGTGTGAAGAGTTACTTTATATGTGTCAAGGGTTTTTTCGGTCTGTGTGTGTGGGGGACGTGTGCATGTACGCTCGCTATATCATAATCAGTACATATGAAATACTGCATGTGTTTGTTGTTGTCTTGGTTTTTTTAAAAAAAAAAAGTAAAGTGACTCCTAAGCACTGCAGAGCAAGATAGACTTCAATCATCACAGCAATAATGGTGTGCGAGAATCTGTTTCAAAGGAGCCATGTTGGCTACAGGCGCAAGGGGTTAGGAGTGTGTCGGGGCTCATGCCCATTGACAAGGGCTTTGAATAGTTTAATAAGTAGGCTTGTGTGCGCAATAGCTCAGCATGCATCCCAACATGTTTGCTGTTTTTTTTAGTGGGAGTGTTTGCTCTCTTGACGCTTTGTGTGTGTGTGTGAGTGTGTTGTGAAATTGTGTTGTGTTAGTTTGTGTGTGTGTGTTGAGTGAGTAAGTGAAATCGTGTGTTGTGACATATGTACAAGTGTGTGTTATTTTACTAATTGGTGTGAAATTTTGAGAGTGTGCCATGTGAGTGTGTGTAATTGGTGTGTGTTTCATGAGCTGTGTGTTTGTGTGTGTGTGTTTGTGTGCGTTGTGTGTGTGTGTGTGTGTGTTGTTCCCTAGACTATACCAAAAATACGAATAAAACTTTATATGATATAATAAATTAATTAATTATAATAATTTTAACAACTTTTGCATCAGCTGGGTCCCAAGAGAACGCATGCTGTGTAGGTCAGGAAAGTTGAGCAACACACAGAATCAGTACTGTAAATGAAGCTCAACTAGTGTGATCCCAGTTCTCCCCACATTGAACCTGTCGCCAGACTACCCACATCTGGTGTCGAAGCCAGCCTTAGTCTTAAAAAATCCCCCTGACTCATTTGGGTATTTAGAAACCTGCATTTAACACTCCAGTCTCTAAACCCCAATAGCAGCAAAATGGGACGGAATAGCTCAGCGTCGGAAAGCACCTCTACGCTTTCCCCCTACCAATGTTAAAGCAGCGTCGAGCGGTTTAACCCATGATCTGTGGTAGGGAGGTGATCACCAGACGTTTATGTTTGGCGCCGCCCTTGGCATACAGTACAGTTTCCCCCATCCACCCAGCTGTAAATGGTACCCCATTGACACTCTTTAGGGCTCCAGGTAAAGAGTAAAGCCATCGCTAGAGGAGTAGGAGTTGGCCTCCGCCCTCAATATAGCTGGCCCTACGAGACATGGGAGTCTCTATCCTGACATCCTCGCTTCCCCCTACGACCCTTGATATGTTATATTTGAGGACTTCATAGTGGACATAAATTCCTTTACCTTTCCTTTTTTAACACCAATGCATGCACTAGCTTATCAAAGTTCTCTCTGCACCATGTGGGCCTGGTATGGGTGAAAGTTTTGAATTAGTTATAAGACTGTGTCTTTGTAAATCAATTACCTTAGGCCTCAATTACAATGTTCAGTTATCATTGCACAAATGTATGCAATTGGCAAAAACAGACTTAATTTTTCCCTGTGAATCAAATTGTTCCTGAACCAACACATGGGAAGTTCCAGAGCTTAGCGGAGGCCCGAGCTGTCTCACAAGTGTGGTGTAGTTGCGTGATCAACGGTGATAGACCAGGTTATTCCAAACACCCCTCAGTATCCAAAAGCCCAACACTGTGTTTCGGTCAATCGGCACTGGGAGCCCACAACAGCTGCGCAAAGACAAAGTGCGTTGTTCATTAGCTCCAGATGCTAGACCCCCAACAAAGAGCTGCCAGTGGTCAGCTTCGCCTGTGGCTGAAGGCAGAACAATTTGTGGGCCACAACGAAAAGAGACAGGCTTTCAAAGGTATGTATAACCGAGCATCATCTCGATGGCTACTACTTGTGTTCGCCAAAACAGCCAAGAACCTGATGACCCTACATCGGTGGCTAAGAAAAACTTGCGCTACTTTCCGCTCTATACTTAGCTACAATGAACCCCAAAGAACCGCTGTACTACATGCGGGCCGAATTACTGTTTATCAGAACCTTACATATCAGATCAGGGTAAACTGATATGGTCGCGGAGTCTGGTTATACTCTTGAAATCAGAGAGGCACTCAATACAAATCGCTTTGGTGTGGAGGGTGGTCGCGCTGAAGGAACCCCGAACTATCTTGTCGCAGTGTGATCCCCAGGATAGAGAGCTGAAGACGCTTTGACAGATGGGAATAGTGTCTGCAGAACAAACTGGTGACCAGTTCGGGAGGATTCTCTGAGATTACCACGGTGCCGTGTAAAGGGTACTTCCACCCGGATTATTCCGAACACCATTGATTCCAGGCTTCCTGCCACAAAGACATGATGGTATGATGGAGCTACATACTATCGGATCAACCCAGCACAAGCAGGAGTTGGTTGGGTTGGGCTTGGTTTTTTTTTTTTTTTTTCTAGAATTGTATGGCGATATTCACTAGAGGAGCTAAATCCCTCCCAAAAAAGTAAAGAAACACCACAACACACAAAAAACTATCCAGATTGATTTACAATCAGTAGCATTGACACAAAATAAAACAAAGGTGAGTTTGTCTGTTGAACTAACAATTTTTCTTTTTAAAATATAAAAACATCTCCCCATTATTTATTCTCTCCATAAATTAATCTTAAAAGTTTTTGTTTGTTCCTGGTAGATGATACTGCTACTTTTTTGATAGTCATTCAAGAAGACGCACCCACAAGTTTGTGAGAGGTGGAATAGAGTAACAATAGCAATAAATGCATTCTTCCGAACAGCTTTTTTGGCAGGCCATTAGTGGCCATCATAAGAACAGCGAAAAATTAAAAATGGTTTTGTCATAAGATACGTGTGCAATTAATGCTTACAGTTCTGACAGCAGATGACGTGTTATGTGCAGTTAGTAGATTAGATTTAAGATTGCGTACTACCAAATGAAATATTATTCTGCGAAATGGTAAGGCCATAACAGGATATTGGTCTTTTTTTGTTACAGCTTTGTTTGTTTTATTATTAAATTGTAAAGCAGGAATAGTTTTTTGGTCTTCTACACAGTGTATCAATGACTGTTATACCTAAAAACAAAGGCCAACTTTTAACGAGCTGATATCTTTCATTTTGTTTGTTACGGACGGTAGTGTATCTACTAACTTAGGTAGTAATACAGCAGTACTACACTAAATGGTGAAAACATATTACCAAAGAGTAAAAGACCAGCATTGAAATGACACATATCGTTCCGTGCATTTTTTATAAATATTTGTTTTAAACGGAAGTTAGGGTTCTTTCATTCGTTGGTTTTGTGAGGGTTGAACATTTATGTCGCCGTTTTAGGGAAGAGGGTCAGGCGCATTTAACTTGCACCTCGAGATATAACCACAAGACAGCACTGTTCACAAAAAAACATAAAACTCGACTTATATGTAGTTAGCCTTACTATTTCTCTGGGTGGTATGTGCACATATCACTATCAGACTAATAATGTGAAGAAAGGGAATCATGCCCACTATCTTCGCCAAAATATGACTGTGCTTTTGTTTTCCAGTTCAATAAGAAGCGCAAGATAACATGGTTTCCAACCTCCTGCATTTCCCACACTATAGCTGAAGTCAAAAAAGTCTAAGGGTTTTGGAGCAGTTTTTTTTTTTTTTCCAGATGGCACATTGAATAAGGAATATAAATTGCTTTTTTTCTTTTTTTCATCATCATCTACTCTACTTCAGTGGCTGCCTGTTGAAAACAGGCCAATTACCAATAAATGTAAAATTTGTACTTCTTTTTCTTATCTTGATTTTTTCTCTATTTTTGTTGCACTCTTTAATTTATGAATGTATGGCTCTCATCGTATCATCTTTTTGAAGCTCCCCCATCAGACACTCTGTTCACATTAGTCCTCTGTCATCATCTGATGCCTGCCTGATAAAAACTGCATATGACCTCATATTATATTATAATATATATTAATTATATTATCTCCTCGCCAGGTCCTTTGGATGGACTATAAACTGAGGTCCTGAGTGTGATTGCACACTGAACATCTTGCGCACCTAGCCAGAGAATTACGTTACATAAGAACACCTTTACTGCATTTATCGGAGAGTAGCGAGCCATTGTGTAGCTTAGGTGGGAACAGATGACAACACAATTTCATCAAACAGCAAACACACAGGGACAGGATGTACAAAAGCACATGGGCTCCGATGGTTGCTACTAATCCATTATCCCCCTGAAATGATATAAATAACATAAAATGAATAAAATACATTAAACAATTAAAATAACTTTCCTCATCTTTCGGGGTTTCATCCTCCTGGAATCAAGTTGCCGAGATTTCCCAGTTTTGTCCCACTTTGGTTGACTTAGCCACTATTCCAAATCCTCATTTAATTACAAACATTTAAAAGGCCGGTTTTTCCTCCTCCTTCTTACATTCCCTGCTTCATGAAATATATTACTTGTCAGAGATCCTGTCTATTATTGATTCTGTTAAATCGTTTCAGTTAATGGTTGTAGATTGATCTTTGTAACTGAAAGACTGTGTGGCATTTGGGTGTATTTCATGAAGGCCTATAACATCTCATTCCCTCCCACAAATCTAGTGTGTGTATGTGTGTGTGTGATGCATGGTGGCGTGCGAGTGTGCCTACCTGTGTGTGCGTGTTATGTATGTTTATTTTTATCTATGTTTTTATATTGATAGCGTAATATAGATCTGTAGACCCAACTTTAAACTTCAGATATATTTTTTTATACTAGATTTTCTTTTTCTTAATCCATTGTGAACAATTTAGCACTCAGTTGAAAATTAAAAATCATTATCAAATTCTAACAAGAACCCCAGTTGCTAGGATATAACTAACCAATAAATGATCTTTAATCTTGTTTTCCTTTTTCTCGTCTATCTAATTGCGCTGGCTGGTTGTTGTCGTCTAATATGAGCTGCTGGAGTTTTTTAGTACATTACAATTGTTTGATACAACCTAGTAAGGGATTTGATTGGTACTTTGAACACCTTCACGATAGGGACTTGAATTATGGCTACGTGAGGAGCTTGGCTTCTGCAAGCATACATGTACATGTATGTAAACACAAGACAACTACTGTACAAGGTACTTATTACCAATGGAATCCTCTCCTTCTTGAGAAGGGATTGACCGATTCATTACCCTTAGAGCTGTGTGCCTTCTCGTGGTTTGATTAAATCTACCAAGGTTAAAAAAAACAAAAAGCTGCAGTTAAAATAGATGTTTAATATGATTATTTAGTTTCCCCAAGACACGGCGAGGCATCAGGATGAATAGTACCAGTTCCCCCCAAACCGGCAACATAAATGATGACTCACAGTCTTCCCAATACAGGTTAGCATACCATGATACTTAAGTTTCCAAAACATATGCATATCATACAAGATACGTAAGTTCCAAGACAGGCCTGTTGAGTTGAGGAGGGTCATTGGCTTAAATTATCCCAGGAGGAAATGATAGTTATTTACATATGTGTTTGTCTTCTTTTTTTTTCTTTCTTTCCTTTCACTCTTGATTTTACTGCACATAGTCTTCAAAAGTTTTTTCATGCTAACGCCTTTAGACTTACCCCCGTTATATCTTTTTTGGCTCGCCTGCGTCAGGCCCAGCCTGGTTTTATATAAACAGTAAGTAGTTGAGCTTGACCCCCCTTTTTCCCTATCTCTATTGTATTTTATACTTTTTGTTATCTGTCTGCTTGCCTGTCTGTCAGTGTGTGATTGAATGAGAGGATACATAAATTTACACTTTGTTGTGTGTGTTTGTGTGTGTGTGACTATATGGTATCATGTAAGTATTGCGCTGTTGTATTGCAGAACTTCATAGTCATTTGAGAGGATCTATAGACGCATGTCAGTGGCATGTGAAATCAGGTGACGATAAACTGACATTGTGATTATGCCCATGATAGGCTCACTACAGAGTAGAGCTAGAGCTGGACTTGTTTTGTTTAATTAATTTCCTGTTTGTTGAGTGTTTAGAGATTGGCTGTGCCTGTGTGAGAGAAGCCTCTCTCTCTCTCTCTCTCTCTCTCTCTCTCTCTCTCTCTATCTGGGTCTCTCTCTCTCTCTCCCCCCCCCCCCCCTCTCTATCTTTCCCTCTCTTTGTCTCTATCTCTCCCTCTCCCCCTTTCTCTCTTTCTCACTCTCTCTCACTCTCTCTCTCATTCTTTCTGTGCATTATATATATATGTGTGTGTGTGTGTAACTCTGTGTGTGTTTAACTCTGTAGTCTGTGTGTGTGAGAGTGTATATATATGTGTATGGTTTTGTGTGTGTGTGTGTGGCGTGTGCATGCATCGCTATATCATTATCAGTACATATGTAATCTGCATGTGTTTGTTGGTTGTTGGTTGTTTTTAAAAAAAAGTAAAGTGAGCTCTAGCACTGCAGAGAAGATAGAGCTTCATCACGCAATGTGTGATCTGTTTCAAAGGAGCAGTGTGTGTACAGAGCTAGGGGGGGTGTGGGGCTAGGCCCTTGACAGGCTTTGATAGTTTAATAAGTAGGCTTGTGTCGCAATAGGCGCATGATCCCACATGTTTGCTGTTTTTTGTGGGAGTGTTTGCTCTCTTGACTTTGTGTGTGTGTGTGTGTGTGTGAAATTGTGTGTGTATGTGTGTGTGTGTGAGTGAGTGAAATCGTGTGTGTGTGACATATGTACATGTGTGTGTGTATTTATAATTGTGTGTGAAATTTGTGTGCATGTGTGTGTGTTGTTCATGAGTGTGTGTTTGTGTGTGTGTGTTTGTGTGTGTGTGTGTGTTGTGTGTGTGTGTGTTCCCTAGACTATAAAAAATAGAAGATAACTTTATAAGATATATAAAATTTATATTATATAATTTAAAACTTTGCATCAGCTGGGCCCAAGAGAAGATGCCTGCTGTGTTGGTCAGGAAAGTTGAGCAACACTCAGAATCATCTGTAAAGTGAAGCTCAACTGTGTGATCCCAGTCTCCCCAATTGAGCCTGTGGCAGACTCACTCTGGGTAGGAGCCAGCCTTAGTCTTAAAAATCCCTGACTCATGGGATTTGAACCTGCATTTTTCCAGTCTGTAACCCCCAATACTGGCAATAGGGGACGGAATAGCTCAGTGGTCGGAGCACTCGCTTTCCCCTAGCCAATGTTAAGCAGCGTCGAGCGTGGTTACCACTTGGATGGGTGACCGTTTGCGCGCCTTGGCTTCAGTACAGTTCCCCCAGTCCACCCAGCTGTAAATGGGTACCTGCCCTCTTTAGGGTCAGGTAAGGTAAAGCAGCGAGGGAGAGGAGTTGGGCGCCGCCCTCAATATGCTGGCCCTAGAGAAGTGAGGTCTCTGACGCCTCGCTCCCCTACGACCTTATAGGTTATGGGACTCCTTTACCTTTCCTTTTTAACCCAATGCACTAGCTTATCAAGTGCTGCATGCACCATGTGGGCTGGTTGGGTGAAAGTTTTGATTAGTTATATAGACGTGTTGTATCAAGTACCTAGGCCTGAATTACAATGTCTTTTCTTTGAAATGTTGCCTTGGCAAAACAAGACTAATTTTTCCTGTGAATCAAATTGTCCTGACCAACAGGGGAGTCCAGAGCCGTAGCGGAGGCGCTGTCTCACAAGGTGCGTGTGTTGTGCTGGGTGATGACCAGTCCAAACACCCTCAGATCCAAAGCCCAACACGTGTTCGCCACCTGGGCCAAACGCTGCAACAAAGTGCTGTTCATGAGCTCCAGTGCTGACCCCAACAAAGAGCTGCCAGTGGTCAGCTTGCCTGTGGCTGAAGGCAGGAACAATTTGTGGGCCAAAACGAAAGAGGCTTTCAAGTATGTGTACGAGCATCATCTCGATGGCTACGACTGGTTCGCCAAAGCAGACGATGACACCTACATGGTGGTGGAAAACTTGCGCTACTTTCTGAGCGACAAGAACCCCAAAGAACCGCTGTACTATGGGCGACGGTTCAAACCTTACATCAAGCAGGGGTACATGAGTGGCGGAGCTGGTTACGTCTTGAGCAGAGAGGCACTCAAGCGCTTTGTGGAGGTGTCGCTGAAGGACCCCAACATCTGTCGCGGTGACCCTGGTGGAGCTGAAGACCTTGAGATGGGAAAGTGTCTGCAGAACACGGGTGTCCAGGCGGGGGATTCTCGAGATGACCTGGGCCGGGAAAGGTTCCATCCGTTTATTCCAGAACACCATTTGATTCCAGGCTTCCTGCCCAAAGACATGTGGTATTGGAGCTACAACTTCTACCCAGCCAAGCAGGTTGGTGGTTGGGTTTTTTTTTTTTTTAGATTGTTGGATATTCACTATTGGACATAAACCCCCCCAAAAAAGAAAGAAACACACACACAAAAATCCAGTTGATAAGTCAGTAGCATTGACACAAAATAAAACAAAGGTGAGTTTGTCTGTGATAACAATTTTTTTTTAAAATTAAAAACTCTCCCATTATTTATTCCTCCCATAAATTAATCTTAAAAGGTTGTTGTTCCTGGTTGGATACTGCTCTTTTGATAGCATGCATCCACAGTGTGTGAGAGTGGAATAGTAACAATAGCAATAATGATTTCGTCAGTTTTTGCAGGCCATTTGGCCCATATGAACAGGAAATATATAATGGTTGCATATGATGGTGTGCAATTAATGTTACATTCTGACAGCAGATACTTTAGTGCAGTATAGATTAGATGTACTAACAAATGAAATATTATTTCAGGAAATGGAAGCATAACAGGTTTTGTTTTTGTTGTTGTTGTTTTTTTAATTGTAAAGCAGGAATAGTTTGGTTTCTAAGTTTCAATGACTGTTATATACAAAGCAACTTTAAGAGCTGATATCTGTCATGTTGTTACGTAGTTCTATAACTTAGGTAGTAATACAGTAAACACTAAATGGTGAAAACATTTTACAAAGAGTAAAGACCAGCATGAAATGACACAGATCTTCCGTGCATTTTTTATATATATTGTTTTACGGAAGGGAGGGTCTTTCATTCGTTGGTTTGGGTTGATCATGCCGTTTAGAGGCAATTTACTGCACCTCAGTAAACACACAAGACAGCACTGTTCACAAAAACATATAACTGACTTATATGTAGTTAGCTCTTACTATTTCTGGGTGGTATGTGCAGATATCACTATCAGAATGTGAAGAAAGGGAATCATGCCATTCTTTGCAAAATATGACCTGTGCTTTTGTTTCAGTTCAGATAAGAAGCAAGATACATGTTTCCAACATCCTGCATTTCCCACACATAGCTGAAGTCAAAGTCAAAGGGTTTTTGGAGCTGTTTTTTTTTTTTCCAGATGGCACATTGAATAAGGAATATAATTTGCTTTTTTTCTTTTTCATCATCATCTACTTCAGTGGCTGCCTGTTGAAAACAGCCAATTACCAAATAAAATGTAAATTTGTACTTCTTGCTTTTTTCTCTATTTTTGTTGCACTCTTTAATTTATGAATGGTATGGCTCTCATCGTTCATCTTTTGAGCTCCTCCATCATGACACTCTGTCTCATTAGCCTCTGTCATCAGCTGATGCCTGCCTGATAAAAACTGCATATTACATCATATTATATTATATTATATTATATTATATTATATTATCTCCTCGCCAGGTCCTTTGGATGAGACTATAAACTGAGGTCCTGAGTGTGAATGCACACAGAACATCTTGCGCACACGTTGAAACCTGTTCTGCTTTTCGGAAGAGTAGGCCATTGTGTGCTGGTGGGAACAGATGACAAAATTCACAAAACAGCATACACACAGGGACAGGATGTACAAAAGCACATGGGTGCTTATTCCATTATCCTTGAAATGATAGAATAAATAAAATGAATAAAATACATAAACAAATAAATAACTTTCTCATTTTGGGTTTCATCCTCCTGGAATAAGTTGCCGATTCCTGTTTTGTCACTTGGTTGCTTAGCCACTTTCCAAATCCTCTTTAATTAAACATTTAAAGGCCGGTTTTCCTCCTTCTTCCCCTGCTTCATGAAATATAAATTGTCAGTCCTGTCTATTTATTGATTCTGTTAATCGTTTCTGTTAATGGTTGTTGATTGATCTTTGTAACTGAAGCCTGTGTGGCATGTGTGGTTTTCATTGAAGCCTAAACCTCTAATTTCCCTCCCACAATCTGTGTGTGTGTGTGTGTGTGTGCATGCGTGCGTGCCTGTGTGCGTGTATGTTTTGTAGTATATAGATCTGTATACCAAGCTAAATTCAGTATTATTTTTATTCTAGATTTTCTTTTTCTTAATCCATTGTGAACAATTTAGCACTCAGTGATTTAAAGCAGATCAATTCTAAGCCCAGTTGCTAGGATATAACTAGACCATTATTTTGTCTTTATTGTTTTCCTTTTTCTCGTCTTTCTAATTGCTGCTGGTGTTGTTAATGCTGCTGGGTTTTTTAGTACATACAGATTGTTTGATATAACCTAGTAGGGTTTTGATGTACTTTGAACACCTTCAGACTTGATTTGGTCGTGAGGGATTGGCTCTGCAGCATACATGTAATGTATGTATAACACAGACTACTGTTCAGGTACTTTTTACCATGGATCCTCTCCTTCTTGAGAGGTTGACCGTTTCATTTCCTGAGAGCTGTGGGCCTCGTGGTTTGATTAATCTACCAAGTTAAAAAAAAAAAAGCTAGCAGTTAATGATGTTAATGATTATTTAGTTTCCCAAGCAGGCTAGCATAGATGATAGTCCAGTTCCCCAAACAGGCTAACATAAATGATACTCCAGTTTCCCAAACAGGTTAGCATACATGATACTTAAGTTTCCAAAATAGGCTAGCATACATGATACTTAGGTTTCCCAAACAGGCCTGTGAGTTGAGGGGTCATTGGCGTAATTTTCAGGAGGAAATGATAGTAATATATATATGTGTTGTTCTTTTTCCGTTGCACTTGATTTTACTGCAATAGTCTCAAAAGTTTCATGCTTAACGCCTTTAGACTTACCCGTTTACTTTTGCCGGCTGCGCAGGGCCCAGACTGCTGCAGCGACTACGCCATCACGTTTCACTACGTCAATCCCAACATGATGTACGTGCTGGAGTATCTCATCTACCACCTCAAGCCTTACGGCGTCAGCATCATCCAGCAGTGTCCGAACCCCCACTCTGCAGACAGCCACCTTCAGAATACTTCCAGGGTTCCTCGCTCCACCAGGCTTCCTGTGAATGATTTAAATCCTGTGTCCGTTAGAAATACCAGTAGTAGTTCTAAAGAGAGAGAGAAAGTGCCAGCGTCCAAACTCCCTGCCTTAAACTTGGTAGAGCCTGTGAAGACAGCTGGTGATAAGCTGCATGGACAGGCGGAGGAGAAAAGTGTGTCTGGAGATGAGAAGAAACTGGAAAGTTCGCAAAAAGCAAAGGATGTCTCTACTGGCTGAAAGGGAATAAAAGTATTAGTTAACAGCCATTAACCAAGACTCGTCAGTTAATTAACGTGTGTTTTGTTAACCAGATTTTTAAACAAAATCAAAAACTTTTTTTTTTTTTTTTAATGGTTGTGTGTGGCGCCATTGTCAGCAACAGTATTTTACACTGTTATGATTGGGACTGGGAATTGTAGACCTGTGTACTTCAAACTTACTGTCATTATTTTCTGTGCTGTGTACATCTGCTTCTTGTGTATCTGTTCGCTAAAGTTCTACAGGTTTTTCTTTCAATATTTTGTATTTGGATGAATATTCCATGGTCTTGAAAGTGTCAAAGTATGCTGCTGTTATGATATATATATATATATATATATATATATATATATATACTTTATGGGTGTGAATTGCGCTAATGTAATCAAGAATTTTTTTTTGGGGGGGGGGGGGGGGGTCACTGTTTTTTGCCTAAATGTTGTCAAATATTCAGTTTAATGATTATATTTATAGAAGATTCCTATTTTATAAAAGATAGGAAAGGAAACCAGCATACACATAATAATAATCACACACACACACACACAACACACACACACACACACACACACACACACACACACACCACACACACACACACACACACACACTCACACACACACACACACACACACACACACACACACACACACACATTACACACATGCACCTTACATACACAGCAGCTGCAGTTTCCCACTCCTATCTCCCACCTCCCCTCCCTCCCCCCCCCCCCCCCCCTCCCCCCTCTCCAAAAAACAACAACAACAACCACCCCAAAACAAGAAAACAGCAATAATAACAAAATTCATTGTCACCTTGCTTTTTACAAACATAAATAAATAAAGATTGCATGTAAAAAGTAAATCCCTGTCATCCACTCACACCTATACATTATGTTCTGTAGTTTTTTCAGTAAAAGCTGCAGTTTTAGAGCTCATAAACCTTGACTCACTAATACCACAAAAAAACAACCCAAACAAACAACAACCAAAAAAAGGACAAAAGTCAGATTTTGTGCCATACAAAATACTTGTTATTATTTGCTGCATTTCTATTTTAGATCTACTCATAATAGTGGACAATTAAGAGAGCAGAGAAAGAAACTCAGTTGATTCACCTTTCTGTTATTCTCTCTGCTGAATTGCCACTTTTCATTATCTGGATTTTTGTTGTTGTTAGATCTTTTTGTTGTTGTAGTTGTTAAATGAGGTGTCTCTATTGTGAGCATTGTGAATACTCTTTTGTTGTGGATAGTCCCTTAGTATATCCTCAACAGTTTAAAGTTGAGATGATTTTAAAAGTTTCTGATAGAATAAGGTTAGTTTGGGGGTTGGTTTTTTTGTGTGGTTTTGTTGTTCTGGGGTGGGGGGGGGGGGGGAGGGGGAGGGGGAGTTGGGTTACGTGCATGTTTCACTTTCTGAAGTGTTCCCTGTGTATTAACAATCTAATGGTGAAGGTTCTTTACTTTCTTTTTTTCTTTTAAATGTTCTTCAGCAACTTTTTGCTCTCTCCCTTATTTTTCCAAGAATTCAATCATGGTGTTTAGGTCCAGCGTTGGTTAGATATCAATAAACTGTGATTTTGCTTCAGTGATACTTAAGTTAAGAAAAAAGTAAGAGAACTGGACAAGCAGAGCCTGTCTGATTCTGCTCTCTTCAGGTAAAGGAAAACATACTTCGCTGAAGGTACATGACCCCTGGGGACGGGATAACTCAGTTGTCAGAGCACTCACTTCCCTAAGCTAAGGTTAATCAGAATTGAGCGTGGTTACCAAGTGGATAGGTAACTATTTGGGCACCTTGGCTTCAGTACAGTCCCTCAGTTCACCCAGCTGTAAATGGGTACCTGCCCTCTTTAGGATTAGGGAAGGAAAAGCAGCGAGAGAGGAGATGAGTGCTGCCCTCAATATGCTGGCCCCTGGAGAAGCTGAGGTCTCACCTTGCTCCCCAATCACTGCATAGGCTATGGGAACACCTTAAACCTTTTTTTTCCAGACCCCTCAACAGTGCTACATATCAGTAGTACTGCATGCTATCTACCTCAAGCTCTTTGCCACCCTCATATGGAGAGAAATACTGAAATACTGGGGTGGGGGGGGGGGGGGGGTCTGCTTTCTGTAATGGCAGTGATGTATAGTGAACTGACGTTGAAGAGGCACAGCTGTCTCTTGCAGTGTCCATGACAGTCACTGTTAATAGCTATCAACTTCATCTCAGAATCTTCTCAGCCATTTTTAAAGCAGGGAGGATATTAGAAAAACTGCTCCTGCTCACATGTGTATCACTATCAGAGAGGGTTTGTGTGTGTGTGTGTGTGTGTGTGTGTGTGTGTGTGTGTGTGTGTTGTGTGTGTGTGTGTGTGTGTGCTTTTTGTGGTGTCTTGTCCCCCATGTTATAATTTCTTTGATTCGTAAATTCAGGTTTCTTTTATTCCCCCGTGGTGAAGATTAGCGACAGGACCAAAAGTAATTGGCAGCAAGAATTTACCCTTGGTTAAAAAAAAAAGTCTGATGTGTGCACAAAGGGCGACACAGTAGCCCTGCTTTCATTTCACCACATCAGGTAGAGAAAGTCTCAGTTGTATGTAAGGCTACATTAGGGTCTAGATCTACATCTTCTTTAGATTAGTATCTTGTATGGTGCAAAAATGTTAGTTTTGTGAGCTTTTGCACCAGTGAGTTGTGGTTTGGTGCAACATTTGTGTGTGTGTGTGTTCCATGATTTTCCTTACCAACTGTTGGTAATGCCTTTGTGTGTTAGTGACTGCACAAAGGATTAAGTTACTTCTATAGTTTGTATTTTAATGAGGATAGATTATTAACAGATTTGCAATGTATATTTTTGTTGTTGTGGGGGTTGGTGGGTGGAGAGTTTGTTGATGGGTTGGGAGTTTTTGTTTTTGTTGAGGGGAAGGAGGGGGGGTGTTGGGATGGGTAAAGGTAGAGTGTCTGTATCTGTATTCTGGTGAGGGAGTAGAGAGAGGAAGTGTTTGTGCATGTAACACGGAACTATTTGGCTTCATGGCATTCCCCCAGTCTTCTGAAGCTGTCCAGGAACATGGCACCAACCAGGTTGATGTCAGTCACTGATCCAGTGTCAGCATTCCACTAGGAGCTGTGTCCAGTCCACCTGGGGGACACCCACCGAAGATGGACCTTGCTCTTCTCTCAGGTGACTTTACTTGACCGATGCTCAACTTTTGTCATCATGTTGGTGTGCTTGGAATCGGCAACTGCATATAAAGCCACCGCTCCTCAACCCTCAACCCCCACCCCCTTCCCAATGTCCTGTTTTGTGTTACACACACTAACAAAATGGAACGTACTGTTTTATGATTAGTTTGTGCTTTGCTGTTTGACCGCTTAACAGTTTATACCGTGTCCGACTTGTCGAATGTTATAAACTTAGTCACAAGATGCACATGCCGGTTTTTGTTGTTGTTGTTGGGGTGTTTTTTTAAGGTTTCTTTTTTGTTGTTGTTGACAGTATCTGCTTAGTTGGCTGCATTTTCAGCCCCTTTCTCCCCCCCTAGTATTTCCCAGCAGAAGATTGTCTTTGTGTTGTGCAGAAATCTGCCGAATTGAAGTAGTTTTCAGGGGGGGGGGGGGGGGGATGAAGCTGAAAAGAAGCAGACTGTGAACAGATGTATCTAGTTGAAATAGTTGTGTTTTTATTCAGAATGTAGAAAAGACGTCAACTATGATATATATATATGTATGTATGTATGTGTGTGTGTGTATGTATGTGTGTGTGTGTGTCTATCTGTCTGTCTGTCTGTCTGTCTGTTGTAGTGTATGTATGTATGTATGTATACATATCTATATAAAGTGGCATCGTAGCAGTGTTTCTGTGCCATTTTGGAAGTGCAAGGGGATTGAAAGGCAGCTACTGTGCTCCTCTTCACTCCAGTTGCTGATTTTTGTTGTTGTTTTGTATTGTTTTGAGGGTTTTTTTGGTCTTTATTTTTATGTACTGGACGGGGTGTTTTAACCTAAAGAAGTTATCTCGCTGTGTATTTTCTACACTGGTATTTAGCAGTTGAAAGTGGTGAATGGAGGAGTGGCTTGATGAGTGAAGGAGTAGATTGGTGAGTGAGAGATGGGTGGGGTGATGGAGTGGATTGATGAGTGAAGGAGTGGATTGGTGAGTGAGAGATGGGTGGGGTGATGGAGTGGAGTGATGAGTGATGGAGTGGATTGGTGAGTGAGAGATGGGTGGGGTGATGGAGTGGAGTGATGGAGTGTATTGATGAGGGGGCGGGGTGATGGTGAATTGATGAGTGTTGGAGTGGATTGGTGAGTGATTGAGTGGATCAGTGATCAATGAGTGGGGTGGAGGATTGGATTGATGAGCGATGGATCGGATTGATGAGTGATGGAGTGGGTTGATGAGATGTGGATTGGATTGATGAGAGGTGGATAGGTGAGTGATGGATTGGATTGATGAGCGATTGATTGGATTACTGAGTGATGAAGTGGATTGGTGGGTTATGGTGCGAATTACTGAGTGATCGAGGGAATTTATGGGTGATGGAGTGAACTGATGAGTGATGGAGTGGACTGATGAGTGATGGAGTGGACTGGTGAGTGATGGAGCGGATTGGTGAGTAATGGAACAGATTGATGAGTGATGGAACAGATTGATAAGAATGATGTTGTTGGTTTTGAAAAGACTGATATGGTTGACTGTTTTTTTTCTACCTAAGCTACGAGAGACCAGATATTACATTGGTGGTCAGTTGTTGTTTTTTTCTTCTAAACAACAAAAACAGTGAAAGTTATATTTATTTATTTATTTATATAGATGATTTGAAACATGGTTGAAAGTGGATAGAATGAAATTGTTCTTTAACTTTCTCAGACTACCCTTTCCTCTCTATATATAAATTCATGTTTGCTGATGCCTCTTTCTTCCCTCTTTCAGAGTTGATGTGCTCCACTTTATGTTGTCTTTTTTTTTAATGTTATGCTAGCTTTCATTATCTGTTTTCTTCTCATGCCATTGCTGAAAAAAAATCTTCTTTTCTCCCTTCAACTTTTCCTTCCATGGTGCTGTTGTTTCCAGTAAAATACTCAACCAAGCTAGGAGGGGTGGGGTGGTTGTTTTTTTTCCTTTAAAAAAAAAATCTTCTGGTGGTTTTCAATATGAAACCTGCGCTGCTTATCTCAAACGATAAAATAGTGTGGTAAACACTGAACAGGTACAAAATGTCCAGTGTGCAGAGATTATTTGGGCTGTGAACAAAATCAGTATCAACATCAAAATAGCATATAGGACTTGGAAACTTAAACATGCATCTGACAGTGAAGGAAACTCTACGTTGCTTAGCGAATGCTCTGTGTGTTACTCTAATAGCTTGTATGACTATTTTTATGTATTGTTTTTGGCTTCAGTATGTTTATTTTCTATCTTTTTCTTTTTACACTGTTTTGTTGTATAATGGCACCACCCCAGCCTACTCTTATTTGCCTAAAAGACCTTAGACAGGTTAAGATCATAATTATATTGTAAGCTGTATTTTTTTGCAAACTATGGGGTTTTTTTTTGGTTTTTTAAAATAAATTACTATCATTTCCGTTCTTGTCAAGAGTGTAGTCTGTAGTTCATAGACAATGTTGGTGTAGTGTTCTGCCATTTTCAGTTCTGCCCATGTATCTTCAAAACTGCTGGCAAAATATAGATTACTTCTTTTTTTTATTTCCCTTAAAAAAAATGTTTTGTATTGATAACGATGAATAACATGTTAAAAATTGAAAGGAACGTTGTGTGCAAAACTATTCACTAAATTTGATTGTGATATGTTGATTAATTATTGATGCTCCCAGCATGACACTTGAGCCTTTAATCAGACTTGTTAGTCCTGTGCAAGGTTCTTTGGTATCACAGTCATTGTTGAATTATTGTTCTGTAAATCATTTGAGAGCCTAAAATCAAACTGTTGTTGTCTCAGTATGTTTCAGAAAGTCCTAATCAAACCAAAAAGTGCAGAAATGATTTGCTCAAAAACTCTTGTTACCTCCCGCTTCTTCTTGTTCTTCTTCTTCTTCTTCGTCAAATGCTCAGACAGCAACTACTGTTGTCTGTTATATGAGCGAAAATATGTCATGCTGCCATTAAGCTTCTGGATGGGATAGCCTAGTGGTTAGAACATTGCGCTAACAATCTGACGACCCGGGTTCGAATCCCGTTCAGGGGGATATTTTCCCCTGGAGTTAACATCAGTGCAGACTCCACTCTCCCCAAAAGTCTTTCGGATAAGACTATAAACCGAGGCCCTGTTTGCGAACGCACGCAGAACAAATTGCGCACACGTTAAAACCCGTTCCGCTTTTCGTAGGAGTAGGCCATTGTGTGCCGGTGGAAACGAATGACAAAATTGACAAAACCGCATACACACGGGGACTGGATGTAAAGAAGCACATAAGTGCTTATTCCATTATTCTTGATATAAAAGAATAAATAAATTAATAAAATAAAATAAAAGTCAGGCCCAGCATGTCCGACTTTGGCATAAGAGAGAATTGTTTAAATATGCACCTTGTCATACAGGCTGTTGACACTGAATTTAAGCATGTTTATTTATTTATTTATTTTATCTTATTTATTCTTTTATATCGAGGATAATGGAATAAGCACTCATGTGCTTTTTTACATCCAGTCCCTGTGTGTATGCGGTTTTGTAAACTTTATCATCTGTCCCCACCAGCACACAATGGCCTACTCTTTTGAAAAGCGGAACAGGATTTAACGTGTGCGCAAGATGTTCTGCGTGCGTTCGCACATGGGGCCTTGGTTTATAGTCTCATCCAGAGGACTTTGACATTCAGTTCAATTTTTTTGTCAAACTGGGAAGAAAGGGCGAGGCTGGGAATCGAACCCACAACCTCACAGTTTACTTGTTGGCAGGTGAACATGTTGAAGGTGGGAGGTAACCAGATGTGACAAGATGATTCAGTCCAGGGCATTGGAGGAATAGGGTTACTGTTATTTTGAATTTGTGATTTGTTTCTTTTTCTGCAGTTTGTTTGTTTGGATGGTTTTGTGGGTGTTTTTTTTCTTTTATGCCCCCCCCTCCACCTTTTTTGGGTCATAAGTATGAACTGTGTTTCTAAAGGTTGAAAAATGTGCAAGTCTTTGATGATGATGGTGGTGGTGATGGTGGTGATGATGATGATGATGACGATAGTGGTGGTGATGGCAACAGTATCTTGCCATCATGATAGGTGAATAGGTAGACATGGTTGGGGGGAGGGAGGGAGCTTCTTTTTTGGGGGGTGGGGTGGAGGGAGGGGGGAGGATTGTTTGCCAAGGTGATACTTTATTAGTTCTGGCAGATCTGGCTACCTGCCTTGGTTATGAAGTTCTTACAATACCGATGATAAAGACACAGTTAAGGGAGATGTTCAGAACATTGCCATTGTCTAGCCTGCCGGAGTCCACATGCTTCCACAGTGCATGCGAAACATCTTAAGCAGACCTGTGCAGTAGTTTGGTATTGTGCAGTACTGTGTGTGTCACCTAGGAGGTTTCCCAGCTAAAATCACCTTCAGATTGAAAGTACACACAGTGGATGAGAAATATGCATACAATGACTCACTTTTTCAAGTACCTTGCCACATGATAGGCAGTCATACTCTGACTTTAATAGAATTTTTTATGCTCTGTGGACTAAGGTACAAACAAATATTTACGTTCAAACTGATGGTTTGAATCAAAGAGTAATTGTTCGTGCGTGTGTGTGTGCATGCGCGTGGCATGCGCACATGCATGTTTTCAGGTTTGAGAACCCTTTCTTACAAAACACCAACAGGGGTTGTCAAAAAATCTTTTCCTACACGCACAGTCTAGTCATTCTCACCTACTATCACCGCCTCTCTTTTTCAGACTTGTGTCGCAACTGGTTTAAATTATGAATGGAAGTTGCAAATTACGTTTAACTCTGAGTAAAAGTCTTAGGTAAGCAATGTTGACAGGCTCTGAACCTTATTTTAGATCCTTCATTGGAGGAGAGGGGGGGGGGGGGGGGGGGGGGGGAGGCTGTTGTTGACAGGATTATATTCACAGTACTTGATTGCCCTGGTGTATCTGACTGTTCCATGGTAGAAACTTTTTTTTTTTTTTAAAGTACACTACTCTCAGTCTCAAATTGCAATCCTTTAAGATGCAGTCTTTAAATGTTATATCAATCTTACAGATCATGTGTCTACATGGTATATGCGCATCAGTCAGTAAACATGGTGGTTTTCTTTAAATATTCTGTGAGATTTTTTTATAAAAATGTCGTTTAACTTATGAATGGTATTTTGATGATGTTGTGACTTCAACCTGGCTAATGTGAATGTTGATGAGCAAGTTTGAGGAATGCACACCTTTTTTTTTTTTGAACCTCAGTTTTTCTTCTGTTTTTTATATTTTATTAACGTTTTTGGCATGTTGTGTGTTCTGTTTGTACTTAAACCAAAGTATGTGTGTAAATGAGCACTGGAACGAATGTGGAAAACCACATGTATTTAAACTCTTGTTGCAGGCTGCTGGATCAGCCCTAAATGTCATTTCTCCTGGACTGTCATCAAAATGCATCAGTCTAATCTTTTTTTTATATATACAAGTAAAAGGAAGCAAGCAAAAGTGTTCCCTTGAGTGTGACCAGAGTCAATGTTTGAAAATGAAAACATATATTGATAAAGTATTAAGAAGCTGTGACTGTGTGTCATACCCAAATATTTCATTGGCAGGGCTTGGTGGGTGGGGGTGGGTGGGGGGGTGGGGTGGGGTGTGGATTCTGAAGTTGCCCACTTGTGTTCTTTTCTTGTGTGTTATGGACAGTGAATGCTGAAATAATCCTATTCATTGCAGTTACCATTTGAAAGAAGGTGCGTTTGATAATGGTTTCTTACACACTGCTATCACATCACACATATAGATCATGCGTCGCGCAAAGTTTGCACCATTTATGGAATAGATCAGTGTGTTTAGATTAAATGTACTCTGGTAAATGAGATTTCTTTTGTGTTTGTTTTTTGGTTTTGTCTATAAGGATGAGAAAAGAGGGTGGAGTATTTGAAAGATGTAAATAATGGCCGTCCTGTCGTGTCACCTTAGAATCAACGTTGAAACCATGCCATGCCATGTTCCATACGTCAGAGTCAACTCACATCTCAGTGTGTCTGGTGAATATTGGGCAGGAAATTGCCACTGTACTTGCCTAGGAATAATTTGTAATGTACATGAAAAAAATCACCCCAGATTTCCTTTGGTAATTACAACTTTATGGTGGATGAATTAGATTGGTTTTATTAATTTTTATAACTTCTCGATGTGTGTTTACTGTTTTACGCTGCTTTATACCTTAGGTATGAGTATCATGGGGGTACTGCGTTGACAACAACAGCAGCTGTCTCCATTTGTGGCAGTTATATGCAAATGCCGTCTGAGTCTCAACAAAGCTTTGGGGAAAAAAGGGGGGGAGGGAAGGTCAGTTCAGTGATGTTCTTTACCCAGTTCTTCTTCTGTCTTCCTTGACTTCTACCTCCTCAGACTATGCCTTTCAAGATGGTCTTTGAGAAGCTGTTGAATCATATGACGTGACCAAACCTCTTCAATTTTCATTTCTTGACTTTTGTCAGGAGGTCTTCATAGTGGTTGGTGGCTTGTCGGAGTGTGTGACATGCCTCTTCATTCATGACATAGTTCGAGCAGAAGATGTGAAGGACTCTTCTGTAGCTCTGCATTTCAACTACTTGAATTCTTTTTTCCCTGCAGGTCTGCTGTTCAAGTCCTGGACTCGTAAAAGTAAAGACAGGAAATAGAGACCCACAGATACACATGCCAGGCTAGCAACATAATGCTTGAGGGAATCCAGTTTCCAAGCCAAAACCTTCCTGTAGAAGTTGGAGCAAAAGGGTGGGTAGCATATTTGTGTGTGACCTTATGAAACAACTATCCATTTCTTGAAGGAAGAGGACCAGTGCCCCGTGGCAGGGAGAGCTGAAAACTGCTCCACATGGATCTGGTGAGGGAGAAACAGAAGCGAGCTTCATAGCAAATAGTTTCCTTTTTAACAAGAAGATGAGTCTCCGTGGCCTGGTGGTTAATTCGTCTGAGTTGAAAGGCTTTGAGATGCCCCAAATCCTGGGGGCATGCACAGGCTTAAATCTGGGTCTTGGCAAGGGAAAACGGTGCAGTAGAAGAGCTTTCAGAATTCATGATCTGAAAGAAACGCCCGACCCCTGGTGGACCCCTTGGGTCTAAGAACTTACAGACCTGAACACTTGCTAGATTGAATGGGGCTGGGCTTTTTCTCAAGACCACCTGCTGTCTGTCTGTGTCAGCATGGGGTAGGTTGCAGAAGCAGTAATTACCATACCCTTTATGCACTTGTAGCTTCTTTATTATATGTGGTTGAAAGGAAATACGGCATTTTACCATTTCTGTCTGGAAAAGTTTTCGCCTTTAAGAATAACAATATTTCTGGTCTTGAAAGTATGGTTACATGTTTTACGAGGCTTTATTTGTTTATGAGGTTCCTATGATCAAAATTCTTTGTATTGTCCATGTGCAGTTTTGTTCTGTTTGTTAGGGAAAGAGAGAGGGGTTGTTACTTATGAAGAAGTTACTCATGCCTTATGTTGCATTACGCAGAAAATAATTAGAGCTACCAGTCCCACCCACCTCAGAGTCTGTTCAGCCTACTTGGATGAAGAAAGTGAACAAAAAATGGAAAGAAAAGTTATTATACATGTTTTGAAGGTGATTGGTCTCCTTTGTTGTTGTTTGGGTTTTTTTTTCCCCTAGTTCAAACTCTTCCAAAGAAAAAAAAAGAGGGCAGCTGAATTTTAGGTGGCTTTTTTTTTCATCAGCTGTAGAGTTGATGCTTGCTGTGTGTGTGTGTGTGTGTGTGTGTGTGTTGCAGTTATGGCGAGTTATACTGTAGTAACTCTTGAGTAGCATTTGTGACCATTTCCGGAAATGTGTCTGTGTATGAATCGTTATGGTGAGTGTATGCTTTCACTGCTCTTTAATGGCATGTCTGTCAGTTTCCTAAAACATGCGTGTGTATGTGTCCGTGTGTGTGTGTCTTTGTCTCTATCTGTGTATGCATCTCTGTGTATGCGTCTGTGTGTGTTTTGGTGGAATTGCTTTTTCTTCCATAAAAATTTCCAGAAGCTGCTCTTTTTCTTTTATTACTTTTAAAGAAAAAAAGGAACAAAGCTATTTTTTAACATTATAAGATTTATCTTTGTTTGTTTATCCTTTGCTACTGGGGAAAATCACAGCAGTATTGGTGCATGAGACCTCATGCGTTTTAATAAATAAAATGTCAGTTGTACCTATGGAATATGGTGTCTTTGGAATAACTCACTACACAATTTCTCTTTTCAGTGATGAATGTTTTACACAAACATTGAAACAATAAAGAGTGATGACAGCATGAGTGATTACATTATGTACGTTTCTGTTGTGATTTGTGATATGCGTACACACACACGCGCGTGCGCACACACATGCATGCAGAGAGAGAGAGAGAAAGAGAGAGGAGAGAGAGAGAACAGTAATATTTTGAACTGAACAAATAAATGAGAACCAAAAAAAAAAAGGAACAAGAAAAGAAGCCAGCAAGAATGTGTGGAATCTGACTATTTTTGCTTATAGTGGAAAGTTCAAAAGCATGATGACCAAAGATGTTTCTACGTACATTTTTATGTTCCATATGTTTAATGTTTATAACACAAGCATAACATCTTTGCTCCCACTCATCCTTCTGTTTCTAAACTTTGCAGGGTTGGGTTTTGATATTGAGAAAGTTTTGCATGCCACCTACATGAATGAACAAAAAAGTATTACCAAACTAGTGTAGTTTTTGAAGAACTGAGTTCATGTGTATTTGTGTAGATTTTGTTTTATTGTGTGTGTGTGTTGTGTCCCCATGTGCATATACCTATTGAGTATATGTCTCATTTGCCTATGTTTCATGCAAATATTCTGTGTTAAACATTTTAGCATTATATACTTTGCTATTAGTTCATGTGAAAAGTATAAGCAATGCTGTATAAGTTTATTGTTGGGTTTTTTATGACTAATGCTAATATACTTTCTTTTTTTTTTTTAATGCTATTTTACTTAATACATGCTAATGAATTCAATTATGACTTACTTTTTGCTTGGTTGTTATTTGGGGAGGGTTTTTTTCTTGGAAGGGGGGGGGTGGGGGGGGGAGAGGAGTAACAAATGTTTATGAATGATTAAAATGATATAGCAAATGTTATTGATGTTTATGATGTGTACCCAGAGTTCACACTGAGTGATTGAAGTGCGCAAAAGTTCTGGAAAAATGAAATAGGCCTTTCCAGAGCTGGAATAGTCTTGGAAAACACTATGAGTTTGCATATGGCTAATTAAATGAATCTTGAATTTTGGGGGTTCCATCTAACAGTGGTGATTATTTTTGTTTTTGAGATTTAAAAAAAAAAAAGGGGGGGGGGTGGGGGGAAGAAAAGTGTTAAAATCTAATTTACTGGATTCCAAGAATTGTGGAGAGAGAAAGGAAGAGAGAGAGAGAGTCATTGAGATTGCAAGAGCTGAAAGCCTATGTAGCGTCTGCACCCATCTAAGGGAAAGAAGAACACCCCATGTACATACTAGGAGGGCATAGGCTTTGAACAAACTCAATCAAAAACTCAAGTTTTAAAAAGTGTGCAGAGAGAATTCGATTACGTCATCAATGGACTTGCAATAACTAGTTTAAGTATTTTATGTTTTAAATAAGTATGGCCTTTTTTTTTTTTTTTGATTTAGAATTTTAATGGAGAAACATATTGAAAGAAACTTAAGATTTTTTTTTCAATATGATGTAAAGATCTATCGGATGGAACTGTTCTTAATTGATATGATGTTAATTCTAAAATCTGTTGGATGAAACTGCTTTTATTAGTACTGTGAAATTCTGTTTGATTGAACTGCTTTTGATTGATATGTTAAATTCTGTTGGGTGGAACTTTTTTTTAAAAAATATGTTAAATTCTGTTTGTTTGGGTTTTTTCCATTAAAATGTTTTAAAATGTATTGGATGTAACTTTTTATTCCTGAAATACATATTTTATATTTCGTTAGGGTATGCTTTCTCTTAACTTAAAAAAAAAAAATTAACAACAGAAAGAGATTATTACTTTTTGATTGATATTATGTTAAAAATCTGTCAGATGAGATTTCTTTTGTTTCAGGAACACAGATTGCTTAATCATGCTTTGTATTTTGCTTTATGGGATTTCTTTTTGTTTAAGGAACACAGATTGCGTAATCATGCTTTGTATTTTGCTTTCTCTCTACCAGTTTGGTTTTCAGTTGTTCACTGTTTCTTTGACTGCAAAGTTTTTCTTTGTTTTTGTTTTGTTGGCTCTTTTGATCAAATTGTTCTTTGCATATATATCAGCAGCTTGATTTATTTGTTATGGTATGCCAAGAGATGTTAGCTTTAATCAGAAGTGTATGTGTTACTTATAAACTTGTAATCCTTTTTTCTCCCTTCGTCGAATGCTCAGGCAGCAACATTGTTGTCTGGCATATGAGCAAAAATGCATTGCACTGCCATAAAGCACCTGGCAAGTCAGGCCCAGCGCATCCAACTTTGGCGTGGTAATTCTTATGAGTACATATGCACATCTGTGTATATGTAAGTATGGATACATACTTGTATTTCATTTCATATGGGGGGTGTCACATGCATGTATATGTATGAGTATGCACAGGCGTGCTCCCATCTTTACAACTTTAAGTTGGTTTTCAATCCACTGAGAAAGTGGAGTGTTCTTCATATGGGGGGGGGAGTGCAGGAGGTAAAACAAAGTCCCTGACCTGAGTTAGTACAGAGGTTTTATGCTTTGTTTATTTGCAAAGTTTCACCGCAGGTATGAGGGAGGATCTGTTGTTTCTGAAGTGTTCTTTCAGTCAGCACCAACAAACCCCTCCCTGATAGCCTTGAGAGGAAACACTGCAAAGACTCTGTACTTAAAGTCTCCTTAGAAAATACACCGATCTTTTTGAAACTAAGCATATAGATGGGCGGAGGTAGGTAGGTGGAGGCAAAGGAGAGGGAAGGAAAAGTGGGTACTTCCGTAGTATGACAGTTGGTTGTTATATCTCATCCTTTAAAAAAAAATTTTCTGGATGTGTCCATAGTTTTTATCAGTTGTGATTGTTATATTTCTTTCTTGTTTTTATTTCAGGATGTGTCCACAGTCTGACAGTTGTTACATTTCTTTCTTTGTTACATTTCTTTCTTTCTTTTTTAAAATATTTTATTCTGGATGTGTCCACCATGTTTTACAGTTGATCATTTTATTCCTTTCTTAATTTCTGGAAGTTTTCCGACCACCAATGATTGCCCTATACTTGCTTAATCATCCAATGCCTGTGTTGCCAAGTTATACATTTTACAGCTTTTCACTGCTTAGTTTTATTAAAGTATATATGCATTTTCATGTTGATTGCAAACCCAAGGGTCTACCACCAGTCTCATGCAATGGTCTCACAATTCGCTACTGTTGATAGTTATGTCCTTTGTTGTACAGTGGAGACCATCAGACATGGTTAATGTGACAGAATTTCAGCTTATGTGTCATTGCCGCTTATTGAGCACCCCATTTAGATATCTATACAGAATGGCTTTCGTCCAAGGTACTTTTTTTTCACTTTATGAAATTGAAAACAGGCAAAATGTATCTTACTGTTTAATACTCTGTTGATTTCATTGACATTTATGTGAAATGAATGCTGTGCTGAACGCTCCTGACAGTCAAGTGAGTGCAATTGTTTGTAAAAATTTGTATTGGTATGTCAACCAAAAATGTGACATGGGGAAATGGGCTTGTTGTTATTGTGGATGCTGTTTGAGTATCACGAAACTTGTGTGAGTGCTGTCCTGAACGCCCTTTGTAGCCCTGTACCGAGTGCCCCTTGCAGTTAGAGAAGTAACCACAACTGCCTGCAAAATGTGTGTGAAATAATATGTGACATTGGGAAATGGGTTTGGTATTACTGTTGATGTTGTTTTCCTTTGTGTGTGTATGATGGGAATAACATTGAAGAGAATTTATATATAGTTTCTTGTTGGATGTTTTGAAGTATGAATGATACTGTTTCTGAAACAAATTTCTTTTTTTTTAAACACACAAACTTAAGGATTTAAGATTGAGTATATATCCCAAATAATGTTCAGCCAACAGTGTGGCCTCTCTGGCCAGAAAAGGTTCTGTCTGATGTGTGATTTCTTCACAGAGGCATAAAAAAAGAACACAAGTATTCAATGAATCCAGAAGCTTTATTTTCAAATAAGGAAGACAAAGCAACAATGACAAGTGTATGCTCATTTTTCAAAGTCAAACAATGTTCCCAAATGACGTAATTTTATTGTAAATCTAACGCACGAAGAATAATGATAAACATATCCTACACCTTGATCGTAACCCATACAGCAGACCATTCTTTGAAAAATCAAAATCCTGAGCTGAAAGACTGAGCTGTCCCCCTAAAAGCTTTTCCTTCCAAACTACTAGTGGTAAACAGAGCCTCATTAAAATGAGCAACAATTTGTCAATTACGAGTTTTCACTGGCAATGAGACAGTATCCTTGATACAGCCTTAGTGGTCAGACAGCTAAAAGCATCAGGACTGACTTCTGGAGATAAGCCAGTTGTCTCAGATATTTTCCTGTTAATGTATATGGGTTGAATTCGAGTATTCGTTTGATGTACTCTGACTTTCCATGACACGCTTCAGGTTTGATCATGACATGCCATGTACTGTACCAACTACTACCTCACACAATTTCAACGGATGCAAGAAGTCAGAGAATATATAAGATGTAGCTGTAATGTGTGCATTTCTCTCTCTCTCTTTTTAAAAAAAAATTTCATGTTATTGCACACATTTCATATGCCAGGCCTCTGTATGGGGGTGTTCTCTTCCAATTCATGATCATTAACTTTCAAGTAATCATACCAACAGGTCAATTCATGATGATAAAGATAAAAGGTAAAAAGATGTGCTTTCACAGGCCTTCAAAGGTTAACAAAAGCTGATTAAAATATGGTGACTTTCAAAACACCACCACCAAAGAATAATAAAGCTACCATAGCAAGCAAAATATGCACATAACAATACACCATTCAATGCAAAAATGAGGTATATACAAAAAGAAAATATTTCTTAACAATTTTACCTATAAACCATGTTGGAATATATGACTATTTAAAATGCTCATTTTATAAACAGTTGTGTGTGTGTGTGTGTAACAGTAATGAACAATTGGTGCAGCATCTCAAGATGATTTACTGAGTCATGTTTCACTGAAACTTTTTTTTTTTTTTTTTTACCAAATAACCATGATACTGACATTTATTAAAAAAACTATTCTTCAACCTGAACAATGCACCAGGGCTAATAGACTATACCCCCAAAAAAAGTGATATAAAAAGTTTCCATCACAGAATTTTATCATTGTATATGATATATTTGCTCCAACACAGAAAAATTTTCACCAGAACATCAAAAATGATTTTCTTCCTCTTTTTTAATTACTTTTTATTTTATTTTTTAAACAAGATTTATCTCCAAAACATAATTTACAGTGATGTGTATATATATACAAAATAGATCACCATTACCGACAAACACACCAAAATCAGAGCCCTCAAATGTTAGGTTTTCTAGCAATAATTTCCAGGTAGAATAAAGACAGTGCATATTCTGGACAGTTCCCAGGGTGTTAAGCTGGGGAACAAACAACAACAATAAATGTTAATCTGCCATAGCCTGTTAAAAAGAATCATCAGGAAAATAACAATAAATAAGAGATTTGCAACAGCCTGTTAAAAAGAACAATCCAGAAAATATCAAGAAATTTTGAATTTGTAACAAACAGCCTGTTTAAAAGATCAGGGAAAGAACAACAATAAAGAAAGGTTCAGATTTGCATCAACCTCTTTCAAACAACAATCAGAGAAAGATAAAGAAGAAATTTTGAATTGATAACAGCCTGCTTAAAAGAACAATCGGGGAAAGAACAAGAAATGTTAGATTTGCATCAACCTCTTTCAAACAACAATCAGAGAAAGATAAAGAAGAAATTTTGAATTGGTAACAGCCTGCTTAAAAGAACAATCAGGGAAAGAACAAGAAATGTTAGATTTGCATCAACCTCTTTCAAACAACAATCGGGGAAAACAAAACCAAGCCCATGAAATTTTTTTTTTTTTAAAGGCAGCATATACACAAACAAGAACAGAGGCTAAAAGTAAAAAAAACCTTGTGAAGTACCACAATCCTGACAGACGGTAACAAAGGCGGGAATGACAAAAGAGCAAATACAGACGGGGCCAGTATGCAGCACAGCATAAGCAGCACAGGATAACAGCAGCTTCTGGGATCTCCCTCAGCACTCCCCTCCACCCCAGTACTGACACAGCGATAATGTGCTTCACATTTCCTGTCAGTGGTTCTCAGATTTTGGCCCATCACGGGATGGTGCTACACAGCATCCGAGCAATGATTTCATCTTGTCATATCCTGCTTACAATGGTGTGCAAAAGAGCCATCAACATGCTTCTAACTTGATGACTTGCTTGTCCTTTTTGCAAGAAAATTTGTGTCATACACTAATATGCCAGCTTGCAAGGAGCATGAATGGAACAGAGCTCTTGTCTTCTTAAAAAATTTAGAAAGGTTGATGTAAGTACAGAATTTATTAGCAGAATGATCCAAAAGTATGTCAAAAAGGTCAGGCAACTTTGAAAATGTTGGTCAGGCTACTTTAAAAATGTTTACTGTACAAATCCATAAGGAAACAATTCCACTTGAAATTAAATTCTGAGCTTAAAAAAAACCACAACACTTTCTGGGATACATGTAGCTTTACTATACATAGAGAAAAATATATCACTTTGAATGAACAGATGTAAAAATCGAAGCAACAACAACAAACAAAAATTCTATCTACAACATAAAAAACCCAATGTTTTCTG